>VXBQ01013480.1:149309-225903 GCA_013400175.1 Phainopepla nitens
GTGTGCCTTCAGGGTAGCACCAGGGGTGTCCCGTGTGTGGCGTGGAGTGTCCCCGCACTGCAGGGCACTGTGTGCCCTCAGTGTGGGGTAGTGCCTCCTCCTCAGCATGGGGTGTCCCCCTGAGTGTGGAGTGTCCCCCTCAACGTGGGGTGTCCCCTGCAGTGGAGGGCACTGTGTACCCCCTCAGTGTGGTGTGTTGGGTCCCCTCCTCAGTGTGGGGTGTCCCCTCAGTCCAGGGCAGTGTTCCCCCTCCTCAGTGTGGCGTGCTGGGTCCCCTCAGTGGAAGCGACACATTCCCTCTCAGTGTGGGGTGTCCCCAAGGCTTGTGCAGCAGCTGCCACAGCACCCTGCCTTGGACTGAGGCATTTTGTGCCCCTGGAGTGCTCCTCAACCTTAGCCATGTTTCAATGCTTTAGTGCTGACTCTAGGCAGGGTGCATTTAGGATAAACGAGTCTGGCCATAGAGATGGAATACTCAAAGGAACATGGTCACATGGACACATAGGTCTTGTCAGAATTGGGCTGTAATCTGCTGTTTTCCATGATGGGAGGCCATGTGTGTAATTGCTTCATCCTTTTCCTTGGGACAGACATGTGCCAAGTACACTGCTGACCCTAGCACATAATTTTTTTCACTAACAAATGAAAATAGCGAGGGGACAAAGGAAGTGTTTCTAAAGGAAACTTTCACTATAAACTTTAAAAACTAAATTTGCTGATTCGGGATAACTGATATGTCCTGCTTCCTTCAAACTGTCACCTCGTGTTACGCACAAGATGTAACCTGTGAGCAGGCACCTCCAGGACAAGGCAGATTACATCTGGGCACATCAGAGGCTTCAGGAGTAGCTCAGAGCCAGGCTAACCCTGACATGCTGCTGGAGGTACCCCAGTTCTTCAGCATTTGTGCAAGAGTTACTGGCCTGCCAAGTGAAAAAATGTGTGTTTACAATGATACAAGTTCAAAGCCGTTCCAGGCTGCCAAGGCAGAGTGTCTGCTTGGCAATAACAACACAGATTCTTGCTCGTGCTGGTTGGGTCGTTAGTGCTGTCTCAGGCTTGGGAGCAGCAAACTGACCCAGGAGAGGGGCTGGGCTGTGTTCTCACTGCCAGTGCCCCCCTGCACGAACCCACCCTGTCAGGGCCTCTTTCCCTCCCAGACCTTATCTCACACAGTGGCATTGTCCAGCCTGGGCTGGAGTGGGTGAATGATGACAGCTCAAAGGCTCTTTGGGCCTTTTAGGTCTGGATCTTTAGGGGAAGCAGAACTGAACCTGCTTCAAACCTTTTTATTTCCAGTATGCCCAACAGGGCAACAATTTCAGTTGTGTGGGCCAAGATAAAGAACTGCTTCCAGCATAATGGAGTCCACCCAAAGAACACCCATTTCTTGCCCTTTTTGTAATCAGAGGGTTCAGCAACTCTGGCAAGAAGCCATGAGGGGAAAAGAAGTAACTCAGGTGGGTCAGTCCTAGGTTGTTTCAGGTTACACCGGTCACAAGTGCCTTGCAATGTGGGTGAAAAACCAGAGGGAAGCTCTGGCTCACCTGTTCCCAGCAGCTTGCTGTCGCAGTTGGAAAATCTCAGTTTGTGAAAATATTATTGTCTTCTTGCCTTTGACCACAGTGAGAGTTCCAGGACCTATTACATAAGGGAAATGGTTATCTCAATGGATAAATGCAAGCTGAGTACACAAGGAACAAAATTCTAGAGAAATATGGAACCAAATATATATACGATATGTAGAAACCATAGATACCCTATCGTGTAGATACCATATGTATCCTGTGGTATATAGTACCATAATTTAACTTGTGTGTGCGGGAGAAAGGCAGAGCTTGAAGCCTGGAGAACAAAGTGAGTGGGTCTTTCCAGCTATCTATGAAAAAAAGAAGGTGAGAAATGTACACCAGCCAGGTCAGTTTGCTTTTGTCATGTTTCCCAAAGTAATGCTCAGTTAGAGGATTAAAGCAAATAATTTTGAGGGGAAATCAGCCTTCTCCCTGTTGCTGTGCTCTCATCCAGGAAAGCTCAAGAAGGCTTTAAGTAGTTCACAAAATCCATCATGGATTAAGAGCAGCAAACACAACCTTTCATGCAGGTAAAAGATTCAGTATCCAAGAGGTAAAATGAAAACAGACGGTCAGAGTTTTCAAAGCCTTTGTATGAGGCTGAGAGATGAAAACAGAGTAGTCAATTATGTAGCTTAAAATGATTTTGAGTAACCCAGAGCAGCAATGACAATGGAGTTTGGTTCCTATGGCAGTGTTAAAGTGCTTCAGAACCTTTCAGTTAATGACAGCTGAGCTCCACCTCGACAAACCGTGCATCCAGCTGTGATAATTGTGTGTGTGCTCTCCACATTCAGAGCTGCTTCATGAGGAGTCAGGAGCTCCTGGTGGATGCCCCTGAGTGAGTGGGTGCCTGTAGAGGAGAAGTCTTTGGGGTGACATAATTGTGACCTTCCAGTACCTGAAGAGAGCCTGCAAGAAGAGACTTTTTCCAGGGGCCTGGATTGACAGGATGAGGTGGAATGGCTTCAAACTGACAGAAGGTGGGTTTAGGTTGGATATTAAGAAGAAATTGTTCCCTGGGACCTGTGGCTGCCCCTGGATCCCTGGAAGTGTCCAAGGCCAGGTTAGACAGGGCTTGGAGCAGCATGGGACAGTGGAAAGTCTCCCTGCCCATGGCAGGGGTGCCACCAGGACATAAATTTCTGCTAGAGAAAAAAGTGTTCATGAATCCAGGGAGCTAAAGGAGCCTCTTCCATCTGTTCATCTGCACCAGTTGCACCCCAAATCTTTCTTAGAGGTTCCCTGCCTCGACAGCTCCTCTCAGGCCA
The DNA here is from genome assembly GCA_013400175.1 of Phainopepla nitens. NCBI lineage: Eukaryota > Metazoa > Chordata > Aves > Passeriformes > Bombycillidae > Phainopepla > Phainopepla nitens. Next base: position 152,152 of record VXBQ01013480.1, read on the forward strand.
TCACATCAAGATCTCCAGACTGGATGTGTTTATTTGCTTAGGAATTATCTTAATTACAGGCAGATTGGGACCTCTTCAGGCTCTGCATATCTTGGCTCCAGAGACATTGTCATCTGTCACCCTCCATGCTCTGGGGCTTCCTGGGGAGCTTTCCCTATGGCTGGGGCATCCTGAAGAGCCTGAGGGTACAAGACATATAAACACTTGGGGAGCAAGTGGAAAATGCCACTAGGAAACAATGGGAGCCAGTTGCTCCTGGGGAAGCTGGGTGTTGTTACTGGGATCTTGCCCAACCCCTCACTTAACCCTGAGCCATTTCCAGGCTCCAGAGACCTGCCTGGGAACATGAAGCCTGGTTCCTTAGAGGGCTCTACATTGCAGCATTAGATCTGACAGCAAAGGCAGATCCCCTTTGTGTGCAGGGCCAGATCTCAGCTGAGAGCAGTTTCTCCTTTTGCTAAAGACCAAGGTACACGTTTCCCTGTTGCTGAGAAAACATTCCTTTAGAAAGGACCCAGGCTGCCGTGTGCTGCTGTGAGTGGCTCTCACGAGCTGGAATAGCAGCAGCAGCCCTCTCAGCTGATTGCAGAGGACAGGAAGGGAGTTTTCTTGCAGATGTGGGACTCTGGCACAGGCTACTTTATTTTAGCAGCAGCTCTGTTTCTCTCCCTCAGTGTGTGTTGCACATCCACACTGGTGTTACTCCAGTCACACACGGGGGTGAACGCTGCCCCAAGGAGGGATCCCTGCCTGTTTGCATGATTGCTTCTGTTGCCTCTGGCAGGAGCTGAGCGGGGCTGTGCTGCAGAGCTCCTGAGCTCCACAATCAGCCTGTGCACAGTCCTGAGCTCGGCAGAGTGGGCTGTGCCCTCTCTTGAATTCACAGACTGGGTCACCTGGTGTCCCTCAGGAGCTTTGATGTGTCCCTGGGACCCCCTCGGTTCACACCGAGGCTCTGGGAAGGGACACAGTGGCTGGAGATGTGGATACACCATCTCACTCTGTGAGACAAGAATGCAGTTATTGGGATGACGCACAGCCAGAAATAACCAACTATTTGAAAGCATGAGGAACACCTTTAAAGTCCTTATTTAAAAAAAAATAAGTAAGAAGGAGAAGCCCAGAACTAGCCCACCCCCAAGAATGGCTTCTCTTTGATTCTAACTGAACAGGAAAGTATTGCATCTTTCAGGACTAATTAGGACTGCTGAACTCCTTGACATTTGTTTCTATCTGACATATCACCTCTCCTCTACTCAGTCCATGTCAGCCCTGCTGTGGACATGTACCACAGATGATGGTGACAATCCCACTGAGGGCTGGCTGGGCCTGCACTGCCACAGCTCAGGGGAAGGAGCAATTTTCTGTGTACCCTTCCCACCCTTGGGCACGGGGCACGGACTGTATCAGTGCATCCAGGACGTGAGCTAGGGGAGAGAAGCTCAGATGGGCAGGAAAAAAGTGATTTATGGTTCTGAAGAGACATGATGAGCCACCCACAACTCTGACCCAATCCTCATCTGGTGAATGTGAGTGAAACCTCCTGGCATTTATTAATACCCCCAGCCTCTGGAAATGTCACTGCAGCAACCAGGCAGGCCCTGGGGTGCCTCCCACCCGCAGGAAAATGCTAATCTCCCCTCAGCCTTCTCCTCCCAAGGCCACAGTCAATGGCTGTCCGTGATTCAGCTGCCAAAGGATGTTCCTGCAAAAGTCTGCTCACGCCCTGTAATGTTTTTGTCTGTTAGCTAAATATAACATGGGTAATAATTCTACTGACATGAGGTAAATGGCTGTAATTTTTCTTTAAAAAAAAGTCTCTCCTTAGGATCCTGTATCTGGCTTCAAAAAGAGACACTTTTTCAAATATGTGTCTTGATGCCATATTGTACTATGCTGTTACATGTTTTTTAAATCAGTTGCTGGCTGAGTTTGGAGAGGGAGTTTTTAAGCTCCTATACCACACAGGGAATCTATGATACCAGCTTAGGGTTTTAGTTTTCACTGCAGGATCTAACTTTCTGCATTTCTGCATCCGTTTGGATCTCACCTTCCTCGTATGTCTGCTCTGAAATAAAGCACAGGTGCTGTTCAGCACCCAGCTAAGTTATTCCTCAGAGAGACTCTGCTGTAGTCTCTTGTTCTCATAGGGGCTAGTAAAAAACAGTTTCACACCTGATTGGGCATTCAATTTTCACAATATGTCTAAGAAACTGCAGAGAGCTCTTTTTCTGCTCTCCAAACACACCGAAGATCAGCTGTCTTGGGTGTACTCAGTCATCATGCCAAACTAATACACTTAAATACCTTCCAGACAGAAGCTCACATTTAGCCAGCTCCAAAGAAGCAAGGTCCGTAAAGAATTGCTATAATTCACATCCCCAGTTAAAAGAACAAGATAGTATGTCTGTGATTCTTCTAATTATTTAATGCACTTTCCTTTAGAGAAAAATGGGTTCAGGTTTTCTCCTCTCTCAGAATACCTGGTTAAGCATCCCAGAAAGGAAAGACTTCCCTAAGAAGGTGTTCCTTAGCGTTTTATTAACTCTGAAGTGCTTGTCCTGGTGGAGGAATGAGAATTAATTGGCTGGTTGTGAGCTGAGAATGCTGGTAGAGGAGAGTTGTCATGTCAAAGGCAATAAGTTCTGATATATTACACACTGCTGCAACAAAGGATTTGGGGCAAAGGAACTGTGCTTTGTACAGTAATTGTAACATCTGAAGCAATGAAATGGCTCTGTACAGGCATGCTGCTCTCCTGGCTTGTGTGAATGTTTGCAATGTGTACTAAACAATAGAGGTGGAACCCTGAAGCTTTAGGGTCCAGGAGAGTCCACAAACACATAAATTAAAGGGCTGAAGTTAATCTGGCTTATTCTGAGTGCTGAAAGGTGTGTGGGTCCTGCCTCTGGTGGATAAGCAGTGTCTGGTTTGGGCAGGATGCCCCTGTACATTTACACAACCCTGGTTCTCCCAGAACCCGGCTGCAGCCTGGGGAACCAATGCCAGAGGAACAGGAACACACTAAACCCCACCTCTGTCCTGTGGAACACATCTGGGGATATGAACCCCTGTGCTCTGCTGGGAAGGGAGCCCTGGCAATTCAGTGATGCCCTCTGCCAGCCCAGGACCAGCCTTAGGGGCTGGCTGCTGCTTCCTAAAACACAGGAGCCAGCCCCAGATGAAAAGAAATAGGAGGGACAACTGAGTAGCTCGAGGGCAGGGAGGCAAAGTATCTGGAGCAGCTGAGAAATGAGCCTGTGGGATAAAGGTTAACTGGTCACAGAGAGGAGACAGGAGCATCTTAAATCTTTAGCCAGACAGAGGCCCTGCCCTGAGCACAGGATCTGCACTGGCCTGGGAAGCATGAAATCCATGTCAGAGATACCAAGGGGTTGAGCAAATCAGAGGCTGTTTTTCTCTGTGGGCCATCATCACACTAAAGAATTTACCTTCCTTTCTGATAATGTCAGCCCTGAGACACTGAGGGGAAGCAAAAGCACATGAAATTCTTGTTCACGTTTCTTCCCTGCATAGTTCTAGATGAAAAGAAATGTAGCTACAAAGATCATAACATTGCAATGGGTATTCTGGGGAAACATAAAACTGAGCTCTTGGGGATAACTCTGGCCTTGCCAATAAGCAAGTTGTGGCAATACTGACTGTGCTGCAAACGGCTCAAGCACAGGCTTTGGGCATGTTTGAATTGCCCACCTCAGTGTGGGGATATGGGCAAACGTTTTCACAAAAATAAAATAAACTTTTTGATGAGTGCTGTCAGCAAAAATGTGGAGTTTTGAATGCTAATTTGGCAGATGGATTGCATGCATGGCTAGAGTTTTTGTTTTCAAAACTACAGGTGGCACAAAACAACAGTCATGTCTAATGGTAACATGGAACCAGATAAATGCAGCCAAAGGTGGCACCCTGGATACTTCCTAGGCTCTTCATAAGTACTTTGACATGAAATTGAAGTTCACTGAGATTCATTGATGAGAACCTGTTGAATTCTCCTTCACACATCAGACGACAGGCAGTTGCCTCTGTGGGCATGAAGAAGGGATGGGGCCATGTTCACCTTTCAAAGGTGCAGTTCAAGAAATCTTTTCTCACTTCTCCTCTTGCCCCGCTCCCGTGTGAGCCAGTATCTTGCAGGTTTCCTCTCTGTGAGCAGCAGATCTGCTGGGGAGGGCTCTCTCCTCAGCTAGCTGGTGACTGAGCACGGTGCTGCCCTTTCCTCTCTGCTGGCGGAATCAGACTCAGAGCCCTTCCGGGGATTGATTTCCAGGGCTCTTCATGTTTAGAAATTGTGAGATTTGACAAATTATTTGCTTCCCCTGCTGGCTTTATCAGTAAAGCTGTCCCAATTTGACTGAGTGCCAAGCTGTTTTTCGTAATCTCAAGTGATGGGAAATGGACCAGAGACATTCTGATTGAATGGGTGAGGAGATTCACTAATGAACTGGGAGACAATAATCAGTGCAGGATCTGGCACTTGCAGAATGCTTATGGTTTGCAAAAACTGCACAGATTCTAGTTTTTTAACATCATATTAAAAATTCAGTGTTCTAAGTGTCTGGAGGAACTAGTATTAAAGATCAGCACAGCTTTTTGGAAGTTTGCCATAATAAAAACAATAATGAATATTATTATCAACTATTAAAACTTATTCAAGATGCCTCCAATCTCCCTCTCCATGTCCACTTATGGTAAATGAAGGGAATAATTTTACAGGTGGTTATAACTAATTTTAGTTAATTTCATTATTAATTCTTTTTTTCCTTTCCCTTTTCTGCATCCCTGTGATTAAACATTAAATAAAGAATGTTTAAACATTCCCTTTGGAAAAATCTATGTCATGTGGGACAGGAATGGGAAGCTCTCCATTTCTTATTGTACTTTATATAATCCTGCTTCTGGGCACAACAGAAGTTTATCCAAAACCACAATTGTGTTGATGTACAGGTACCCAGTGGCATTTCCTACAATGGCTCACAAGGATCAATCAAAGGTTTGAATGTTCCCAGCTAGAGCCAAATGCTGCCCTCCCTTTACAGAGAGTTGTGCGAGATCACAGAAACTCCCTTTACTGTTTCAGCTGTTCTGGTGACACCGAGACGAAAACTGAGCTCATGGATTATTTGTGCCCAACCAAGGCTTCACCTGGACAGTCCAGTGTGCCCTTATGGGAAATACTGAATAATTCAGTTGATTGAAGATGAAATATTCAGAAATAGGAGGTGAAACAAGAGCAGATTTTGACCTGTTGTAATATTTTTCATATTTTTTAATATTGACCATTGCTGTGGTGTTGGAGGGGCCTCCGCCTTTGAACAGTTCCACTCCAGACTAACTGAAGTCTGACTCCTTTTGGGATATCTGTTGCCATGCCTCATGTGTGTGCTTCCTTTTTGGTATTTGATTCTGAAATCAGTCTCATACCAGGTATCCACTGGCTGTGCAAAACTCTATTAATGTAGAAGGCTGCTGTGAAAATTATAGTCACTGGTGAGTAGCAGAACTTTGCAGAAATTGGTGTTTGTTTGGTAAGGAGCATGGTCCTGTTCCTGTGTCTTACGCATTCTTTATTAATATCTGGATGTGAGCTCTTCACATGGAATCATTTTGGTTTGGGCACTGGATCAGATTGGTTTGGGCACTGGATGGGTTTGGTTTGGGCACTGGATGGGTTTGGTTTGGGCACTGGATCAGATTGGTTTGGGCACAGAATCAGATTGGTTTGGGCACTGGAAGACTTTGGTTTGGGCATTAGGACAGAGCATTTGCATGTGGAGAGTGTCAAACACCCCCTGGTCAGCAGAGGAGCAGTTCCCATCCACATCCTGATTATTGGTGTGGGCTGAGTGCTGCTGTGGCAGATTTTTGTTCACAGTGCTGAATGCTGTAAGCAATAATCTCATGAGCTCCCTGTGAAAGAAACTCCTTTCCACACCCATTATTCTGCAGAATAAAATCAGTATTCTCCTAGGCTTTGTCAGAGTGAAACAAAGGCCCTGTACAGCTAGAAATAATAACCATACATGTATATGCTGTGGGTGAGGGAATTATGCAGGTTTTTTAACTCTCTTCTTGGCAGGTAAGATACTTCATCAGACCAAAAAAAGATCTTATTTTGTTTGATTTTTGCAAATAGAGTTATTTTAGCATGTGACCTGTCTTGTTTTTGTATTGTATCCAGTGAGAAAAAATAGGCTAAAATGTTTTGGTTGGTGCTTTCTTTTAGCTCTGCCTTGACCTGTCTTCCAGTTAACCCCCAGTTAAACCACTGGAGGGCAGGATAGAAACAAAGGAAAGCACTTTCCAAAACGGGACTGCAACTGGTTCACAGATACGTGAGCTCAGGTCATACATCTTCAGTGTTCTGCAACCTCACTTCTACTCATTATTACAGTGAAATCTTGGCAGATAATTAGAGGGGAATTGTTCTGGATAAGAGTCAACAGTTTTTATTTAGCAATTTTTTTTTTTCAAAGTCTGATGAATAAGCTTCCTTGGGCACTCAGGTCAGAGGTATCACAGAATCCTGGAATGGTTTGGGTTGGAAGGAACCTCAAAGATGATCTTGTACCAACCCCGCAGCCTGGGCAGGGATGCCACACAGCAGCTCAGGCATATTGCAAACCCTGCAGCAGAGGAAACACCCCCATGATTAAAACCTAGAAGCATCCCTTGGAGAGCAGTGTAAGTGTAGGCTTCAGCTGAATGCTGGCATCACAGACAGCCTTTGAGAGTCAGAAATAGGTGTGCATTTTGGAAATCCACCTTTTCTTTTGAAAACACATAAATTGGACAGATTAATAATTTCTCTAGTTGCACAAAAAAATTGTATATCTTGCCATAAATATCAACCTTTGATGCAATTGTTCAAGGACAGCTGCCCAAGGAACTCTCTGGTCTCAGTGTCGTTGGTGCTTTCTCTGTCTTGTTCCAGTTATTTATTAGTTAGAAGATTAAGGTGCTATACTGAAGTGATCTCTGGGAGTTGTTGAGGGGCAGGTTTTTGTAGGGGTTTTTGGTTGGTTTGCTGGTTTGTTTTTTGTTTGGTGGTGGTGGTGGTGATGGGGGGCTTATTTCAAGTGAAGTAAAAGGAAGCTCAGGCTCAGCTGAGTAGTGATGTGTTTGGGTAACGATGAGTGCATCATTTTCCTCTATTAAATTTTTAATAAAAGGGAAAAAAGTTCTAGGCTGAGAAAATAAGTGGGATTAGAAGGTGCCACAGGTGCTGAGTGCAGTAACCTCTATTTAACCAGCACATACACCAGGGACAGAGCTGATCTCTCTGCTGAGTGCTTGCCTTGGTTTCAGGGAGAGCAAGGCTTGCTCTGACTTCTGGCAGCTTTATAAGACCGTGCCTAATTTATTTCTAGGCCATGTTTAAAATGTGCTAGGTAAGGTTTGTAAACTGTTTTAAAGTCCCACCTGCTTCCCTGCCAGGTCTCCATGCAGCTCAGTGTCTTCCCTGAGACTGTTCCACTATTTTGGTTCCACTTTGATCTGGGGCTTAGTGCAGGTGAGGTGTCAAGTGGCTGGAAGAGAGGTCAATCCCAGTGAAAATGGATCCCCTGTGAGCTCCTACCTGCTGGTGTTTATCTCCAAACAGAAGCACTCCTTTATGTTCAGGACAGCTCTTAGCGAGGGGCTGAGGAGCTCTGGGTCTGCCCTGTCAATTCTGAGGCAGATGCCAGCCAAAAAGAGAAGCTGCTGAAATGTTTGATAACCAGGTCAGCTGCAGAGCCACCCCAGCTGCACCTGGCTCATTCTGCCCGTCCAGGTGAGGGCCAGGTCCTCGGGAGCTGTCCCCAGGCACAGACAGGGAGCACAAGGACCTGCACCGATTTCTGCCGCATTTTCCTGCCACTCTTACCTAATCCTGTGTTAACAGTTTATGTTTTTGTCTTTTATTTCACATACCATGAAAGCGTATTATCCTTAGGCAGCTAATTCCATACTTCTGGAAATTCTGCTTCCATTCTTAGCAACCTGCCTGCTTTTGACAAATTAAGAATGCCAAGGAAGTATAACAATGTGTTTTCATTGTGATGAAGACAGCATTTAAAGCACAGAACAGCTATTAAAGACAGTAAAATATGCAATTTTGATGTTTTCCAATTTTTATTATGGTAGACAGGTAGTTTCACGTTAGAGATAAGCATATCTGTAAGTGCAATAATTACTCTTTAATTAAGATAATTATAAAAACAGGAATGTAAATACTCAAGTATAGTATGCCTCAACATTTTTGCCTTCACATTATCCACAAACTTATCTTGCATACCTAAACCCTGTTTTTACTTGATGATTACAACAGTATATGCTCAAAACTGAAAACAGAGTAAGCAATTAAACTGTATGTAGACTGTTAAGTTTAACAGCTGCGAAAGATTTTTGTTGTCATTTTCCTAATTTCTTCAACCTTTATCTTTTTATCTTCTTTTCCAAGGAAATAGTGGGATTCTCCCACCAGTCTCTGATACTGAGCTTATTTCCAGCTGGACTGGGGCAAGGGGCAATGCTTTCTAAGTTCCATCAGTGTTCACAAAAATACCTGCTCAAAGGTAAGAGACTTCCCTAGTATTGAAAAAGGCAGCAGCACAGGGTAAATTCTCATTAGAGAAAACAGCAAGAAATGTTCTGAGTGCCCCAGGTGCAGGAAAATTGTGTATTTTGAGAGCTCAGAGGCGCCAACCATGAACCGACAATCGGGGCCCATCCAGCTGCAGCAGCTCTGCTGCTGGTGGCATTTGTCATTCCAGCTGTTCTGGTAAGTCAGGGAAAAATATGAATATCTTGTGTGTCTTCTTAATAGATAAATCCATGGAACACAAAAGTGGAACAGCAGATCTGTAATATCATTCTATTCTGACAAAAGACAAGCTAAAACACTAACCAGCTCTTTGCAGTCACAGAGCCTATTATTCCTAGGCTTGTTTCTGTTCATTATACACTGATGAACAGAAGTTATTAGAGAATGATGGCAGTTTTATGATTTTATTTTATTAGTTTTTGTAACAAAAAAAGGGGAATCATGCATCTGGAATTAATGGTTTGGAGAAATTCTCATGTGCCCAACTGCTATCTTGTCTCCTTGTAGAAGGTCCTTTCTCTGATACATTTGTGCTGCAGAGTCCCATTCCATTTCTCTTTGAGTCTCTCCATGCTGTTCCCTATTAGTAATAATGATTTTTCTGAGTTGGTTTTTTAATTTTCTTTGTCCCCCTTTATTCAGGTGTGTGTGACTGTGCAGAATGTGACATGGGGGATCACTGCTGTGAGTCCACAAAGCTGTGGTTTCTGGCACAATGTCTGAGGTGCTGTAGGAGAGCATTTTCAAATTCTGGGAAGCTGTATTGCACACCTGTATTGTAACGCTCTATTTTCACAGTTTGTCTCTGAGCTCTGCCTGTGTTTGTTTCAGACAAATGCAGTGCTGGTGTGGGAGCTGCAGACTCCAGTGCCAGCACCTCTGTTGTGCACAGTGGTGCAGGAAATCCCTATGTCTCCCATGCAAATGAAAGCTCTCGGGCTCCAAGGAATATGAAACATGGTAAGGACACTCAAGCTGGGGAAAAACAAATCCAAAAGCAGCACCTGGATGACTTTGCTGCGCTTCACCTGTTATGGAACAGCAGTGGCTGTTTGCTGCTCTGCTGGGCTGTGGAATCAGAACATCCTCGTGGGCTTCCAAGACACCAGATGGATCTGGAGAGGATGCTGAGTGCCCCCAGTGCCCATTGGAAAGGGAGACTCTATCAAATCAGGTAGAGATAACTCTCAATACCTTAAACATCCACAGTGGTTTGGGACACTCAGGGTTAGGTCATGAGCAAAGCATGAATTCCATGAGCAGAATTGCCACCTGTACAGAATTAGCACTTTTAAACTATCAAGACAGAGAATCAATCATTTTAACAGGAGTAAGAGGTGTGTCCAAAGCCACTAATTCATTATAATGCAGCTTACTTCCCTGTTTGGTCTCTGGGAGCTCAGTCCCACTGGGAAGAGCACTAAAGTTCTGTGAAATGGAGATGCCCAGCTCTGGTTCTGCAGAGCTTGGAGGATGACTCAGGTCTGCCAGACAACCATTGATCTCAAGGTCTCCCTTTCAGCATTGGTGGAACAATAATTTTGGCCACTTCACACAGGTTAGAGACGTAGTCTGTGATACCTGCAAATAAAAGTGTCCCTGATGGATGATACAATAACCCAGTGAAGAACTATAATGTCTTTTCTTGGGAAAAAAAACCCAATTTGAATTGAGTACACCTGGTGACAAGTCTGTGCATAGCTGCGATTTAGAACCAGTGCATGGCCACTCTGAGAGCTCCAACAGCTCTTGGGGTGGGATTGTATCCATAAAGGCTTCCCTTAACTTCAGGGCTATTTGGATTAAGATTTAGGATTACATTAACTCTTTTGATTATTGGTATGTTTAATGGAATTTTTTTTTTAAATAATGTTTACTTTAGGAAACATTCCAATACCATGCTTGGTTGAAGACAAAATGAGAAAATATTCCACATCTCCAGAGGGTCTGGCTCTAGGAAGTTCCCAGTCTGATGACTGCTTTGGTGAGGTAGAATGTTCTTGAGCAAGTGAATCCCATGAAGAATCCCAAATCATTCTCTGAGGCTTGGGGAGGCTCTTAATTTACTAATTCAGTAAGGAAGATGATCAGCTGCCCATTCATTACAAGAGTCTTCAGACTCCAGACTAAGCAAACTCATCAGTTTGGAGCAAACTGGTCATGCTATCTTTGTAAAGAAAATGAAAGAAATGGTAGAATCCCAGATGAGTTGGTGAGCTGAAGCTGGTCCTGGCTCTGAGGGAACGTGTCCCCACTGCTATGCCCTGCTGCTGTGTTTGCTCTGTGACATTCACAGAATGCCACAGCTTGTCAGGACGTGCCCAAGGCAGGAACAAGGGAAGGGGGAATCTTCTCCAGATCAAGATAATCCTCACAAATTCCAGGGACAGAATTCTTGAAAACCAAGTGCTGGGGCAAAATGATAACGTAATCATTTTCTGGAAGTTTAAATCAGAGGAGAGAATCTGCCTGCAAAGTACAATATGCAAAGTTCTGAACAATGTCAGTTATGCAACCTCCTAACCTCTACATCCAGGCAGACAAATGGGGCCTGTGTAAAAGCAGACAGCAATCCAAAATGACTCCAGATTGGTAGTGACAACCAAATTTTAAAGGAAGTTTAGTGAGTTCTGTAAGGCAGGTCACTCTGGATGCTGTTTGCAGAGCAGAGGTATCCCAATTTAACCATTACTCTGTCACTAAATGGTTTTTCCACTGATGCTCTTAGCAAAGCAGCCAAATAGAGGATGGTGTCCAAGGAGAGTGGACTGTGCAGTGTGGCACTTACAACTCAGTGTCAGGGTAGACAAAATTGCTCCTGGTAAACCTTACCTCTTCTGGTGTCCTTGATGTCCTCTGAGGGTATAAGCCAAAGACCTTCACATTTTAAACCAAAGAATGAGCGTATTTTTCGTGAGGTCACATTGTTTTGAATAAATGATCTAAATCAATAAACTTGATGTCTCAGACAGGTATTGTGCCCAGGACATCCTTCTTGATCATTTTAGGGCTTGTTAAAGGAGTAGTCTCTGAAAATAACACCTTTTATTGAATGAAAGGACACAAAAGGTCCCCATCAGACAGCTCCTATGTTGGACATCAGTGCCATTGCTACTCTTCTCTCCTCTGGGGAGACTTTTATACATCTTGTGTCAATGCAATTGGCTCTGTGACAGTGCAGCCACCTTAACCTTTTGCAGCAGATTCGCTTCCAGTGCAGTAGGATAATTGATCAGCAAGGGTACAGCAGGCAGGTGGGAATAGTCTGGAATTTACCTGAAAGGAAAAAGGATTAAAGCAACTTGGGTGGATGTGTTGGACTGCAGCTCCTTTCCTGTAAGTTCTTTGTGATATTTGTGGTGGTGATGTGATTGGTATCTAACTGCTGCAGGGTTACTTTTAAACAGAACACCAAAATGGCCTAGGAACTCACTTTCTAACAGTCTGCTTGGGATAATTTATTTTCCTTCAATTGAACATGTTTCCAGGTGTTGGTAAATGTATAGAACATCCTGTTCCTTGATCAGTTTGTGCTTGGGTTTCTTCTTCCAATTTTCATCTGGAATTAATTTTGCAACATGCGGCTCAGTTTTATATTCCTTCACTGCATCCTCTCCACAGTAAATAGGGAGAATGCCAGTCTGGATGCACACCTGGCTGTACCTGATACCCAATGCACAACTGGAATAGATTCTGGTTACCATTTTTTACTTACCATGGTGTTTACCAAATGAATGACCTCTAAGAGGGGTTTTGTGAGCTGGGCTCTTGGATTCTGTTCCCTGAAGAGTCTTGGTTTCCCTTGGGAAGATGTGCAAATTGTTTTCCTCTCTATGCTTTAATTTTATTGTTTGTAGATTTGGATTCCATATGAATCTCCTTCATAAAGCTGTTATTCCACTGTTGTCAGCAATCATCACATCCAGCAGAATAAAGTGCTGATTGCTAATTTCTATCAAACCTCTCCACATTTTATTTGTGGGGTAATGCTTTGCCCTTGTATCCTTTGCAATAGCACAGGAGATGAGAATCAGACTTTACCCTACATAGGCAAAAACTCCTTGGGCCAGGAAACCCTGGGAGCTGATAAATCCAAGGAAATGCTTCAAATTTCCTTTGTCTGTCTGAGGAGGGTGGGGCCCTGCCCATGTCAGAGTGTCCCAAAGCCTGGAGGGAGGACACACGAAGCCCAGGTATTGCAGGAGGGGTGGCAGACCCAGGCAGGCTTCGGGGCCGCATTCTCTGATTTGTTCCCTCACTTCTGTGCCAGAATTGACTCCCCTGATGGAGTGTGAGCACTGCCACCCTGGCAGAACTCTTTCCCACCTCCAGCTGCAGTGGCAGCAGGGCTGGCAGGCAGTGGGAGCAGCTCCAAGCACCACTACAAGGGGGGAATGAGGGGATCCGTGCCAAGAGGCAAAGCATTGATTAATGAGCTTCAGAATTAATCCATTTTTTATGCCTGGTTGGGAAATGTTTCAAACTGTATTCCTTGTAGATTGTTTATTTAATGGGATGATAGGAAATACATGCAATGTAAAACACAGGTCAGGGATATAATAATAAGTAAATAGATGTGTTCTGCAACTTTGATGTAATCCTCTAAATACCACCTGCATTTACACTTCACAATTCACATGACTGCATTGGATCCATAGTTTTGTGCATCTTGGGGGAGGAATTCTCTGATTTGCAGAAAGACAGAACTGGCAAACAATTGATGTCCCCCAGCCCTTTCTGAACTACAGAGATTGCACAGAAATGTGACCACAAAGGAAACCAGTACCAACTTCCCAGTGAAACAACAAAATGGTTTCACTACCCTGGGCTTTTGTGAAGGTCTTTTGCATCTTGAGGTGAGTTCAAGATCACTTTTATATAAGCAATGACCAGTCAAGTCTTAACTAAACCCACAAAAGTAATGAAGAAGTAATTAAAAGTCTCTATTGTTCATCTTTCTGCCTCTCCCACCATGCTGCTGAGGACATTTCCATCTCTCTCAGCTAATTAGTCTTGAATTTTGTTGTTTTAAAATACCCTTTTGTTAAGTTTCTATTTTGTAAAAAAAATAATTATTGGGAATTCTTCAACTGTTTCAATGTCTGTCATATGTTACTCCAGTAAATAACTTTAAAAAAATCAAATATTGATTTATATGTTTGGCTTCCCTTTGTTGTATACAAGAGCAATGATTTCACTTAGCTATTATGATGGATAAAACTTCAGAGATAATTAAATACATTAAATCCCTAAGGGAAGACTTACTTCAGGTCTGAACTATTCAGACTTGAAAGCCTTTGGAAAGTGTTAAACCCACCATCATTTCAATACTGGGACTTAAAAAGCCCAGCAGACCCTCACAGAACAGATGCAGTGCAAGGAGCTGTTGTGTATTAAAGGAATTTTCCTGAATTCTAACATAACCAGCAGCAGAGCATGACTGTTGCTTGTTTTATGTAAACCTTTCATTTATCCACAGTAGCTGACTAATAACTTGCACTTTGTGCACTTTTTAAAATGATGTGCAGCTGTGGCCAGTTGCTGAGAGCTTTGTTTGCCATAGCATTGGGGCTGCCAGGTTTGGCACTGCTTGGTAAAGCCTCTTGACGTGTCTGTTTGTCCCTGCCTTGCTTTTTACCAGCCACTCCTTTTCCTGGGCAAGAACAGAAAAATATTTAACTCTGCCATCCTACTGTATTCCCCATCCCTGGCAGTGTCCAAGGGCAGGCTGGACAGGGCTTGGAGCAGCCTGGGATAGTGGAAGGTGTCCCTGCCTGTGGCAGGGGGGGTGGAATGAGTTTTAATCTCCCTCCCATCTCAAAGCATTGCAGGATTCTCTCATAACAAGTTAATACTTCAAGATGTAGATATTTAGGATTATTATCAGTGTATTTAGCACACAACTGCAGAGAGCATCAGGTATCTCCTGCATCTTCCACTGTTGTTCTGGATTGATTTAGGACTTGCTGTTCCTACTAATGCAATTGTCAACTGTTGTCACCTGAGTTAGTCAGGAGACACTGAGCTAAGGAACCCTAACTAGGGAATGCCAGGAAATCATTACCTGTGGTGAATTGCACTAAGAATTATGTTTAAGTCAAAATATGAATTTTTACTTTTCTTTATATGTAAAAATGTGTTTTTCAACTTCAGCTGAAAATTTGGAATAAGAGGCAAAGCATGAAATTTCCTGAAAAGGGAAAAAATTCATACACATAAAATGTTAACATTCCACCTGAAAATCTATTATACACTCAGACTGCAATAGAGAAGTGGGGAGTGTGTCCGTGTGTGCGAGGTGTTAGCATCTTCCCTGAGTCAGAATTATTGCCCTGCAGCAGGGCTGGGCCTGGGGCTCTTTCTGGGGTTGGAGCCCCTGTCAGCAGAGCCACATCCAGCCTTGGATGACTTCCTGCCCAATTTCCCTAGCTGTGGGGATCCAGCAGCCCTGGAGGACTAAGGAGTGGGTGAGGGAAGCCCAGGTTTGGCTCCAGGCTGGAATGGTCACAGGCTGCCATTCCACCTGATACTGGCTGGGCATGGTTCTGGGGACTCCTTTTGGCCACACATTTCAAGTCAGATGAGCTGGATTCACACTTTTCCAGTTCATAACAGCTGGTTTTGCATCTGACCCAATATAGAGAACAGCACTGGTGGAGAATGTTGGGCTGGTCCTTCAGTTTTTTTGCCTAAAGGTGAATAGGGAGACTAGGGTTAAAGATGAACAAAAGAAACAAAAACAAAACAAAAAGCACAACAACAACAACAACAACAAAACAACAAAAAACCAAACAACAAAACAATATTAACAAAAAAAAAAAAAAAAAAAAAAAAAGATTGTGAAAGCTTTTATTTTATAAGCGAAGCAAGTGCCCATGCTGATGAGCTTGGTCCAGGGGGACTCAACCTATTTTATCTCTCTCTTGACAGCATATCTTGACACTCATAACTCTGAGCCAGTCATGAACCATTCTCCAGCACCCCTTCAGCTCCCTGCCTGCCCAGCAGTGGTTATAGGACTGTGCCATCCCGTGCCAGCAGCCAGGGCAATCCTCACTGACACCCTGTCAGCAGCACAGCCAGCAGGGAAGGCATCACCATTCTGCAGGCAGAAAATGTGAATCAGAAGATTTATTAGTTAGAGAATGAATTCAGTAGATGATAATGTGGGAGACTTGGCATCTCCGTTCTGCTTGCTTCATGAATAATATTCAGTATTTGTGTGTTTAATGAAAAAAAGGAACCTCTTAATATTAAAAGGGTTAATTCTTAACTCATTTCTCTTTCACAGACAAGAAATACTTTCTGTAAGTCATAAATAATACATTTTAATAAACTGAGACTTTGATTACTTCATGCAGTCCGACTTGCATTGTAATTTTGCCGAGACTCTTTGACACCGTTCCAACATCCAGTTTCTGTTGTGCATATTAAAAGTTTTACATATTTCAGACATGTACAGGTCTTCATGGTCTACTAGTGAACAGTGTTATTACTGAAAATAAGTTTGACCTTCTGGAGAAATAATTGACTTTTAACGGAAAGTGATTTTATTTTTTAAAAAACTTCATTGTTTTCATGATTTACCTTTATTTATGTTCCCATACTATACAGTCATTTTTCTCAAACTGCACTAATTTTGTAGTTCAAACAAGGCTTCCATTTCACCCTTGAGCCAGGATCCCTGATTTTTCTTTCAACTGAAGTGCACAAGCTAAATTTTTGGAATCAGTTCAAGGTCAAATTCAGTTCCTTGGAGTTTTGTCTTGAATGTGAACTTCAACCAGGTATGAGAAATTGTAACTTTTTCTCAATGCCAAATACTAGCCAATACATTGATGGTGGCATTAAAAGAGCAAGAGGCTCATGCTGGCATGTGCTTCAGTGCTGGAAGGAGCTTTAACTGCTTGAAAAGACTGGAAATTAATTCAAGGAGCATCTGGTTTGCCCTTTCTAATTTACTTTCATTGATTATATCCCTACAATGAGCATTTGGTAGAGAATATTTTTAATGTGGTTCCCTCCCTGACCCTCTGAAAAAGGAATAAGGAATGAATATACTTATTTGTGGGTTCAGCAAGGTGCACATTGAATTGCTTGAAATTTTGAGTTTACTTCCAAACTGGGGAAAAATGTTTTCCCTCACATAAGGAAAGTGTTTCAGCTATTAACTAGCTGGAAATGTGCAAAAAATTCTAGACAACCATTCACTAAACCTCAATTTCTGCAGCCCTGAGCAAAAGTTGAGATCTTGGGCCATGTTTCGGCTGGGTGAGCTCCTTCCAGAAACCTGAGTTATTTTCTCTGTTTACAACCACATATTAAGAACTTCTCCCTGTATTTCCTGAATTTCACTGTCTTTGCAATTAATTAGATGTCGCCAAGAATCTTTGCATTTTTGTCATGGCAGGTTTCTTGTGGCCTGGAACTGCTTGCACAGAGGTGAGCTGCTCTCCATTGCTCCAAAAGCCACCGTTTGCTGCTCAGTCTGCAGCCATGCTTTGCTGTCCCTGGAATTCCTTTGTTCAGAGCTGACTGTTCATCTTTAACCCTGATTATTTATGGTTTACCTGATTTTGGCTGAGCTGAGTTCAGGGCTGAGTAATCTTCCAGTGACTTTGTACATGGTGAACACTTCACTAAACTTGCTACCAATGCCTTTGATCAATGTTCTCTTATAAAACTAATTATTCAAAGCAAAACAGGCTGCTGATGGAGTTCTTAGCTTGCTTTTGAACTGCCAGGCTGGTGGTGGATAGTGTTTATATTGTAATTGTAAACGATAATGGTATTTATTGCTCCTTCTAGCTGCTTTTACTGAGGGCTCTGCTGTAACTTGGGGCTCTCTATTGACTTACCCAGGCATTCACTTTATTCAGAGGTATTTCTCACTTTTCCAGTGTCAATGAAGGGAGTATAAAGGGACAGAGAGGCTGCTGAAAATTTCCTATGAAGAAAAGTGAAGTCATTCTTACAAGCACACAGGAAAGAAAAATAATGAGAATAGTTTCAGTGTGGTTGCAGGAGTTACAGTAAAGGATTCTTAGAGAAAGATGCTTGACAGAAGGATTGAAATCAAAAGTCAGGACTCATCTGAGGCTTCAGGACTTGGCAGGGAGGTCTCTAGGATCAGGAGTAGGAGAGAAGAAGTGAAGACAAGAACAGGAGTCTGTAAAAGGAAAGTTACAGAGGTATCAGTGGTACCAATAAGCCTTGAGAAACAAAGGTTAGGACCATAACCTTACACTTTATTTTGTCTTTCGCGGCTGCTGAGTAGAAGCTGGTTTTGCATTAAACTTTGTATTTTTATGCAGAGATCAGTAAGTTCTGGTTGCAGTTCCATCACAAGTCTGTAGCCACGGCACAGCACCAGAGCAGGAGGTGTAAGGCACCTTAGGAGGAAGCCGGCAGCAGCAGGAGGCCAGGCTGGTTCCTCAGCAGTGAGGGTCAGTTTGTGCACCCCGGCTGTGTGCCTGCTCTGGAGAGTGCCAGGGTGATGCTGCTCTGGAGCTGTCACTGGACATTTAACATCTACTTCTTCCTGCCTTTGTTTGGGTTTTTCTCTATTCTTCCTAGGACCGCCTACAAGTTATTACAAACATTACCAGGCTTCTTCCCTCTTGCTGTTGTAAAAGTTCATAAAAAAGAGCAGCACTCTCCTTTGTACTCCATCCACAGGCAGACATTGATGCCTGTTCAGATCTGTGTTTTCACTGTCTCTCCTGTGTGTGCAATGAGTTCTTCTGGTCTATCATCAAATATTTCCAGGTCCTTGAGCTCAGGGTTCAGCTGCCTGTATGGGGTTTGCCATCTCTGCCCTCTCCAAGGGCCTCTCTCCATGGAGGGCAGCCCAGGAATTTCCTTTAATCTGGATGAGCTCTGGATCTGACATCCTCTGGGAGGACAGCAAAGCCATGGGTCCACTCTGTTTCTCTCATTCTCATATCCCTCACACTGGAATGAAATTTTCCCTTGGCTTCAATGGAATCACTTCTTATTAACTCCACTACACATAAGAGCAGGAGCTGGTCTGCAAATGCTGAATTATTCATCGTGTCTTCAGCAGGGCTTTCTAAGATACCCGGTATCTTTGATCTATGACATCACTGGTTGTGGAAGCCAAGACGAGACATTCTACAACTGAAATGTAAATTCCCAGATATGACCTGAAACGTAAATTCCAGTAATATTCCTCCTCCAGGTGATCTCTTATTTCATATAAATCCAACTTAACAAATATCCACCACCCCCACTGCAGCCAGCTTTGTGCAATTTAAAAGCAATGATGCACAACTAATTGCTGGTGCATTGTGCTCAGTTATAGCAGCAGTGAATGATTTCCAAAAGTTGATTATTCTTGGATGAATGATTTTCTTACCTCTGGTACATGCAAGATTTACTTTTGCTGCTGTGATAGACAGCTAACCACATGTTTTGCCTCAGTGGAACATCAGTGTGTGGTGGTGAAACCCATTTCATGCCTTGCAGTGGGTGTGTTCTCTCATGGTTTTTGACACTGATGTTTTATAGTGTACACAATCACCAGGCCACACTTGAAAGAGAGAGGGCTAAAATGGAATTTGATACCTCTAAATTTGATCCAAAGCCTTCAAAGAGTTTAAAAAAAAAAAAAATTATGCACACTGGCAGGAGACAGTGTTTGCAGATGTAATACTTTTACCCTCTTCAGTTGTAGAATGTGCAGAAAATAAACACCACCACATGCATTTTTCATGGAAGGCAGGTAACTTCAGCGGGCTCCTCAGAAGGCTGAAATTAGCCCTGAGTGTCCAAACCAATGTGACTATCAACCATCTGTCTGTAGGCTGCTCATAGGCTTATCTACAAGGTGTTCAGAAAATATCAGTTCATACAGAGACTTCAAAATACCTCTTTTAGTTTTGGCAAATTAACTGAATCTTTTTACACTCAAAGCCAGTCACTGATATGAAGACCAGCTCTCAATGTCCCACCCTCAGTGCTGAAAGAAAGAGGAGGGAAATTATTTAAGAGGTTGAAATCAGTAGAAGCTCAAACTGGTATTTCTGAAATAGTTTAACAGGTTGCCAGAGAATTTGTGGCTGTGCCATTTCTGGAAATGTCCAAGGCCAGGCTGTACTTTGTGCAGACACTCAGGTATCTAAATGGTGTCACAAAATTGCACCAAGTTTCACTTTTGGTGGAAGTCCATGGGATTTAGCTCCTCCAGTCTCAGTGTTTGTAAAGCAAATTAAAAAACTGTGGAGAAGTTAGTCCAGGGTGTATTGTTATCCATTAGGGTAGAACCTGCCAAGAGCAGATCCTGATGTGATTACTGAGACAAAAGTATCTCTGGAGTTCTGGAGTTTTGCCCAAATTTGGACTTCAGGACTCAATCCTTGGTCTTTTATGTCATCAGCAATCCTAATGAGGTTATTTGTTAGTGTTCTCTGCTAAATAGTATCTAACAAGAAATCGTCACATTTGTTTGACAGAACAAAATATGTTTTCATGTGAAATCTGTTCTTCAAAATTCCAAGCCCTGTTTACACCCAGGAAATTGCTTCATTTGTAGCAATTTCCTTTTCTTTAATTCCATTTCCAATTTCCATTATGAAACTCTCAGGCATGTAGTATGGCCCAATAAATAGGTGGAGTAGGACCAGAAAGGAGGAAATACCTGCCCTTTTGTACATTTTACTCCCATTTAGAGAACGAAAATAAGAGAGACATATACAGAAATCCCAAATGTAAGCAGTTAGAATAATTAGCTGTAAGATTAGCACTTGATTAACACTTTTTATTTTTTTCCATATCCCCCTTTGCAGCCAGACCTAAGTGGAATATTGTGGCTGACGTACTAGCAGCCCTTTTGTGAAAATTCCAGTGCAGATTATGAAGCTACGCCCCGAGCCCTGCTCCCAGCGGAGGTGGATATCACCATACCCAGCTCAAAGGCTGCAAAATAACCCTCAAAGCCCTGTTCAGGATCAGCCACAGAGCCATCGTGAGTGTGAGCCAGAGCCAGCTTGATCCACCCCATGCTGTTCTCCTTGCCCACTTCCCAGCAGAAATGCCCTGAGCTGGGATGAAGGAGGCACTTTTGGGTGTTGAACTGGGGCTCTTCAGCCCTTGCTCTGGTGGGACCCCACTGGTGTTGGCATCACTGCCTCTTCCCTGTGCTCCTTCCAGACTGAGGGTGCTCCCCCTGCACTGGCACTGTGCTCCTGCAATCTGCAGGTTCTCAGAATGGAATCCCTGGTGTATGAAAACCAGGCAGGGGTGTCTGAGCACTGCCCTCACTCTGTCCAGCCTGTGGTGACATTTGTGTCAGCAGCAGCCAGTGACAAGATGGCAACAAACAGCATTGCTGGGTAGGGAGGAGCAGATGTTTGAGGTGGGACAGGCACTGGCATGGGAGTGTAAGAGCCAGAACAAACAAAAGAAAAAAAGAGGTCGGTATATATTTTTCTTCCTTGATAACAGAACTGACTTAGCAGAGGGGGGAATCAGAATGCCAGGAATTACCTCCCTGAACCCAGCAGTGAAATGCAGTGGCACCACAGCTCACCTCCTCCATGCTCTAGTGTCTCTTCCCCATCTCCAGCCACTCCTGAGTTGGACTCCAGCTTCCCTTGTCCTTAGGAAAGCTCCTGTTGCTGTTGACAAATGCCATCACTGCAATGTCACCGGGAATTGACGGCAACATTTATAACAGGGTGTGTAGCTCTTTAGCTTCCTACCAAGAAGGGAGATATGATTGCAAATCCGAATGTGCTGAGGGAATGGGAGCCTCTTTCTCACAGCCATATCTTCCTCAATGTGTTTCCTTCCCAGCCTTTTCCATCTGCCCAGCAGCTTCCCCACAGCCCCCACTGCAATCAGAAGGGTGTTTTCCCTTGGAGATCTCCTAGCAACTGCTGTTAGGTGAGGTCTGAGATGGATCCTGTTCTCAAGCACTGATGCAAACAGCTCAGTTCTGCTCAGCCTCAGAAACCTGACACAGTGCTTGCAATGGAATTGGGAAAAAAAATGTAAAGCCCAGTTACTCTTGGTGAGAGCCCTACAGGGGAGCAGTCAGTTAAGAAATTATTCTTCAACTCACAGTGTTTTCCGTGGTTTTCCTTAAATAGGCTAAATCCAGCTCTTGCATATAGAAAATGCAAGTGTTCTTCCTTGGTTCTTGAAATTCACACAATCAGTGTCAAATCCTGGAGAGTTGGGACTTAAATCATTGGTTTCTGTAGCTGATTTGCATGCAAGGGCTGTGCATCATATTATGGTGATAGTCCAGCTTCACCAGCTGTGCTCCAAGCTCTGCTTTTTTATGTGGAAAATTTAGCCAAACCATGTATTTTACATTGCTCTATGTTCTTGTTTTCCTTCCTGAAGCAAAAGTTTAAAAAAAAAAAGGCAAAACCCCCACAAAACTCCAAAACCTGAACCATTTTTACTTTGAAAATACTAAAGAATCCTAATCAGGGTACAAAATATAGTCGAATTTTAGCAATGTTAAGGTTGTAGCCTTCTCTCCTGTGCCCTGTAGAAACTAGTCCCAGCTTTTCCTTTGCTGTAATTCTGCTCCAGCCAGAAAGTTCTGTCTGGTTAAACCTGTGCTGTGTGTTTCATGAGCAATGTAAAAGATCCTTATTACTGTTCTAAGAATACAATGTACTCAACAATCCTAATCCAACAGTGCAAGACAACACAGGTTTCTTTCATTAGTGGATTGTGGTAGGTATTGCTGAATCTAGTTCAAACAATTACCATTCAATTTTATATCTGCAGGCAGTGTAATAAACTGGAATATAGTTTTCACTCTGATCAGTCACATGAGAGGCATCTCCTTACTGCTGCATCCCCTTAAGCATCCTTATTCACCCATATGTGCATTCTGGCAAGCGCTGCATCCTGTCTGCCATTATTTTATGCACAGACCTCAGCTAGGGTTTGTTATTTTGGGAGTTAGGCAGCCCCTCCTCAAAGTGCCACTGAGGATGCACCCAAAGTCAGATGCTGAGCCCAAATTCTGAGGCTGATGAACTGGACCAGAGCATTCAGCCAGGAGTGTGGTGATGGGAGCAGCCTTGTTGGTTCTTAATCTTCATGATTTGGGGGTTTGTTGTTTTGGTTTGGTGTTTTTAAGAATAGTTCCATAAGGAACAGAATGAAGTGGTGAAAGGAAAGGTTTACTAAGCTTTTCACAAAATAGGTTTGTATTCTTGCTCCGAATTAATGTTCTGATATGGTTTTTTCTTCTAAATCTTTTTCTTACTTGTGCAGAAAATGCAGCATGAGCTTGTCACAGATGAAGACTGGGGCCTTTTTTGAAGCCACAACACTGCTGCATGTTGCAGTTGACCACAGTTTATTTTGAAAAGAGCAGTTGGACAAAGTGAGGTCAAGTTGGGCTAATGTGAGTCAAAAAATGAGAGAGAAGAAGTCTGTGACATGAAGAATTTCAAGCTTTGCATACTTCCCAAAACTTCTTGATGAAATTTCCTTGCATTCCTAGATGAGTTCTGCTAGATTTGGTTCTGTAGGGATCAGTCCAGAACAAACCATGGTATGGGAATGCAGGGGAATGTGAGAAGTGATGGGCAGGCTGAGAGAGGAAGGGAAGCTCAGATCTTACCTGTGGATGAAAATGTGTCACTCCATGCAAAGGAGGCATTGACTGCTGTGGGTCAGCTCTGACTTCTGCCTGGACAAAAGGAGGCTGCAGCTCACAGGGGTGGGAAGGATCTGTCTGTAGACCTCAGGGAGTTGAGGATTATCCTCATTAATTCTATGTGTGAGCATAAAATTAAAGAAGGCTAATGAATCATGTAAAAGAAACTATTTTAAAATCTCAGGTGACTAAAAAGGGGTAAATTTCTATTGAATGTTGTATCAAGTGATGGGGTGTCACTCAGCAAAGTGTGTGCCATGTTCCAGGTTATCACATGTGCTCGAACGAGCTCCCTTCACAGAGCTAATGCTGCTTCAGGGGGCAGGTAATAAACAAAGAGTGCAGGTAGGCTCCAGAATAGATGTTCCTAATTAGTTTTTTTCTTTTTTTATGTCTGAGCTGTGAAAATTGGCTGCAGCACTCTCTGTGATTATACCTTTGCCTACTACAAATTTTGCTGATGTTTGGTTGAGGGAGAAATAGCAATTATGCAACCTGCAGGTGCTGTGGTAGCACTCCAAGGTGTGTTGATGAAGTAAACAGCCCTGCAGGATCAATTTCCCTGTGTTTCAAAGCAGGGCATGTCTTCTCTAAATCTGCTGATGCTGAAAGATGTGGCTCTTCACGTGTCCAAATCTCAGAGCCAAACAGCCACAGAGAACTGCAGTAAAGGAGTGACCTCGTTCTAATTTTTGAAGGTTGGGCTCTAATGTGTCATGCGAAAGTAAACAAACATCATGTCCTGATGTAAAAAGGGCTCAGTGTTCCTCTTCAGTGCAAGGATTTAGGCTGTTGATAAGGGGAACATGAAGAATTCTCATTAATGCTTTATCTGTTACAAAAGAGAATGCAGCATGGGGATGGGGAAGGCGATGATGTTCTCTCTGCTACTTCTGCTTTGCCTTCTGAAAAAGTAGAGAATGCAGAGGCATTTCAGGTCTACAGGTGCATTTGAATTCTTACACTGACTCCATGTACCTATGTGAAGTACTTGCACAGCGAAATACCACCTCCCACAGAAAAATAATCTCTGCTTTATCAAACGTGACCCAAAGAGAACACAAGGCTGCCTTCTCATAGGATTCCAGAATGGTTTGGGTGGGAAGTGACATAAAGATCACCTAATTCCAACCCCCTGCCATGGGCAGAGACACCTTCCACTTGTCTTGTTCTTCCTGTGTCCCCTCAATAATTCCTGATCTTCTCCTTTCTAGTGTAGGTTTTGCTGATTTATCTTTCCCGTCTCAAAAACATTGCTCACACGTCTTTCTAGATCTTTAGGAGTCTCCTGTACTCTGTGTCTGTAAGAATTTCTACTTCTCGATCATACTATTGTATCATTTCTCTGGTGTCTAAAATGTTTCAGTCTTCTGTGCAGTGCTAGTTAATGAGTTTAAAATGAATTTAAAATAGCTGAATGTAGCTTCAAGACAGCTAGATATATTTTATAGGGGGAAAACCAATTGGAGAGAGAACGAAAAAAATCCCTTCTAACATTTTCACTCTGAACATTGAAGGATAATTCTGTAACTTAGTTGTAACTCAGCCTTGGTTTTGTCTCTGTTAAATTTAGGTCTTCAAGAGCCTCCAGCACACATGTGCTCCCAAAATTTCACTGGTAGTTGCAGGAAAATTGCACCACAAGTACACTATAAACTGCACAATGGCAGATTTCCTTGGGCTGGGGATGATGCAGAGAGAAATCTGCAGCTGGAGGGATGGGACATGCACAAACCCCAAACACACAGAAAACCCCAAACACACACCCCAAGAGACCCACCTCAAAAAACCCCAAGCAAACTCTCCTCTTCAGATGGAGAGGGAGCTCCTCAGGAGGCTTTTTGTAGGAAGCATAGAGTAAAAAGTGTTGTGCAAGCCCAGGACCTGGCGCACAGCTGGCTTTTACCTAAATTGAATAGTAGAGCTGGAGAAGGTGGGGCAAAGCAAGCCTGGGGCAGGCAGGCTGACAAGGAGCCTTCCTACAAAGGGAGTGGAGGATTTCAACTGGAATGGCTTTGAGAGGCCAATGTGAGTGCATTTGGAAAGAAATGGTGACTGTATTTACTCACCATCCCAAGCTGGCACTTGTTTTTGGTGACGATGGAAGGTATTCCCCTATCTGCTGGCACTGTTAACATGAAAAAAATGGAGCTTGTGGGTGATCTCCACTTGTGGGTGTGGAAGGATATAAATTGGGGAAAAATGGTGAATTACTCCTTGGTTAACTGTGGAAAGATAGGGAAAATATGGGCTGTTTGTTCACTGGACTTCCCTTGGGAGTGGGGAATGTCTCTGGAGGTGAGCTGCCGTGGGCAGCACTGTCTGACAGCTGCTTTTGGGTGAGGATTCCTTTTATTTGCAGTGCTGGATGCAGCACACCTGTATGAAAGTCTCACTTGGGTGAATCTTTGCAAATAGGGCTTTGTGGAAAAGAAAGACTCTGGTTTGGCAAATAGAGCACAGCTTTCATTACATGCTTCTGATTAATGTGGTTTTGCCATCTCTGCCCTGCCATCTGCTACACAAGAATAGAAAATTTGGGGTGTTGCTGCTGCTGCGTCTGAGCTTCCAGTTAGGATCAGGCTTTAATGGAATCATTACATCACAAACCAGTGATATCTTGCTTTCAAGCCATTAAGATGAAATCTGTAATTTGCT
Organism: Phainopepla nitens; assembly: GCA_013400175.1. Lineage (NCBI taxonomy): Eukaryota > Metazoa > Chordata > Aves > Passeriformes > Bombycillidae > Phainopepla > Phainopepla nitens. Next base: position 178,065 of record VXBQ01013480.1, read on the forward strand.
GATTTCCCTTTCCCTGTTTTGTGTCCTTGCCTCAAAGGAGATGGTCAGCCAAGCTGGGCTCAGGCCATGCTCCAGTGCAACAAGCTGTGCTGGGCTGGCCATGGCTAGTGTGTGGCCAGCTCCAGGCAGAGCAGGGTGGGAGCTCTGTGCTTCTGCCTGTCAGAATAACTTCTCTGAAAATGGGGTCTGCAACAAAAATGCCCAGGTTTGAAAAGCAGCTCTCCTATGGCTCCTGGGGGGGTGTGAGGGGAGAATGGAATCTGGAGTCATCATGGCTCAAAGGAGCCATGAGGAGGTGGTGATGATGATGATGGTGGTGATGAGGATGGTGAGGATGACGGTGGTGATGTCACCTGTTTTGCAAATCTAGTGCCAAAAATAGTTTGTTTTGTTTTGTTTTTTTGTAAAGTAAACCAATAAGCTCCCGTCAAGGGAATTGATTCTGGATTTGTCTCTTCCTCCCCTTCCCCCAGTGTGCACTCCCAATGCTTATGAAAAGTTAAGAGTCACTTTGTGTTTTGTTTCGCTTTTCCTTAAATGGGGATGTTCCATCTACTCTCTTCTCAAGCCTGATCAAGCCTTCTATTTGATCCCAAATAGCCCAGGTTTTCAGTTTATAGAATTATGAATAAAGGCTTCATGTGCCATTTAAGATACACGTTCCTTCTCATTCAGAAGTGTTTGGCATTTACCCTTCTTATTTAAACATGTTTAAGCGATTCCATTACTAAATATTGCTGGAGGGAACCAAAGAGGGAGAAGAAATTTGGCATCAATCCCAGGGCAATTTGGAGGCGAAGGTCTGAGGATGCTCACTATCCTATAGCATGACAGTAATTAAAATTAATGAAAAATCACTGCATAACACCCACCACTTGACATATTTCCTCAGGTGTTTTTTTGTAAAAATCTCCAAGAGAGACCTGTGGCTTGGGGCTTTGAAGTTGCCCGGCCCCTCCTCAGTCTCACCTCAGCTTTCATACAAACAGATAGTTGAATAAATATTCTGAAAGAAATTCATTGCTTAAGACTCTTCTGTCCTAAGTAGCTTAATTTCTGTCTCAAGATGCTTTTGTAAAACTGCATTTGTGCCCAGGTAGAAGGATTAGAATTTGAGGAACTGCTCAGCCCAGTGGCAGGGATACAACTCCTTAGAGAGTAAGCAGAAGGAACAGCAGGGCAGGTGGAGGGATGGAGTGTGAGGGGGAAAAAAGCCCTACTAAACACAGCAAAGAGCCCAAAACAAGTAAAAAAACCCAAATCCCACCCCAAAAAAACAGACCTCACAAAATATTCTGTGTGAAGATAAATCTGTTCAGTTGGTGAAGAAAAACAGACTCTTCATACTTCAAAACTTTCTGATTGTTTGTGACCAGCAGCACAAGTCTGGTAAGACATGGGACAGGGGGCACACAGAAACAGTTATTTCTTACTGCACTGAAATCTTTGGATTGATTCCTTGGTTTGTGCTCGGTGGAAGGTTCTCATACCAAGATGCCAAAAGGCAAACTCACTATTTGACAAATTTTGAGGAAGAAGTCCATATTTTATGGTTTTTTTTCCAGGTGAAACAGTGCTGAAAGAACCCTTTTAAATTGTCTTTTCCTGTTGCTTCCACACAGTGCCATCTACCCAGGTCTATGGATTCTCTTTCAAGTGAAGGAAACTTCCTGACCTCTTTCTTTTTTCCTTTTTTTTTTTCCTTTTTTCCCTGAAAACAATTAAGACTTAAGAGAAACACCTAAGAGAAAATGATGACCTCTTTGTGAAAATATTTTTTTTTCTTGCTGAGAAAAAAGATCAACATCAGCATCTCAGGCAGAAGAGTTTCCAGTGTCACTTGGAAGTGACATTAAAAGACTCTTCGGAATTAGCAAAGCACATAACACATAAAATCTTCAGCTTTACAGCCTCACTGTTTGGTGAACATTCAAGACATTTTATTACCCTAGGGAAAGAGACAGAGTTGTTTTTGTCTTGGTACTTCTTATTCTGAGTTACTCTTTGTTTTTTGTCATGTTGCAAATCAGCAGTGAAGAAAACTCACTCAGCAAGCAGTAAAAGCAGCAACAAATGTTTACCCCTTGGGATATGTACTCTGGAGAGAAATCCCCACCCAAACTGAGCAGACACCTCAAGGTCTGCATGTGCAGGTTCAGCTTGACTTGGAATACAGGCACTGAGCCAACCAAGGAATCACACAATCCAGGGCTGTATTTGAGGTTAAAACATTCTCTCTCTAACACGTTAATAAGTTATCCACGAAGCACCAGAAGCATCAGAACTGCAGTTTGAAAGATCTGATATTAAATCTGTAAAATAAACATTGAGAACTAGAGAAAATAAATTGCTCTGTGAAAGAATTGAGTAATATTATGATTTCCCTCTTCCTCACCCCTTGAGTATATTGCTTAATCTGTCCTAAGACTGTAATTGCCATCCTTAAGAAGGATGTGCGTGTGGGTGCCTTTTGTGGGTTCCACAGTCTGCTTTCCTTACAGCAGCAAACATGAGCCTTTCTGACTTTATTACTTGTCAGTGTTTATTATGAATCTGGATTTTGGGCAAGATTCTTATGCTGCATTCATGAGGAGGAATCTTGGTTTGAGAGCAGTCAGTAGGATCACTGACACTGATTTAATGAATCTTTTATCTTGACAAAGTGTCTTTTCTGTAATATGCGATGCAAAAATTGAGTATACCCCATTCAGCACCTCTCCCTCAAATGACTGAGTTCCAAGTTGGCTCCTCTATACTTTTTATGTGATGGTTTCACACTCTGAATCAGAAAAGGTTGGGTTGGAAATTCTTCCAGGAGTTGCACATCTTTGCAAATATGGACTTTGTGTTATAATCTATGGGGCTGTACTATAATGTCTTGGACCATCTTATCCTCATTCAGGAGTTTCTGGAGAATGGTTATTTATGTAGATGTTTGCTAATGAAATCCTGTTTGTTTCAAAATTGTCACACCTACAGCAGCAGTGTGATCACACCCTCAGACTGAAAAATCTTCAGGGCAGTAACTCCTAGTTTGCACCAGAGTGCAAAAACCAAAGTGCAGGAATCTGCCTTGTTCAGAGCATATGTATGACTGGCAAGTGCTTCCAGGAAAAATTGTGAATTCCTTACTTTCCCAGAACTGTTCAATTCTGCAATTTTTCTTTAGTGAGTTCTGGAATTGAATTTTCAGCCTCTATTCTTGTTCGTTAGATTTTGTTTCTTCCTGTCTTGTCTTCTAGGTTTTATGACTACTTATTTATAGGTTTGTTTCTTCCAGGCGGTTAAATTGATCTTTAATTTTATTTCATGACCACAGAGGAAAGCAGCACAAGCTGCAGCAAGTTGGGAGGCAGGCAGGTATTGTGTGCACTTTCCTGAGGCTAAACAGACCTGTGCTCGAGTGTCTTGGCTGCTGAAGTGTGCTCTTCTAAGGAGGAGGATGTTGAAGGAGATCTGGGGAATTTGGTCTTTTGTTAGACTAAATGGAAGAAAGATATGTGGTCACTGACCCGTGTGTGGCCAGAGTGGATTTCAGATGTGGGTTCAGTCACTGGTCACCAAGTCGGCCTGAGAGTGCAGGTGTGGGTGTGGGCAGAGCAGAAAAACCCAAATCTCCTGGGAGCAGAACAAATCCTCACTGTGGGCCAGAGCTCAGGCCCCTGGAGCTGATTTGGAACTGGAAATCAAGGGAGTTGTAATGACATTTCATATCAGGACCCAAGGTCTCATTCTGACCTGAAAGGTGCCTGGTATTCCCAAGAGTAGCAGATCAGAGCAGGGGGGTTTGTGCTCCTCAGCTCCAGCTGCTGAGGGGAAGCAGAGCTGACAGGCACCTGAGCAGGGCTCCGTGCTGACAAAACAGGAGCTGTCTCCACTTGCCAGGCAGCTGTTTCAGAGGTGCAGGGATGCATTGTGACTTTGCTACTGATCCCAGTACTTTGGGGAATAGCATTTGCCACTTTGTTCCTGTGCCTTGAGCAACTGTCATGTTTTCAAAAGAAAATTGCTCTGCTACAGTTCTGATTTCCACTTTTTGAACGCTGCTTTTCATCTTCACTTTCTCTTCGCTTTTATGGGACGGAGGAAATCATTTCCTTGACAAGATGCAGCAGTTTCCCCACAGACAAAGGGGTCAGGGCATTTGGCAGGTGACAAGTCCCTCTGTCACACTGCTTGACACGCTGGCAAGTGCCAGGCTGAATGGTTGAGAGATGCAGTTGTGCATTGTAGGGCTCTGGGAAAATCCTGGTGCTTGGCTCCAGGACGTGTACTTCACACACAAAAGATTAACTCCTGGTTCTGCAGTGCAGAGCTCATGCTGGGCCCAAGGCTGCTGTGCCAGCACTACACTTCAGTTTTTATCTAGTTAATACCAGAATGTATAAAACCACATGTTGAGTACTTCTGTTGGAACCAAAGTTCTTTGTGTTCAGTAAATCCTCCTCAACAACACTGGTTTTTGGGAGCTGATCTCTTGGCCAGGTATCAGAGATTGTGATCAGAGCTTCCACTGCACAATACCACACACAGGAAAACTGAAATGTGTGTGTTTCCTGTCCTGGGACATCCTGCAGCAGTAATAATGTGTGTGGCTGGGGCAAGGATCGTAGGAGCTCCTGCCACTTCATGTTCTGCTGCCCTTCTGTGGGTTCTGCTGCCCTTCTGTGGGCTCTTTCTGGAGGGATTTGCCATCCCAGAAGGACAACCTGAACTGTGGTGGATGAACCAAGCGTGGAACTGTGCACCAAATATTACAACATTAGTTCTAACAAACACTAGAAGGAAATGCTGTAAGGCTGACTTAAAACAACTGAAAAAAGGGAAATACTTCCTTGTACAGCAGGCAGCAACCTTGTGGAACAGGCTGGGACTCCCTGGAACTGGCTGCCCAAAGAGCATCAGCTGTGTGAAGAGCCAGGGATGACTCCTTGGCAGCCTCAATGCCACACTGGTGATCTCAGGTATGCACAGGTGATGGTCTGTAGGGAGTGCCTGGGCTTCAGTTTTTATCTAAATAACTCTTCCTTTTGCCACAGCTGGAGAAACAACGCCAAATTAAAGGGAGCACTGGCCAGACCCACTGGACACTTCACACCTCCTTCCAGGGGCTCTGAGAGACTGAATGTCTGTCGTTTCCCCCAGCAGAGGGTGAAACTCTGGGGCTAACAGGCACTGGGGTATTCCTGACGTGTTTTGGGATCAGTCAAGCACATGGCTGAGCAGGACTTGTCTACATGCCTAAAGGGCAGGTGTTAACAGTGCCAAACTGGGAGTTCACACTGGATTGTAGAAGCTACAGCAGCAGCTTTGCAGGTGGAGGGCCAGGAGTGTCCCTGCTAACCCAGCAGAACAACATGAATCTGTCCCACAGTAAATTGGTTTGCTCAGATATCATATCTTCAGTATAACTCCTCAGCTTTGGTAGAAAAAGAATTCACTTTTTTTCAAACCAAAACAAATTGTTGCTGCTTTAACCAGTTCAGGAGCCCTTGTTTATTTCAGTTTTGGAAGCAGTGTCTGAAAAGGATCTCAGTTGGATTAAAATTTATGCTGGAGGTAGCTAATAAGCACCCCCTTTCCCTTGTCATAGCAGCAGGAAAATCATCAAGGGCTGCTTCTACATATAAACCAGCTGCCTTCAATAAAATAACTGGATGCACAAATTTGGGATTTAGTATCAGTCTTAGTCAGTGTTTTTCCTGGGTTGTGCAGAGTAACAAAGTCTGGCATAAATTGTATAAAATACTCTGATAATTTTTTTATTAATGTTGCCCAAGTTAGAGAACTAGCACTTACATAGTATTGACTTTTTCTTTGTTTGTTTCTTTCTTATCAAGTTTCAAACATTTTTGAGGGTTTGGCAGGCATCCCTAATCCCTGAAGCTCTGGATGATTTATCACCACCCTGTGCAGAGCTGAGGGAGCCGTGTGCCAGCTGCACTGCCTGCTCTCCTGTGGCATTCCCAGCCCTTACTCCAGAACTGCCTGTGCACAAGCAGAGCCACACCGACGCCTCCCCAGCCGGGATACTTCTCTCTGGGAAGTTTATAGCTCTAAAAATTGTATTTTTAAGGAACACCTTCAGGAAAAGTGTTTGTAAACACAGATTTATCACTATTTTGCTGCCTCCAGAGGAGATAAATGTGGAGTGTTTCCTCCCAGTTCTGTCTGGACCTCCTGATCCCTTACTTAACCACTTGCAGCTCTCAGCTTTTTCTGTATCAGCACTCCATTTTAAAACTATGGCAAATTAGGGCCTTTTAATTTTTTTTTCATTAATCTATAAATTATGGTTTCCTGGATTTGACTTATGTTTTTTAATTAATATTTCCCCCATCCCTTTCCCCTTTCCAGAAAGTCTTTATCTGGCAGTTCTCCAGTAGAGGTTCTGCCCCAAGTCGAAATACTGCCTCAGGATTTCCTGGTCTTGTCTCAGCTTATTGCAAGTCCATGGAGTCATTCTGCAAACAAATTAATTTCTTCTTGTCTAAAAATTATAGACCTCTTTCATTCCGTCCTTCTCCAAAGGATGTTAGAACAAATCTGTCTGAGGGGCTTTCAGGGCACTGTGTTATCTATGGGTAACATCCAAGTGCATCTGCAGAGAGAACAGGAGCAAGAGAGGCTTGAAAAATTGAGAGACAAGAAAAGCAAACTCTTATGGTGAAAACAGGTGTGTTCTTCTTGTGTTAGTGGATTAAACTAAACAGGTGCCATCAGCACACAGACAAAAATCATCTGTCTTCCCCTGCACCTTGTATTGGAGAATGCTTCAGAAACTGCTCCCTTGTCTGCCTCCTTCTTTGTGTAGAAATGTTGAAAAGTTACAGCAAGTTTTCCTCTGTGCCTCTTCTGCAGGCTTTGACCAAATATCTCAGGGTTCTGTTGCCTACTAGCTTTGGAGCTTTGGCTTCTTGCCCTACAGATCTTCCACTGCAGATACGAACAGAACTGTGGTTTGTTTGGCTTGAAGGCAAGGGGATTTGGGTGGCTGTGAAGCAAAGTGGCATTGCACGGTTCTGAGCACCCCTGTTCTCCTTTGTCAGCAGATGACAATCTGTCACCAGCTAAAATTCTCAGGCACCCAAGAAGAAAGCAGCAGATGGAGTCAGTTGCCAAGCAAACTGCTCACTGGCTTTGTGCGAGGTTTTAGAATCACAGAATCGCAGAATCACAGAATCGTTAAGGTTGGAAAAAACTTTTAAGTTCATCAAGTCCAACTGTCAACCCAGAACTGCCATGTTCACCTCTAAACCATTTTGTTAGTTTCTAACTGAAGGACACACTATGGTTTGCTGGGGTTTGGGAAATTTCTTGGATTTGTTCTTTTGCCAGTCTTGCCCTCCATGCAGCTGTCCATACAGAGAGGAGTTCAGCCCAAGGCTGTCACTGCAAGATGACACTGACTGTGTCACTCCTTTAGGAGATCACAAGGAAAATACTGGAGCATGACAACAAAATCTGGTTCTCTTCCTTGTTCTACCAATCCTATGCTCCTTGTAGAGATTTAGTCTTTCTGAGCTCAGTGGAATCTTCTCTAACTTGTCTCCCTATGCCAGGGAAATGGAGCACATGAACAGTATCCACAGGTACTGCTTGTGGGAGGTGCTGGTCATCAGCTCTATGACAGCAACTGGCTCTTGCTTTGTCCTGCACTATGCTGAGTGAGTTTTGTACTTCATACATTTTTAACAAGAAAAAATGTACTAGGTGGGCAGGATGTGCTGCTAATGCTGCACTTTGTCTATTTTTAGGAAGCTGTTCTCCTGCTCATTTGCAGTTGTTACAGTGGGGAACAAGTTTCTCAGTCAATGCTGAAATTAAAAACATGTGAATATGCTGGTTCTGCTGTCACCTGGGCAGGTGTTGCTCTGAAATAACTCCATTGAAGTCCAGGAACACATCTGATCAAAGAGGACATCAAAAGCAGCACAATCTATAAAGCAATAGTGCCTGCATGGAGAGCACAGTGGTTTGCAATAGAACAGGAGAGCTTTATTGAATTACATTAAATTGTTGTCGGTGTGTTGGTAGCACGAGCAAACTTCGCCTCTGGATTTTTGAAAGTGATGATGGGAGGGAATGGAGAGATATGGATTAAGTTCTAAAGAAGAGCTGGCTTTGGCATTTCTGATGGAGGTTTTGGTAGAGCAGGATCCAAATTTATGCTGAGATTCCTGCATAGCTCACACTCAGGACTTGGCTGAGGTTGTGGTTGGCAATTCTGCCTAACTCGCTCTACAGCTGGCACATGAAGGCAAGTTTACATGTTTGGAGTGTGTGAGATTAAAATACTGATATAAAGGGGTAAGAGAGGATTGCTTTGGCATTATCGAGGTGTGCAAATGATTCTCCCTGAAGTTATGTGTGATGAGTGTGAGTATGGAACCTCTACCAGGTGGATTTTCTTGCTCTATCCCTACATCCACTCTTGCACAATTACGTACTTAAAATGTTCATCTTTCTCCCCATTTGGCTGTTTGCATGAGAGTTGAGTGAATTTCTGAGGTGAAGCAGAACTGCAGATCTGGAACATGATGGGATCCGGCCACCAGGATGCAGCGGGCAATGTTTTTAGCACACAGTTAAAGAAGAGCTTTTCTGTTTCATTGAAAAGGTGAATATTCATTTGACAATGAGCAGAAGGGGGAGCCAGAAAGGCACGGTGTCAGCGCTCACACTGCATTTGCTGTGTGATGGAACTGGTTCTCTGTTACTGCGCCTAGGTCCAAAAGTCTGATCTGACCCCATTTCCATCCTTTTGCTTGTTTTTTTTACTTTCTCCATCATCTTTCTATAATAGCAATTCAGTTCTAATAAAAACATTTGTAAGATAATGGAGGCATCTTGGCTGAGCATTAATTGTTTTAATTTCCAGCATATTATATTGATTCTCTGAAGATTGCTGGTTTCTGTGGGATGATATGTGGGTTTGTGGAGCTTTGTTCCTGTGGAGACTGGGAATCAGGAACATGCAGCGGTATCTGCATTAGTATCCTTATCAGCTTGGACTAGGAAAGTTGGAATACTCTGACTTTGTATTTTATTCCCTCACAGAGGTAGAAAACTCATTTTCTAGGCTGGGAGATTCATTGGATGAACAGAGTTCTGTTTGGATGGGGGTCTCAAGGTTTTTTCTTTGAGTTTTGGGCTTTTTGCATTGTTCGGTTTTGCTTTTTGTTTCACATATTTTTTCTAACCCCTAAAAAACTGCTCCGAACAGGAGTTGGAAAAACCCTGCAGATTTCAATTGAAGAGGGATGCTCAGCTGGGACTTATTTGGAAAAGTTTTCAGTAGCAGTTCTGCAGAACTTTTCCCACTCTTGGAGTTTGAACCTTTGTCTCCCACATTCCAGTGGAAGGTGTCCTTGGGAATGGGGATAGGACACAGGGATGTCTTTGGAGAGGGGGATAGGACATAGGGATGTCTTTGGGGATGGGGTAGGACACAGGGATGTCCTTGGAGAGGGGGATAGGAGAGGGGGATGGTCCTTGAGGACGAGGATAAGACACAGGGATGTCTTTGGAGAGGAAAGAATTCTGCTGAGAAGCCCTTAGGGTTTTGGAAGTTAGCAAAGTCATGGTGGAGGTATGCTGGGTACTTTCTCACTGGTGTGCCTTAGGTACCCTTCCAGAAGACTATTTCTATTTTAGATCAAAGAAAAATGCAAAAGCACTCCAGAAATCCTTTCTCAGGCTTTTTCTGTGGTTTGATGTGTTTTTTTTCTTCCTTCCCTTCAGTTATTGTGTGGTCAGCCTTGACAGGCTTTTAATGCTTTGCCAAGTTCTCTGGGAGCTGCAGAGACCATCCCTCTAATGGATATATGATGTAATTATATTTCAGCATCCTCTAAATGGGTCTCTTCTACTACCAGGGTGCTCACATGTCCATGCAGTTGTAAGTTTTGTTTTGTGCATCTGTTTTTAATGAGGATGTGGCCCTAAACTGTCACAGAGGGCCAGGAGAGCCAGTTGTCAAGAGCTTCTGGTACCCAGGGCTGTCTGTGATGTACAAATGTTTTACATTTGTCTAATTAAATAACTTCTCCAACACAATAATAATCAAAAGTGCTTCTTTTCACTATTCAACTACACTACTGAGTGACCGGGAATGTGAAGAAAAACCAGGGTGGAAAAAAAAAAAACCCTTCAGGACTTAAAAAGTTCACCTTTTAACCCATATTTTCAACACCTGACTTGAGCAGGGCTTTGGTGCTACAAAGGCTGTGGAGTGATCCCCGTGCTGTCGCACTGTGTGGTGCTGATCCCATCTTCCCTGCAGCAAACTGCTGCTTCCAGAAAAGCCAAAAAAGCCCTGGAGACCTGCCTGCTTTTGGAACTGGGATCACACTCCTGGGACTCTGCGTTCACCACGGGTGTGTGGAACACTTGATACCACAAATTACAAGTAGGGACTGGAAGCTGTGTTTCTATTGGAAGCAGGGCTGCATTTTCCTCACCTGACCTCATGGAGGTTTTGAGGCAGAGATTGGCTGGAGAGCCAGAGCTGGGGTGTGGACTCACCTGGCTTTGGGTGCTTTCTAGTAGTTCTTTGTGTTGCTGCATGTGTTTGAGCCTCTGTGTTTGCACTTTCAGAACTCAGGGAATCTGTGTTTTGGGCCTGCACTTGGTCTGCTTGGTCTGCCTTGTTTCCAAGCCAATTTACAGTTCAGAACTTGCCTCTGTTTGGAAATGGATTTTCGAACATATACATGGCCAGTGGACCCAGATGCCAAAATACAAATCCCAGAATCCCAGAATGATTTAGGTTGGAAGGGACCTTAAAGCTCATCCCATTTCACCTCTGCCATAGGCAGGGACACCTTCCACTGCCCAGGCTGCTCCAAGCCCCGTCCAGTCTGGCCTTGGGCACCGCCAGGGATCCAAGGGCAGCCACAGCTTGTCCACCCTCAGAGGGAAGGATTTCTTCCCAATATCCCATCTATCCCTGCCCTCTGGCAGTGGGGAGCCATTCCCTGTGTCCTGTCCCTCCATCCCTTGTTCCTAGTCCCTCTTACGCTCTCGTGGAGCCCCTTTAGGCTCTGGAAGCGGCTCTGAGCTCTCCCTGGAGCCTTCTCTCCTCCAGGGGAACATTCCCAGCTCTCCCAGCCTGTCCATCTGCTATCATGGGCAAACAAGGGGGTGCACTTGGAGGATGTGTTATCTTCACTCAGGTGAAAGAGCAGCTGAATGCAGGCTGAATATCAAGAATATCCTGAATATCTGGAGCCCCTCTGGCTGTTGCTGACTGTACGTGCTCACCTGTAGCAGCCTTCGTTCTGTGTGTTATAAAATCCCCTGATCAGTCACTGCTGCAGTGTGTGTGCCTGAAGAAATCTCATTAAGGTCACTGGTGAGTTTTCTTGGACAAAGATCACAGAAAACCCACATCTTAAATGGTAGCTTTGGAAATCATTTAAATGGTAGATAATGATGCTCTTTTTTAACTCTATAATTCGTTCTGCAGCAGTATGCTCAAAATAGCATGGAGTGGTTCTGGCCAGTTTGGATTTTTTACAGTCAATATTTTCAAGAGAGAGCTGAAAAGCAAAATAGGTGTGGGATTAAAAAAAAAAAAAAGAGAGAGAGAGAGAGAGAGAGAAGAGTTGTTTACATTAAAGAAAGAACAGATGTCTAAGAGCTTTAAAAATAAAAAACAATTTCCAGCAGTAGTGATTATGAAGTAGACCACTAGAACATGACTCCAGGGAGTGACAGTGGATAAATGGACCCAGTTTTCTGCCTGCCCAGTGCCTGAGCAGGTTATGAGAAGCTTCTGAGGGCACCAAGTCAGGCTCAGGGATGCTGGGCTCCTTTGTCCCATGGCTTTGGATTAAAAATCAAGTTGCAAACACCACATGTTTAACTCCGAACACTGTCACCTCCAAAGATCTCAGAACATTTTTTCCTGCAAAGAACTCAGTTCCTCCTGCTCTGGGCAAATGCCGGGGCAGCTGAGCACCCACAGCCAGTCACTCACACTTGTCCTGTGGAGTTTTGTTTTCTTTTCAAAGCAGTTTCCGGTATTTTGATCATATAGAATTACAATTTAAAGCCCTGGTTGAGCTGTTTGGGTGTGCATCAGTTCAAAGAAATACAGACTTTCAAATGCAAACCAAACGTGTCACATCTAGATACTGTTTCCATGTAACTTCTCAAATTTTGTGATAACTTCATAGAAAAAGACTCTTAATAATACAAATTTGCAGTGATTTAAAAAAAAAAATTCCCGAGAATTGTCCCTTTGTGATTAAACAGCTTGTAAATCAAGTGTGTAGGTAACTTTCTAAGCCTTGCTTTGCTTGCTCTTTGATCTTTAGATGCAGATGTTCAGCCTGGTGCCACGGCAGAGTCAGGCGCCCAAGGCCCTGTGTCACCTCCGTGCCATCAGTTCAGCGCCCCTGTCCTGTGCCCTGGGCACTGGGGTTTGCTCCCACCTCCTGCAGCCCCACCACACAGAATTGTCTTGATGAGGTCGGGTTCTGTGGGACTGCTCTGGCTACCTGTTCTCCTTGAGCTGGATTTGCCTCCTAAGGTGTAGCACTCCCTCTGCCCTCAGGAAAGCTCTAAGATGAGCAGTTGTTAAATTTCAGTGGTCTCCATAGCTGGAAAATGTCTGAGGCATTTTAATCAAATAAATCAAACTGGCCCAAGTGCCTGTTGTGGCTCGTAACAAAATCAGAGGAGCAGAGTAGTGCTGAACACACACATTGTGTTTTGTGCTGCAGCAAAGTGAAACAAATGCCTCGTTCTGTGTCAGCAGGTAATGACATCTCCCACAGAGCAGAGTTCCTGTGTTAATCACATTTGACTTCTCTAACTACCTTGCTTCCTTCTCCCAACCAACCAAACAGGTTGCTGAAATTGTGACAAATGCTTGCACACTTTATGGAATAAAAATTGTATTCAATCTTTTCTCTCAATCCACGGTGGCCAGGACGCTTCCAGGGAATTGTATGGCCGTGTTTGCAGGCTTCCTCCACCCAAACTTTTAAATGGAATTCCGTCTGAAGCTGTCTCTAATATCTGTCCTGTTCACAGGCTTTCCTTCGCCCAGTATAATGGATTCTTTAAACTTTGAAAGTGAGTTGTTGTGGCCTAAAGTAACAAATCAGTTTTGGAATGCATGCCGTCTGTTGTAAATGATTTGGGGGTAATAAATTTTCTGGTACAAAGCAATAGGCAGAGTTTTCATAATGTTGAACAGTTTGGACTTGTCTTGAAGGGAACAATGTCGCGAAAGCAATGTGCAGGTTCCAACTATTTGTTATTATAAAAGACAATTTTTTTTTCCTTAAGGTAGAATCCTCATCAGATTTCATGCTTTGCTGTAACTTGTTTTATTCCCTATGTTAGACAAATAAAAATATTTGAGCATAGTTGTGTATCTGTTACATCTTTTAATGTAAACTTTTTTTTTTTTAGGCTGCTTAGGAAAGCTTATACATGTTACCCTTTTTACTAAAGGCCCATGAAAGTGGATTTGATTGCTCCTAGAGCTTTTGATAAGCTACATTTTAATCTGGTTAATTGAAAATTAAGGCCACAGTGCAGAAGCTGTATGTGTTATGTTACCTTAAATTTGACACAGTGGTTTTTCAGCACCCGTTCGTTCTCTCTTGAAAACGCTCACAGGTGGAGATTTCTAGAGCTCTCTCACAGGCAAATCTGATTAAATAAGTGCTCCAGACAGCCCTCAAGTCAGAACTGGGTTTTGGTGAGACTGGATGTGCAGTAACTATCAAGAGACAAGACTCTTCCCCTTTTCCATGGCAGCATCTCTCTCGTTGGTTCTGTACTGTGCAAACCACAAGAAGCCCAGAGTCTTTATCCAGGTATCCAGGTTTAGGGACTGCAGTGCAGGAAAAATGAACCTTCTTAATTTCCAGCAGCCACAAGATTGAGTGACTTCACTTTTCTAACTTTTCTAACACTTCTCTTTCCCCAGAGCCCCTTTCTTGCTGCAGTGCCCAGGGTGCTAGTCTGGGGGGACTGGTATTGCATCTGCCAGTTTGGTTTGGGCTGGTTGTTCCTGGGTTAAATTGGAACAGTGGAAGAAACTTGTGCATTCAAAATGGATTAAAATCTGCTCAAATGAGGCTTTTGGCTATAAACTGGGCACTAATCACGAGTGGATGAGTTTCCACAGCAATCTGAGCTGTGCTACTTTGGGGTTTGTCATTAACATGCTTGCAGTTTGTCATCTTAAGGGTTGCATCAGCAGGCTCTTGGCTGAGGAGGGAGCAGAGGAGCTGTTTTTGCAGGGATGGGAAAGCACAGGATTCTCTTCATCAGGAGGATTTGACAATCTTCCCATTTCCTATCCCTGTGTGTACCCGTTTGTGTCTGGAATGAGGACAATGGAGTGACTGCCTACACAGGGACCTTTCCCCTTCTCTATCATCAGTTCTGTTTGCTCTGTGGCCTGTTATTCATAGGAGTGAAAAGCAGCATCCACGGGGCAGCAGCAGGCAGGGAACAGCAGAGCCGTGGCTGCTGGCTCGGCAGGGGAGGTTGTGGTGCTCCTGTGCCAAAGGTAGGATGGAGGTAAAGCCCTCCCAGACCCTTCCTCCCTCACGGCCCTCCTTCCCTCCATCCCTGCCATGGGTCCCCAGCGATGCTGCTCCAGGAATGGGACACTTTCTCCTTATTTCTGAGAGCTGTGGATATGTCTGGGTGCAAAGGGAGGAGAGGGCAATGGACAAACATCTCAGGTATCCAAACCTGCAGGGAGCCAGGATTGCTGCTGGAGCTCTCTCTGGGCCCGTATTTCTGTGTCCTTTCCTCTCTTACAAACCAGGAGCTATATGGCCACTCAGGAAATTAACTTACTTATTGATCTTCCTGAGGGCCCAGAGATGTAATTCTGTCTTTATTATACCAGATTTTAGAAGATATTTTTGAACAGTGGCAAAAGCATAAAAGTCAAGGGAAAAAAAAAAAAAAGAGAGAAGCAGAGCCAACCTTCCTTAAGTCTCAGGTTTGTGGGCCTGATGAAATCAGTTTGTGTGCATGAGGAAGAGAGGGAAGATTTTAGCAACTTGTGTACTTTAGGAAATTTGTATCAGAAAGCCTAATGTTAGATTTATTTATAAGCTTCAATTTTTCCTTATTTTAACTCACAGAGAAAAATTCAGGATTTATTGTGCAGCTTTTTATTTCCACCGCATATTTTCAGAACTACTTATTTTTATCATTCCCCTTTGCAGCCTAAAACTTGGCTTGGCAGCTCCTGAGGTTTTCCGTGGAATTGCTTAAGGTGTTCCCATAACTGCTGTACAGTAAATGTTCTCCTCTTTCCCAAAGAGCACCCTTTGGAATGTTGTGACTTCCACAAGCAGCCTCAGCAAAAATGTGCCCTGGATCTACAGTGACCAAATCTAAAGTAATTCAGGCAGATCAATTCTGTTCTATCATGAGATCATGACTAATGTTGATTTCTTCATTCCAGTTTATGCTTTGGACTTTTCCCTCAGCTTTCCAGTATCTCCTAGTGAGAATTTCTAATATGTAGGACAAATGTTCATCTATACACAGGCACACGATTTTTCTGGGACAGCTTTGCTAATATGCTCTAAGAAGTAACTATTTGCCATTTAAATTCAATTTGATGAGTTAGATGTGAGAGAAGCAGTTCATAAAATAATGATATCTTTCCGATTTCCACAAAAACTCAGGCAATCATTTAATCACATAAAATGTCAAGGCAGTTAAAACTAAGTTTTCTTGAGGATTTTGCTTTCAAGACTTATTCCAGGTTTCTTACAGAACACTCTTCTACGTACAGGAACTGAAGTCAGACCTGGCTCCAAGGAAAGGTGGCACCAAAAAACATGTCATCCTGCAGCAATTAAAATTCACTTTGACAGGACAGAAAACGTTGCTGAGACTCCCAGGAAATGAGAGAACAAGACACAGTGTTGGTGATGAGTTGAGATTTTTTTTTTTCCCCTTATTAAAGCACCAGCAAACACAAGTCCTACATTCCCAACAGGTAAAGGATTCCAGCCTTATTATAATGTGGCTTCAATGTGAAGCTGTCAGGTCTGCAGAGTGAGAAAAAGCAGAAGACAATCTGTCACCCTGGCATTTCTGTTCCCACATTTTCTTTATCACCAGGCAAAGAATGCATTTTTTCATTTACACCTACCTGTACCTTTATGCAGCACAACCAGCCTTTCACACATTTCAGAGGAGTGAAGATGTCATGCTAATGATACGTTCCTTTTTCTGCCTTTTGAAGGGCAATTTAAATTGTCTCCCTGACGCTAGGTTTGCATTAGTGATGCTGAAACGTGTGCATGTGAGTACTGTAAATGGATACAGTGGAGGAGTGGAGGTATTTCTTTCCTCAAGACTGATTTTTTTTTTCCCCTTATTGAAATACAAATTGCCATGTCTGTTTAAAGCTGAAGTGTGGGGTGTTCTTATTAGCACCTCTAGCCTGACGCCTTTTCATATTCAAATGAGTGTTAAGTGTTACCGGGATTGCACATTAGGCACTTTAAAAGAATGGGCTGAGGAGCTCATTTCAGCTGTTTATTGTTCATTCGAGGCTATATTAACTATGCTCATTTTAAAATCATATTTCCTCATCTTGTGGTATTTTGGAAGAGAAATAAGAAAAGGCAGATAAAATTTAGGCCTTGTGTTAGCTTGTACCGATTAGCCTGCATTTTAATCTTGCCTTTCTCCAAAATCAGCTAAATATTTAAAGAATAAGGAGCAGGAATGAGTACTGCATTGAAGGGTTTCTGGTTTGTTTTTTTTTTTTATTGATACCATCCCCTTGGTTGTAGAAAAGAGACTGTCTGCAAAGAAACATTTGATGTTGAATGGCAGCTTTAGAAATATTTCTAAGTGTATGTTCAAGTGCTAAAAAAGTTTTTTCTCTTCTCAGAATACACAGAGTGCAGCTTTAGAAGAGAGTATTCTGAAACTGCATTCAGGATGTGATTTTGGTGGCCAGCAGCAGTGCCTGGACCGACTATTTGATGAAATGCTTCCAAGAAAGCTTCCAAGAAAGCTTTCAAATGTGCAACAGCTCCATGCTCCATGCATCCACAGGTCAGAGAATGCTGTGGTTGCAGAAGCCCCTAAAAATGTCATGTCACTTAAAATTTTTGGATGCAGCATATCATCATGACCCTGTGATTTAAATGATCTTTGAATGGCAGGGCTCCTTCAGGAGTTTCAGGATTCAGAGCACTGGGGATGCCCAGTTCAGCACAGGAGGTGCTGCTGCTGCCCCAGCTGCATGAAGGGCAGTGAGAGGATGTAACACAGGGCCAGCTTCCACGCTCCCTGTCTTCCCAAATCTGGGAAATCATCACACTGGAAGGGAGCTACAAGGTGTACAGGACTGTTAAATAGAGGAAAAACATTCTCTGGGATGCAAGATCCTAAAACATCTGATTTCACCTAGCATGAAAAAGAGCAATGAAATGAAATGAAATGAAATGAAATGAAATGAAATGAAATGAAATGAAATGAAATGAAAAAGAGCAATGAAAAAAAGCAAGAAGGAAAACTACCTCCTAATACCTGATTTTAAGAACAAGCCTTGGGTTCAAACCCTGGGCAGAGGTTCAAGTCAGTTCTTTATCTAGACCAGTTCACCTAATCCTAGTTATCAGCTTTCTCCTCTCCTGTAGGCATGAGTTGCTGTATAGCCAAAGGGAAGAAACTTCCCAGTCAAGAAATACCAAGGAACTTGCCTCAGCTAGCTTCAGGAGTTGAAAGAATTTTTGCCTCTATTTCAGATTTCAGACACTTCACACAGAAGCTTTTTTCTTTTGTTTTTTATTAATTTTTAATATGCTTCTCTTAGTTTTGATGGGACTCTTTAGTCTTCCAGTTATGGACCCTCCACGCTTTCAACTTTTCCAGTTCCTTCTCTGCAAGCAGGAGTGCCCTAGCCTGTGCTGAGCACTCTGTGAATTTTGTGCAAAGACAAGTGCCTTTGAGGTTTTAGTGACCCTCCTATGAAATGAAATGCAATGAAATGAAATGAAACGAAATGAAATGAAACTAGAAGGGTGCTATAGAATGATTTTTCCCTGAATAAAACAATGGAAGTAAAATGAAGCATTTCTAGAGAAACTGGCCATCTGTCCAAACACTGCTCAGCTCCTTGTCCGAAGGCTATTTTATGGAATTTGGTGAAGTGTTTGTCTGTGCACCTGTGGTTGCACACAAGGACACTTTTTCTTCCTTAGATAAATATTTATACAGGAGATACTTGCACTTAATGCTGCTTGTTTTCCTTTTACTCCAGTGAAAATATTACTATTAAAATCGAGCAGGACAGGAATACTCTGTAGCTCCTCTGCACAGAGCAGCTCCATCTGCTTCTGGAGGCTATGTTTCACTGATTATTCATTGTGGAGCTCCTGTGACAGCAGCAGTGGAAAGGAGCCCATGCCTAGAGGCTGCTGGCACAGAGTCAATCTGGGAGAGGCCTCAGGGACCTGGGGAGCACCAGGACTTTTCCTCTTTCCAGGGAGGTCAAGCACAGGAGCCCTGGGCCCTTATCCAGCACCTTAAACCACTTGGTGGACCTGAATGAGCTGGAATTCTTGGATATCAAATATATTTCAGTCCTGAAAATTATGTGATGTCACAACCCTCTGCTTACCTGGGGGGAAAAAATGGGAGCTGCAGTGACAGGGCTTGGATCAGGCTCCTGGATCCTTGGATCCTCTCACTTCAGCTGAGATCCTGTTGTCATCAGTTTTACAGAGCCCTGACCAGGGTCTACTCCTCACTGGTTCTTCCTTGAGTGCTGCCACACTGGAGAAAATTTGAAGTGAAAAATAAAATTAAAAAATCTTTATTTCTTCTGGGTGAATTACAGAAACCTTATCAGATTCCTTCTAGGGATAATGCGGTCATCCTTACAGCAAAAGGGTTGTAGATGGAGTTTAGTCTGCTTTGTTATGAGAGATGACAACAACAAAGTGAAATTTGGATAATTTCAGTTCACTGTTTTAGAAATGGATTGCTGAACTAAAAGAAAAAGCTGTGCTAGAGGAAATTTAAAATTCTGTGGTCTGGGTTTTTTTTTGAGCAGTTTAGAAAGCTCCGTCCTGTTTTCAGTTTCTCTGTGTACTTTATGAGAACACAGAACTGCTTTCCTTTATGAATCCAGTGATTCTCTGCAAAATTATTGAGTGTAATGAAAATAATTTAAGTCATTTTTATTGTAGTGCAGTGTTAATTCTTGTAAATGCAAAATATTACAAAATGCACACCTTACAGTGTAATACATGTCCTGGGAATAAAGCAGCCCCTGTTCTGTTATAAGGTACCAATGCCAAGTGATTGTTTCCTTTATGCTTGTGAGTTTCTACTTCTTTTTTGCTGTTTAATTTTAAGTAAAAATTTAATTTTAAGTAAAATCAACAAACGGAATTTACTCCAAATATGCAACCTGCTGTTCCCTGGTGTTTGTAAGCAATCCTTAATCTTCCCTTTTCTCTTGCTGTCATTTCCAAGGGCTCTTCCTGCAATGATTAGAGCCCTTCTTTACTTTGAGGAATGGCTCAGAATCACAAACAATATATTCAGATGAAAGCAAAATGCTTGACCAGCCCATCCTGGCAGCTCTTTGATCTCCTTGGGGCAGGAGCATCTTCCAGCCATCCCCTTGGGACAGGGAACAAGTAAAACATTGTCCTGGGGGGCAGAGAGGTCTGCATACCTCACATAGACAGGAAAACACCCATCCCCTCCTGCATGCTGTGCTGGATGGAAAACTGGGAATTTTTAGGAAGAAAAAGATAGCAACAACATGCTGCTAGTGAACTGGACAGTCAGTCCTAGGGCACAGTGTGTGGGGCACCCCACAGGTGAGTGTGCAGAAGCTCTAGAGATTTCTTTGGCAACAAAAACATTGGTTTTCCTGAATGAGACTATCAGAAAACAGAATATTCAGAATATAATTTGAGATGGCAGCAAAATGATGGGAAGGCTTGAGCTCGAGGTAATGTTTGGCTTTAATTTAGAAATCTGCTGTGTGTGCAAGTTTAGATTTAGGTAAGGAACTGAGAATTGTCATTTGGAGACACAGCAGAAGCTCCTGGTGGTCAGCCTGCCCAAAAGACAAAGCTCTGATAGTTCAGATGATGCTGAATCCAGGCTGTGAGACCCTCTGTGTTAAGTGATTCTGAAGTATTTTGTGAAGAATTTTATGGTGGTTTCTATGTTTAAGGTGTGTGACATGCGAGAAGAACATAGACATGATTTCACTTGACAGTTTGGTGCCAGAACTAAGATTTGGGGTTTTGTTAAATCCTCCCAAATTTGAAAACCTTCAAATTATTGGGCATTAAATTTAAGGCTGAGTGATATGGCCAAGGTCACAGAGAAAGCTGAGGGTCAGTGGGTAGTAGAACATGAATTCTTGCTCCAGGATCCCCATCTAAAATACCAGTTTATATTGCTTTGAGACTTGCAATGATGACAATTAAAAAATTACAACTGGCTGAATGCATGAACCAAACAGACCTGTCAAAGGCATCAGAGGTAATTTGCCACCTTCCTTTTCTGTTGTCCCCTATAACACGACAATGAGATGGTTGTGTTCCCTGTACTGACTCTGCTCTGCAGCCTCTCACTCTTGCCCCGGTTCAAGGCAGGCAGAATTCTTGTTTTCACCTAAACCTACTGTGCCTTTTGATAGAGACCCTCTGATTTCTGTACATTGTGAAGTGCTGGTTAAGCTGATAGTGGGCAAATAATAATTTAAGTGTAATGAATACATGCTGATAGACAGATAAATCTTTTTCTTGGATTTTTGCATACTTAAGGATCTGGCCCTGCTCCCATTCCATTGAGGGCAGATGAGATGCCTGTGAGATTATTCCCATATTAATGACTACAGAACATTATGTCATAGAGGAATATAACAAAAGATTGTGTCATATAGGTACTAAAAAAAAAAACCAGTTACCTTCCTAAGGCAGTGATTCAAAACCTGTTGGTTCAGCAGATCTTAAACTCGCATCAACAACTTTTTGTGCTCTTTAAAACATTTGCATCACTGAAATGCTGATTGATTTCTGCTGTGCTATTGTCCAACGTACGACCTGCTGAAAATATCCTGTGATATTGTTTTCCCCCTGCTTCTTTTGAAGCAGTTACAAAATGTAGAGATGAAATAAGATACTGTAAAATGTAATTTCGATGGATTCTGCCTGATCCACAGGTAATGAAAGGGACGCTGTTTGCGGGCTCAGGGGAGATGGAAACATTTAGGCACCATATCTGGCACAGTTTGTAAGCAATACCCAAAGCATCAAATGCCCAAAGCCAGTCAGGAATGACTCAGGGTGTTCTCCCAGCTCAACATGCAGGGGATATCCTAAAGCAAAGTGGTTTTGTCTGAATGTATGTGTTAACTTCTTATGTGCACTTAGGCACACAAAGGAGGAGATTGATTTCTAGAAAGGCTTACACGTACAGTTATATCTGAGATTAGAGTTCATGATGGATGTCTTCAGAATATTGATATCATGTTACTGCCTCCATCAATCACAGCGTGTTTGCAACTACTTTGAAAATGAAGGTCGACCAATTAAAATGACAAATAGGGAGTAAACAAGTCTTAGAGCTTAAGCTGCCTTAGAGCTCCCCAGGTGAGAGCCACCAGCGCTGGGCTGGGATGCTCTGTGCTGTTCCAGAGCCAGGGTTCTGCTGTGCTGGCCCTGTCCTGCCCACAAACACCCAGCAAGGAACTGCAGCCAGGGTGTCAGCTGGAACCTGGGGACTCTTCTGCTGAGCTTCAGATCCGTGAACTAAATATCAGGCAGGAGAACTGAGGGACTCCAGTGGTTGCAAACGTTTAGACCACTATTTAAAACTCTCCAGAATGTGTTTTGAAATACTAAGCCATTTAATTTTTGCTGTAAATTCTCAAATCCTCCTCTGTTGTGGAAATAATCAGAAACTGCCTGATTGGGATCATCCAAACAGCTGCTGGCAAATTCCATCATCTCCTGCAAAGTTGATATTAGCAAGAAATAATTTAATTTCTTATCTTTTACTACATAATTGCAACAAAAAAACATCCTACCTTAAAGGGAGGGGGAGGGCAAGGAAAGGTGCATAATTGAAGAGACAATCCCTGTCTCACACATGTAGTGACAAGCTTTATGTTATTTTTATTGCAATAATTACTGTATCCGGCTGATCAAGAATAATTATCATCACCATAGCAACTTCATATGGAAAGAGTGATTGGGGGTGGGACAGAGTGGAATGGTTCCTTGAGAGCAGCGTTGACTTGCTCATTTGGGATGTTTCTGTGCCTCTCTTTGGGTCTTGATATATTAATGCTCATCCTCCACATTTGTTTTGGCTTCTGTATCTGGTGAGGAAATGGGGGGTGTTGCATCAGCATGAAAGCCCTGGAGTTTTGTGACTGCATTTTAATTCAGGTCCTACTTTGGCTGAGGGCTGGAAAGCAGAGCCTGGAGCCCCCGAGCTCAGAGAACATGATTTCTGTTTTGAAACCCTCTCTTCTTATGATTTCATGTAAAATTCATTGCATGTTGATTTTTTTTTTCATTTCTTCTTTCAGTAGCACTTCACCTGTGCAGAGATGATGCTGGTTCAAAGGCACCTTTCAGATTATTTTAAAATGAAAAATAACATTCTGAGGAATACCAGGTGGCCTGGACATTCGTGAACACACAGAGCAGCCATATTAATGGTTTGAATAGATGACGAAAACAACTCATAAAGTTAAGATTATGCTATATGAGTTCATAAAGAGGAATTCAGATATTCTAAAACATCAATATATCTTTACTGAAGTTTCCAAATTCCTCACACCAAGAGTTAAGGTAGCACAGACCCAATGTTTTAGAGGAACCAGAAGAACAAATCTAATACATGTGGCAAGTTTGCACCATGGTGCTAAAACTTTCCAGTCCGAAGGGTACAGTCAGTTGGACTTGTTCCCTTTGGCATTGCCAAAATAACTGTTGTGAGGCAGGGCTGAGCTCAGGACAGGACTGGCATGGTGAAAATCTGAATTCCAGTATTTTGTCCATGAATTCCAGGTTTCTGATGCTTCCTTGGTGACACCACACTGGATGGTGAGCGATTTAGTGGTGGTGGTGAAGGAGTTTTCTCCCTCTTTGCCTGAGAAGGGCATTTCCTTCTTTTGTGGAGATTTCCCCTCCCAGTGCCAGATTAACTTGGAGTGGTTATGATGCCATGGATGGTAAATCTTATGGATGGGTGAGGAATGGTTTCATCTTGCCAGTCTCCAGATGTGGAGGGTCTGTAAATAAGGTCTTGGTGAGCAGATCTGTCACTGGGGGAGTGACATCCCTGTCCTTCAGGGCTGCTGGTGCTGTTCTGAGGTGGGGGATGAGAAATGCACATGCTGTGCTGAATTGTAATTATGCCCTTGTTTCTTCACTTTCTCAGTCTTCAGAAAGATGTGGTTTGAGGTTCATTTCAACTTTTTGATCGTCTTGAGAGATCAAGTGTATTTTGGTTCAGGACTGTCAAAACAGAGTCTATAATTCACAGCCCAAGAACTGACAGGTGAATGGAATGTTGTAGAGGGATTTTTGGAAGCACCAAAGTGCAGTAAATCTGCAGTAAGAAATAGGACAGGTGTTCATGGTCCTTCTTTGCTGCCATGAAGCTGACTCTAAGCTCACAAGTTCTAGAAGACGGAGTATTTTGAGTTGGCCCATTGGAACATTGTGTAGATATTGAGTTTTTGCCTTGATTTTAAAGGCTCTCTGCACACATGGCCCAGGATTCTCCTCCTGCCTCCTTTGGCTCAGTGGCAGTGCCTCTGCTTGTCACAGCAGAGCCCCAGCACTCAGGGCTCTGCCCCTGCTCACATCCCTGCTGTCCCCAGTTCCTCTGCTTCTTTCAGGGAATGTCCCCTTTTCCCACTGACAGAAAGAGAGATATTGGTGAGGGCTCCCACAGGCTGAGAGCTGGACAGAGGCCCTGACAGAGATGTCCCCAGATATGGGAACATGGTAAAACTCAGATAAAAGGGGTAGAGCTTCTGTATCCACCATTTCTCAGCTTATTTTTTTCTCTCCGTGCATTTTCTTCTTATTCTTCCCTGAGTTCTGGAGAGGCAGCAGTCCAGGGATGGCAAAAAGAAGGCAGCACTCAGATCCAGGAGCCTTTTAGCACCTCATGTCCACCTGCACTTTCACCACTGCTGTCACCAGCCCAACTGTCTGTGCTCTGCCCTCAGAGGCTTGTTTGCAGGTGCTGGGGCTGTGGCAGACATTCAGAATTCAGGCTCTTGGTTCTTTTTCTGGCACTTAGTCCTGTGGCCGAGAAATGACTGCTGTGACTGATTCAAAATAATCCTGCTCTCAATGCTTATTAAAATCTTTCATCTCCCACTCATTTCATTTGCATTGTACTGCTTCCAAGCTGCTGTGTGGCCTCCAGGGCACTTTAAAAGTAGTATTCTAAATATTCTAAATTTACAAGTTGCTTCCTCTAAGAGCTGTTTTCCTCCCAAAATAGAAGCATGTATCTATTGGGGAAGGCAAGATGAGCCTGGAATGACTTTTTTCCTGTTGAGGTCTTATTTGTGTACAAAGCATTATCCTATGGAAGTTCAGATGCTCTGAAAGTTCTGTAAAACCAAACAAGTGCTCCCTTCAGTGTGGACAATGCCCTCGGGCACAGGGTGGGATTGTCGGGGGGTCCTGTGCAGGGCCGGGGGTTGGAATGGAATGGGGATGGAATCACAGGAAGTAGATTCTAGTTTTAGGTACTGTGTCTGACAAATCACTAAAGACTTTGCTTCAGGTTTTTATAAGTAATGTAGTTATGACTTTATACAGTTTTGAATCGAAATAATTAATGTTTCTACACTTTGACTGGGCAACTTCTACCTGTTGCTCTAACTACTAGGCACTAAAATAACAGCAAGAAACATTTGCAGAGTGTGACCAAATATCACATAATTAAGTAATTTGACCTTGGAATGCAGAAAACAAAATGTAACAGTAAAAGACTGGTCTAGATTTCATCTGCTCAAAGTAATAATAAAGACATCAGCAGGGAAATCAGTCATGCACATATATTATTTGTGTGCACTTAAGTTGGACAGATAGGATAATGGATGTGGTATACACCAGATGTTACATTTCCTGGAAATAGATATGTTAAAGGAGCTCACAAGTGGTTGTCAATGCCCCTTTCATTACCCCATCAGTCTAAATTTATCCAGTTGAAATAAACATCTTAGTTTGTCTGAACTTGGGATTCACCTTTAGATTCTCTGTGCTACTTTTATGTGCACAAAATAATAGTTAAAAACTCTACCATGCTATGCCATGGTGTTTCTTAAATCCTCTAACAAATTTAAAAGCTAGGAACTTTTTCATGCGCTCGTTTTAGGACAGGAGCAGCAGCCAGGTGGGCACAGGAATGTTTAGACATAGGCAAGGCCCACACTTTGGTAATAGTTTTGTCTTGTCCATCACAGCATGCAGAAATAACCTTCTCAGCTGCAATACAGCCAGCCCCCATGTCCCTGCACAGCGTTGGCTGATCCAGGTCAGTTATTTGTGGAAATTCCTACTGCACATGCACAAAACAGTTGGAATTGGTTTTAGAGATATTTTCTTCAAGAGAAGTCAATAACTAGGCTATATTAAGGGTTAAAAACACTCTGTAAAGCGTGTGGTAGTTTACCAAAGTAGTACTTGGTCATATTTTTGCAGACAATAAAAAAAAAAATCAATGTAGTTGAAGAAGAAATACTAACAAGGTGCTCATACCTTCAGCATTCCATGGGAATGGCTGCTCAGCAGCCCAGGGAGCAGAGTGCTGGAAGCACACACTGTGTTTGCACAGGGAGATGTAGAGAGAGGTGTGTCTTCAGCTATGGAGCTACTTCTTTATGTAATTTATTCTGTGCGGGTTTCAAGCACTCACAACTGCACATGTTTATCCCCTCTGGTGACTACTGCCCCACTGGGCATAATGGAACCCTATTATTTATATGGACATGAGGTCTGACCTGTCATTGGAGACCCTTCCAGTCTCCTCTGGGGGAGGGAAAGAATTTGTGTTCCTGTTGAGATTTGTTTTCAACACCAGGAATCCTTTATTAGAAATGCCAGCCAGGAGGGGCAGCACACTTGGATTGTGTGACCTTGTGAGCAATGGTCTCCTCAGTTCAGCACTCAATCTGATGAGGAGAAGGATGCAGAATAGGATAAAGAGTAGGATAAGGAGTGGGATAAGGAATAGGATGAGGAATAGGATCATGCTGCTGACATGAGCCTGCTAGACAATGCAGGACCTGGACACTGCTCCACATGTTTGTTGTCTGCAGGGCTTTCAGCCCCAGGCCAAGCAAAAGATGCCTTCAGCAGCTCTAACTATTGATGGTGGTGCTCTCAGGGGGTTTGGGATGCTGAGGAGCACTTCACTGAAATAAGGGATAGGATCTGAATAAAGGAGGAGTCTGAAAAAGGAAATACACTTGAGCTGGACAGGGGTTTGGAGTGTGTGGAATGCACTTGTCAGCAGTTATTTTTGTGCCAATAAGTTAGATAACTGTTACTGTTTACATACCAATTTGCTCTGTTGTTGAATAATTTCTGTAGTAACCAGGGCAACAGTTCCATCACATGATAAATTAATTACTCCAAAGATACACATCTTTATAAAGGAGCTTCGTATCATCAGGTTATGCAGATGCTTGGAAAATTTACTACATTTCTTAGTTGGGAGGTAGGTCCAGTAAATAAACAAAATCATCCAAGACTTCAGGCTCAGCCACAACCTGTATGTGTTATAAGAAGTCTTCTCCCTCACTGGACTGGGGTTTAGATCTAGTTTTAAGATCTATTTAATAAAACCAAGCTCTTGAATTTCTTTTCTGCCTGTTCCATTCATGTAGATCTGAGTAGAAGCCCCCAGGCAGGAGAAGACTTGGCATGGGATGGGCAGAATGAGGTGAGGATTTGTCTTTTAATCCGTTGTAAAGCCCATGGTACAGGATTCGAGGAAAGGCGGGGGGACTGCTGAGCTTTGGCTTCTCATGGTGATTTTTCATGGAATAAGTGCACTCCCATGCCAGGAAAATGGAACTTGAGTTACTCACCCTTGAAGCATCTCACTGTATAGAGGAATGAGGCTTCCAGAGATCCATGGTCAGGAGATTACAACCTCCTGAAAGTGCTGGAGATTTTAACTCTGATTCATTTCTACAGCAAAACACAAAAGTGTGGCATAAATATTTCCCTCCCGTTTTGATGGTTTTAGAGGGTAAAGAAAAGCAAAAAACATGGCAGGAGAGCAGAAGGCTTAGGTCCAAATTGACCTGAGGATATTAATAAAGATCAGTGTTTGTAGCTGGAATAAAATGGACTGTCAGGGTCCTAGTCAGGGTGAGAAGTGCTGCGGCTGGAGACATTTGTAGGTCAGGAGATCAAATTTATCTTCAAGGTAGCAATAAAGGGTGGATGTAGAACTCTCAGGTTAGGTGGGAAAGACCTGTCAAAAGAGATTTTGGGTCTTCATCACCACTGGATCTTCCAGTCACGGTGCAATGTCCTCCTCTGAGCTCTGCTCAAAGTGCAGGTTTATAGAGCTGAGTGGAAGAACCAGTAACAATCTGTAAGTTCTGCCTGTTAAAGGACCTTGCTCTGTTTCTGTGTTCTCCTGTTCAGGTTCTGTACTGCAGAATGTTCTGTGACCTAAGTAGGTGCTGTGGCACCTCTGGCTGGGTTTGCAGCATCCTGATAAAGAACTTGCTGGAACACCAGAGATAGGTATCTTCTAGACTGCCAGAACTTGATTTCAGTGTATCAAAGCCAATTAGCTATCTACATATATTAGAGATAAGCTACTTAATAGATCTAAACTTTTTTTTTCCCTTTTTGCTACTTGTGATAATTTTGGAAGTCAGAAGCTTTTCTAAAATTAGTGTAAGAACTTCATGATGATTGAAATCAAGGACTTTTTGTAGTATGTACAATGCACAGTGTGGTGGGATGCTGAAGCTGTTGCATTAGGTTTCTTCACACACAATAATATTGGCAATATTCTGTCCAAGGGAAGAAAAGGTCGGAAAGAGGAACAAAAAAAGCCAAAAGTTAAGAGGTTCAAGGTGCTTAATTTTATGGGATCTGTGAAGAAATATGTTAAAATCTTCAGAGCAAAAGAGAATGGGGAAGCAGCTCTATAATTACTCCAATCAGAAAGTATGCCAACAAAAAAGGAACAATTAGTGATGGTTCCCAGGCAGTAGATATTTCTCCTTACCTGAGTGATCTATTGCAGAGATGTGTAATTAGGACCACGTAATAATAGGTTGGGTAACTCTATCCCTGTCAAAAAGGGAAGAAAATCCATCCTATTGATAATTGCAGGTTCCTCTGTGTCTCACTTCTTTCCATCCTCCTTTTCTCTTCATCAGATTCCTTAAACATGCCTGGCTTCTGGCTCACCATACTTTAGTCTGAGTCAGTGGGCACGTTTACATGTTCCACCCCAGCCCAGAACCTGGAGGGGCCCTCCGGGGTGGATCTGCTGCCCTGGGGAGTGTCCATAGGGAGGAGGGGGGCTGCTGACGAAACACTGTCCACTAAACACTGCTGGAACAACCTTTGTGCACTGCTGGCTTCCACGGCAAGAGGTGGCAGAAGAAGCCCCTCGTGGAGCACAGGTTGGACCAGTGCCCTAGGTCACCTGGGCTGGGCTGCCCATTCTTGAGCACCATCTGCTGGTGCTGCTCCTGGAGTATGGATGGACATATGGATGGGGAGGGTGGCTGGGGTTTGTCTGCACCTCAGCCCTCGGCCACAGGGCAGCTGCAGCTCTCCTCAGTCAAGCCAGGTGTGAACTGGCTTTCAAGAAGTTGAAACTGAAATCTGCATCTGTTTGTATTGTAAACTGAAAATCCGAGGGGTGCTTGAGAGGAACAAAGACCCTCCCTTTGTACAGCTCATAACAGGGAGTTTCTTTCCAAGAAACAATACTTCACTTCTGTTTTATGAGGATGAAATGAGGCTGTCTTCAAATAAATAAATAAATAAATTAATAAATAAATAAATAAATAAATAAAGGAATAATTCACACATGCAATGTCACATTTAGAGCAGAAGTCAATTTTCACCTTTGCAGATGCCCAGACAAGTGGCGAAGCAAAGCTCCTCAGGAGGCCAAGAGCTCCAGCCTCTCCTTCCACAGCAGGACTGAGCTCTATTTGCACCCTTCCTGTGCAGAAGGCACAGACCAAGCCTGGAGGTTCCTGCAGGACCTGCTGAGCTGAAGCCAGGGAGCTGTCCCAGTGCCTGAGGGCTTTGCCAGGCTGGCAGCTGGAGAGGCTTCTGCCCACATCCCATGTCCCTGCTGCTCCCAGAGCAGCCCTCCCGCAGCCCTGGGACCCCGCACTCCCCTCTGTGCTTATGCACAACTGCTCTGGTTGGCATCTGCTCAGCAGTTTGGACTAAAGAGTGACAACTGACATTGACATTGACATTTCTGCACATAGAACACAGGTACGAGAGACACAGGTTCATCTAGAGGATATAATTGGCCAATCATGACTTACTTCCCTTTCTAAGGAATAATAACAATATGTAATGAAAGAGATTAGGTATTTTTGATATTTGCCATTGATTTGGGTTTGTCCCAGCATGTTCTTTTAACTGGAAGTGTCATCTGTGAACACGGGAAGTATTTTTCACTTTCCAGAACAAGCAAATGAGCAAGTCTCATGATTATTTAGCATATTAGCATTTCCAGAACAAGCAAGTTTTCTAATGCTTATATAAAAGTTCTTGTAAAAAAAGACACAGAGCTATAGTATCACTAAACCAAAAGCCAGCTTTCCAAAAATGTAAAGAAAAAGGAAGTCTTCCCAATCGGTACCTGTTTCATGAAAAGGTCTATCACCAATCCAAGATTGTTACAGTGGCTTCTGAAATAAATTACACAAAGAACACAAATTGTATTTTTTATACAAAGTGGCAGATAAAAACAGAGATGGGAGTTTTATTAACAAGTTCTTTGCAGTTGCATTCTCTCTGCTCACCTTTGCATTAACAGACTCTTAGGATTCCAAAGCCAGGAGCTGTCAGCTGTTTCCCGTAGGGTTTTCAGACCTCTTGTTACATGGCCCAGTAGCAGGGATTTTCCTCTGAGCAGGGCTTCATTCCCAAAGAAATACATCCTTGTGCTGGGCATCTTAAAAAATGTGATTTCAGATAGGCAGAGCAGTGGACACTCAGCTGTATCCTAATATCCAATAGCACAGTGATCTTCACTGCCTGAAAGCAGTTTAGGGCTCCCTAAATTTGTTCAAATAAGTGAGCATCATATTTCAGAAAATTACCTACAGAATTCAATATAGATTATTAGAACACAGATCATATAAACAATATAATAGTGTACCTTTCATCCCCACAATCTCTGTCCCTCCGGTGTTTTGAGATAACTGACTCAAAATGGCCATAACCTAACTCTAATTTTTTTTCAGAGAACCAGGATCTTTGTTCCTGGAGCTATTTCTGCCTCTTTTCCTTTTATCACTAACACAAAAATAAGCCAAGAATCTTATTCTTCTGAATTTCCAAACTTCTTGCTCTGAATGCAGTTCCTTCCATTACCACCGAGATATCAATCTACACTTGCTCTGCTACTGTCAGCAGTGGCTCCCACCCCTGCAGCCTGCAGAGAGGAAACTTTGCCATCTCGCTTCACAATTTAGACTTTGTTTGTCCCAGCAGGGAAATGGCTCATTCCAAGATGCTGCACTTACAGATATGTTCACTTTCAAATAGAATTTTTGCCTCCTGACAAAACCACCCAGATGGTGATTCCGCTGGAAAGTTCAGTTCCACCTCATGACTTTCTGATCGTTACTCTTCTGGGTACATCCACACGTTTAAATCACACAAAAATTATCCCATTTTGCCCTCTGACCTCGGGATTACAGTTAGAAGGTTAGTTCTAGTGGCTCTTCTTGACTTGGAGGGTCTTGCACTGACTGTGTCTCCTTACAGCTTGACAGTGAAATTCTGGGAGTAGCATTTGGCAATGCAGACGGCATCAATGGGGGCTGAAAGATCCAGCTGAGCATGAAGAAAGAATAAATTGATTACAGCTCACCCAAGTGCGGATTGAACTGTCTGTCAGCTTCTGGTTGCTGTTTTCTCTGTACTGCCTTTTGTTTTTTTCCCCTGTTTTGATATAAAAGCCATATTACATGCAGGAAATAATGCCGAGGTATTTATAGGGAAGATGTTTTGATAATAATCCAATCAAGAGTTTCTGTCATCATTTCCTTCAGCTTTTAAGCCCTATGAATACAGTGGTCGAAATAAAACATGCTGTGGTGAAGTTCTTTTCTGACAAACCATCCTAAGGCTTGGTTAATTGTAACACAATAAAGAAATGTTCAAAAACCCATAGGACAAGCCATAATCTTGGAGTCCTGGGGAAACACTTTAATGCCCCCTGGAGGAAGGTGGTTTTAATTTGTTGTCACATGTCATCAACAAACAGGAACTGAGCTGGTATCAATGCTCTCCAGAGAGGTTGTGCCTTCCCCATCCCTGGATATGTTCAAGGTCGGGTTAGACAGGGCTTGGAGCAGCCTGGGACAGTGGAAGGGGTCTTGTCCATGGTAGGGGGTAGACTGGGATGAGCTTTAAGGTCCCTTCCAACCCAACCGACTCCAGGATTCTGTGACTCCCTGCGTAATGGAGCACATGCATCAAATCTCAGGATGGCAGGAGGAAAAGCAAATTCCAGTTAAATCAGACACTTCATGCCCTGCTGAGTTATTTGTCCTGTAAAATGTTCATGTTCACTGAAAGTTTCTAGGGAGAAAAAGAGGAGAAAAATGCTTTACAGATAGAGAACTACTGCAGTGGGTGTTAACTCTTGGTGAGCCAGAGTCAGGCCACAAAGTAAAGCACATTCAGTAGGAACCAACTGTCCCATGGAGTCAGAAGATGTTGTTGGGGTTCCAATAACAGAAGAGAAGTGAAGCTGGTGAAGGGTCCGGAGAGTCAGTACTGTGAGGAGCAGCTGAGGGAGCTGGGGTTGTTTAATCTGGAGAAAAGGAGGCTCAGGGGGAATCTTCTCACTCTCTCCAACTCCTCAGCAGGTGGGTGCAGTCAAGGGGGGTTGGGCTCTGCTCCAGTGACAGGATGAGAGGAAATGGCCTCAAATTGCACAAGGTGAAGTTTAGGTTGGAAATCAGGAGGAATTTCTTCACGGAAAGCATTGTCAGGCATTGGACAGGGCTGTCCAGGGCAGTGGTGGAATCGCCATCCCTGGAGGTGTCTAAGGACATCCTGGATGTGGCACTCAGTGCTCTGGGCTGAGTCCAGGTGAGGTCAGGCACAGGATGGTCGTCTTGGAGTTCTTTTCCATCATTAGTGATTCTGGGATTCTCTAGAATCTTCAGCCCTCCCCCAGAGGGGAAAGATAAGGAGCCTCCTACTGCCCTTGCTGCCCCAAGATTTCTTAGAGGTTGCATTTCCTACAAAGTGAACATATCCTAGGTCCTCTGCCACCACCCAAATCCAACTCTAAAGAGGGTAACTACACGTGAAACGCTCAGTGCTGGAGTGCTGCAGGTGCTCAGGAGTCAGCTAGGAACTTTTGTCAATGCCAAACTCTCTGTTTACTCAGAAAAAGAAAATAAATAAAGAAATATTTGTTTGAATTTCAAACCAAACCTCTGAAACAATTAAATGGAGCTGAGTAAATCCATAAAACAAAGACTAATGACACATCCCCCACACTGCTTGGCTGTGTGCCCCCATTGATTGACTGGTAGAAAGTTACAGGCGTTAAGTTGGTATTTTTCATTACTTGCGATGAAATATGAGGATTTCTTACCATTCCCTCTGCCTTATTCTTGTAACTAAAGCCATCCATTCATTACAAGAAATCATTACTTATTTGTGTGCAGGGAAGAATCCAGGCTACTTCACAAATTCTAGTGCTCCCTCAGTAGCCTGATTGCTGGTACCATTCACCTTTTCCGTGCGTATCCCTGAAGTTTGTCTGAGCCCAGCAGGAAAGGCAAATCCTGCAACAATGCACTTGTAGACAAGAGGAAGATCCCAGCTTTGTTTGCAACAAGTGTTTCATGATTATTTCTCAGTGTTTTTCTACCCCGTGTGAACCAAATGGGAGTTGTGTGCATGCGCCAGTTGCATTTTAGCAAAGCCTGTTCTAGTGTCCACCTTAAATTTTATTCAGAATAACACAAAAAACAAAGTTGTGGCTATAACCCCGAAGGCAACTACATGTGAAGTCATTTATCACCAAAAAAATGTGAGGAATGTTGAAAATAAAGTTAACATTCATAGTTGTATTTTCATTTTTTAACCTGCAGTGCTAAAGGCATTTCTCTTTGTTCTCTAAGCATTTTCCTTTCTTTTTATTCTTTATTTGTTTGATGCAAGACATTATAATGCATCAAAAAGCAACTTGAAACTATTCCTCTAAATGTGAGAAATGTGTAAACTGAAGAATAGAAAGAATCATCCATCTTCCTGTTCTCCTCTCACCTTCCCCCAGCCAGAGGTTTGTTGCTGCCTTGTGATACATCAAAAATAAGCTCTGGTGCCAAGGTCTGAATTGCCAGAGCCACTCTGGTTACTTGTTGTGGCACAAATGCACTTGAAGTAGTCAAAGTCAAGGCCATGATGGGACAGAGGTGCAACTTCTATCAGATATAGGGACAGCAGCCTGGCACCCACAGCTGGCAGCCAGCTCAGCAGTCTGGAGGGGTTTTTGTAGTTGTACTATTTTTTGGTTTTGTTTTGTTTTAAGCACAAATAATAGTAGAATCCCTGCAGGGCAAGGAGGGGTTTGGGGTGGTTTTTCCATGTGGCCCCGCTTGCAGGAACTGCTGCAGTAAGAGGCTGATTGTCAGTGTGAGCTCTGCTCTCTGGGTGTGTGCGTGTCCGGGTGTGCTCCCTCACCTCCCAGGGCAAGCTGACTGGGAAGAGCCACATTTGAGTGTCCTGGCCAGAGCTGCCAGGTGTGCTCTCAGCTGTGCTAGAGGTAGCAGGGATGTATAAGATCCATGCTGAGAGGTGGTGTGAGATCCAGCTGAGTTGCAGCCTTGAAGAGAAGGAGGGGAGCAAAGCTGTGAAGCTGCAGCAGTTTGGTGTGGAATGAGTGCGAAGAAGGCACAGAGCTGCTCTCCAGAAGCCGTGGCTCTCCCAGCCAGGCATATGGTTTTAAAGTGGAGCTGCTGTCATGTGCACCCTAGTGTGGAAAGATCCCAGAGCCCGGGGCTGTCTGTGAAGAACAGAAAATTGGTTGTGTAGCCGTGAAGTTGGAATTACAAATCAGAAAGCCTCAGGATTAAGATTCCAAAGGAGTAGAGTTTAATTATAACAAGCTCTCTCAAGCATTACTACACCACTTGCAGCAGTGTACACAATACTTATCTGTGCTAACAGCCTGCCCTACAAGTTGTTCTGCCATTTGGCAATTCGGGGCTGGAAATGTGTTCTGCTGCCTGGGCTGGGTTTTGGGGAGCCTGCAGAGACCCAGCTCTGGGAGACTCAGGGGACCCAGCCTGTGCTGGGGGCTCGGCTTTTAATCATGATGGTGATGGAGCTCAGGAGAAGGAGGTGCTGGAAAAGTGTGGGATTGTCCCTGCCCAGGATGGCTCAGCATGTCTGAAGTGTGCAAAAGCAGTAGCTGGAGAGCTGGTGGCTCAGGGAAAGCTCCAGCTGACTGTGTTCCAAGTCAAACACAATAAGCTGTAAACCCAATGGAATGTGAAAGAAATTCATACCTTAGTGAACCATAAACAGAATCACGGATGATAAAATTTAATCAAAATGTAACATTGCCTTTGGGATTCAGATTCAGTGTCTTTTGATGATTAGCAGGATTATCAAATGTAGATGCTCTTTTGAATACCATAATGTTGTAATGTTGCACTCGATGGAACATCAATGCCAGAAATAATTTAACACCTGCACATAAATCATTTTGCAATTATCTTTTGGGAATTATTTTATCTTAATCTTTTTATTTTGTTCCAAATAAAATTAGAGACGAACACTGAAAGATGACACTAGGTGAAACAGAGGAAGGATAGGAGCACTGTCAGGTTATATAAACTAAGCTAAATGTCTGTTTTCTATTATTTAATTTTTAGATTGACATGCAGCTTTGGCTAAGGACTGTAAAACAGAATTGTTTTGTGTGTATATACATATAGTTGATTAAATGAATCTTTTTAACTCAGCAAGATTGAAAATATATGTACAGTGCTCTTTAGCAGTAACAACAGGGATATTAAGGCTGGAAAACCTTGAGCCTGTTGATCTTCCTTTCCCTAAAGCAAAACAGCCACCTAAGTTTGGGACTTAGAAGATTATCAGTCAGAAGTGATAAAAACTATTCTCTGATCAGGGAACAGGAAAGAGACAAAGATAATTCCTTGTGGAGGAGCTGGGGGTAAAAATCCCTGTGCAGCCAGAGAGGAAAACTGTCCCAGGTAACTCCCAAAGTGGTGCTGGGTGGGTCACTGGTGTTAACAGAAACTGGGGCTAAATCCCATCAATCCTTTAAAAGCTGAACCCCCCATACTGGGAGGGTGTAATGATGGGCTGTGTCTGCAGAACAAAATAAGACAGAAATAAATTATTACATTTGGGTGCACTTGGATTTTGTTCCAGCGTTTGACCAGCTTTGGCTCAGCAGTGTTTTGAAAGGGAATTCTTGAAACTCTATTGCCAACAACTTTGCTTTCTGCTCTGAATCATCACTAGAGAGTAAAATCTCCAGTGTGTAATAGTGACAGTAATGATAAGCAAGCAAACTGTGACAGCAACAATGTAGATGTCACTTTATATTAGGCCAAAGAATGACAAAATGCCTCACTCAGGGTGTCAGTAACCAGTTGGCCAAGCTCTGCCCCAACAGATTTTCATGAGAGCTTCTGCAAACTGGCAGCAACTGGCTTTTCTTTTTGTACAAATCCTTGTAGTTTTGTGTACCTGTTTGTCATAGGAAAGTTTTCCTGTGGACAGGAGGGAATGTGAGCAGGCTCTGCAAAGGGAAGAGGTCCAGCTCACCTTCCTATCTACTAGCAGGAGCTAAAAACTGAGCCTGAGGAATTCTTTTAAAAAAGAAAGAAAAAAGTTCACCAGCCTATTTACTCATTTTCAAACAGTGGAAGAGTGAAGTTAGACGTGTAACTCAGGAAATGCTGTGAGCTCTTTGGATGAGAGTTCCCTGTGGAGGTGACAAGGAATAGCCCTCAGTGAAGCCCTGAGGGAACCCCTCCGTCCCTTTATCCTAGGATTGTGCTCCTGGTCAAAATTTGACTGAATAAATTCTCAAAGGTGGAAATAACTGTGCCATTTTAGTGTGATTCAAGGATGTATTGTATTATTTTTTCTTCCGAGCATATTTCCATACCTGTGTGTTCCTTCCAGCTCAGGATATGCTATGGTTCTATGATTCATGCAAATATCTCAGTCTTCTCTGGGGTGAATTCAATATTTCTGCCCATGAGAATACCTTAAATTGAGACATTTCAGTAGGTCTGAGCTTGGAGGAAGAGCTTTTTGGAAGTGAAAGGGAAGGAGAGTTTTGGTGTAATCGTTTTCCAGGTTGGACAATGTTGTGTTTAGAAAACACACACTTCACTTTCTCTGATGGGTCTGCACAGAGGGCCCTGGCAAAGCCACACACTAAGCAACCGAATTTTCAAAAATTCAGAAGACTTAGTTTAATAAAGATAAGCAATGCAATGGACCAAACTGAAAATTTTTTTGGTGCTTTGCTTTGGCTTGTTGGGCTTTTATGTATATTTCTTTATTGTTAAAGTTGTAATACTACATGTGCTGTTAAAAATGTTGGCATCTTTTATCTTAATTTCTGGTTGGTTTTCTAAGCAAGTGATCTTAAATAATATTCCCTTTGTTTAATTATTATGCAGTTATTGACAATAATTATAGTGAGTGCTCACCAGTACTGAGCAGGTTTCAGCTGCTTGGCCTTGCAGTAATCACTTTCAAATCTATTTAGATACAAACATTGATGCTCCTACATCTTCAGT
This sequence comes from Phainopepla nitens, assembly GCA_013400175.1. NCBI lineage: Eukaryota > Metazoa > Chordata > Aves > Passeriformes > Bombycillidae > Phainopepla > Phainopepla nitens. The sequence continues at coordinate 215,143 of VXBQ01013480.1, forward strand.
CCTGGAGAAAGGTTAAAAATAATAAAGATAGAGTGATCTCTTTACATAGAAAATTGAATGTACTCCTCGTTTCCTTTAAAGTTCTTTGCCTTTGCTGTATAACACAATGTAAAATTCAATGTGAAAAGGGGAGAGAATGTTTTATTAAGGCTCATAATAGCGATTCTCTCTGATCAAGTCTAGCTTTTAAGATGAAGAATGTAACATGAACCCAACTACTATTAACATAAGTTATGCAAATCTCTGATCAGGGATCGAATCATTATGCCACATTCACTATAAAGTAAGAGCACAGAAAAGCCTTTGTAATTTGAAATGGAAATTAAACCAAGAGAAAGATGCTCCATACCCATGGGATTTCTTCACAACATCAGTGCATGAATTAAGAGGTTACTCCTGTTTTTTATGTATCCCACTAGGACCCTGACAATGTCTTAGTCTACTGTCACAATGTCTGCACTAAAATTCCAAAATGGGCTTCACTGTCCAGATTTGATTTTCCCACCACCGTTTACATTCCCACAGAATCTGAGAGGCACTGCAGGAGGGAAAAATGATCGTGGAAGTTTGAAGGATCTGGCTGAGTTCTGAAACATCTCTGGACAGTCCTTGGGGAAGGCGGCGAAGGGACTTTAGAACCTTTGTTATCAGCTTGATCAGTTGTAGTCAGCTGTGGTCACATCTGAAAGTGTTCTGGGAAGTTTAGGGTGCTTTGGGGTTTGTTGAAAGCGACAAGAAGTCACTCTAAAGCTTTCCACGAAGATGATGGTCCTGTAGCTGTGATCTCTCATAAAAATCAGCAAGTAGGGGGGCTGTGGGGCTGTTGTTTGTGAGGTTGTTACTCCAGGATGGATATTTCAGTGTGTTTATACCTGCAGCAATGCTCCTGACAAACAAATCAATATTCAGAGCTTGGGAAAGTTTCTCAGCACTTGTTTAGATTTCATTGACTTTAACATTCTTTAACAAGAATAACATAAATTTTCTTATTTAATAGATGGAAATGGAGGCCTAGGAATATCACTGAGTGTCATTCTTAGAATGCTGAACAAGAAGGATGCTAAGAGAGGCAGAGCCAAGCTCCCTATGGCTGCCTTGGGGTGTGTGGCTCCTCAGTGAGGCCCTGGATGCGGCTGGTTGTGCTCCCAGCCCTGGCTCTGTGGAACACCACAGTTTGCTCTCCCTGTGCTCCCTGCAGCGTGCCAGAGCCAGCAGGGCTGCTCTCCACATACCAGCCCTCCCAGAGATGTGCCTGGGCAGCACTGGAGTGTGTTTGTTCTGATTTAGCAACTATGTGAGGCAGCAGCAGAGCCGTGGAGAGCTCTACAGGGCTGGAGTGTTGGACAGAGAGGAGATGGGTGACCTGAGTTTCACAGGTCACCTGTGCACATCCTGGGGCACCTGTGCACATGGAGCTGTCTTTGTAGACTCCCTAGAAAACCCACTGGGGCCCACCAGAGAGGAGGGACATGTTCCGGGACCGGTACTCAGCCACCCTGGACAGCTGCCCAAATTCTTCCCTACTTTATTAACAGACAGTGTCATTTGTCAATTCATCCCACAGCCTCCTGCCCAGGAATTTTGTTGAGGATGTAGAAAGGAGAAGGGGAAAGATCATGTAAAAAAAATCACTGCATGAATTGAAAACTGTAAAACTAATAATGATCCTGTCTGTCTCTGTGATATCTGGTACCTAAACAAAGTTCTGTCAGAGTGCACACAGGCAAGGACGGGGAGCTACAAAATATCTCTCTCTGGGCTTTGGGTTTTCACATATATTTGGTTTGAGGCAAGTGGGTACATGAAAAGACCCACAGAAAGTTGTATTTAGTAGTCAGGATCCGTTAGGTTCTTGAATCATTAACACCAAAGACAGTTTGAAGTGTTAGCTTCCAACTTAAGGAAAGATATAAGTAAATTGCATGTAAAATATTCCCATGTCTATTCTACAGTGAGTGTTGACTGCACTTGACTGCACTTCTTGAAACAGAAAGCCAAACTGAACTGGTCTCACTTATCATATCTCTGAAAGTGTGTGGCGTTTCTTTTTCTCCCCTTTGCTGGGAGAAAGCAGAAGAAAAAGCCCTGATTGCAGGTTAAACAGTGTGTATCCTCTAACTGCTGCACCAAATTGTTTCTCATGTGCTTAATGCATTTACTTTGCATGCAAAGCCTGGAGGTTTAACTCTGTGTGCCTTGAAATGAAAGTACACTCTGGTGATGAAGCAGGCATTTGCCTTCAGGTTGGGAAAAATTGAAGCTCACGTCATCTCGGCATGATTAGAGCTGGAGTGTACTGCTGACCTGGGGGCGTGCAGCAACAGGCAGGAGGAACAGGCACAATCAGTTCATTCTCTGGCTCTGGAGAATGTGGCTGTAGCAAGGTGAAAATCCCTCCAACAAGATTAATAAAGATCATAATTATTAAGAAATCAAGGGATAAAAATATTTGGGAGTGTCATTGCAGTGGTTACAGTGCTCAGAGTATGGGGTGTGTACAGTAGCATAGAAATAAATTATTTTTAATCAATATAAAGTTAAAGGTCAGTCTTAGGAGTGAGGCTCAGTTTAAGGGAATTATACCATGCTTACAGGCTTGCAGAGTTTGCACTTCATTTAACCAGGGTAAGTGTGAAGAATCAGATAAAAAACTGCAGAAACTCTTTCCTAGTTCCAATTATTAAAGTCAGACAGCAGTGTTAACACCTTGGCCCTCTACCCTTGGCCAGGCTAATTAGCAAAGTAATAGCACTGTGATATTTCCACAGTAAAACTGAATCCTTGTAATAATTTTCAGACCTGATTCCACAACAATACACTACTCATTCATTTTCTGTTCCCTCCTCTTGCTTTCCTTCACAGTACTTTCCAGAAGGACTCCCATTCCTGGAAGTGTCCAAGGCAAGGCTAGACAGGGAATGGAGCACCCTTGGACAGTGGAAGGTGTCCCTGCCCATGGCAGGGGTGGCACTGGTTGGGCTTTAAGGTCCCTCCAACCCAAACCATTCTGGGATTTATAAAAAATATTTGCACTTGTGGATTGCAAGTTAGTGTTTGCAAAGGCATAAGTGGGCTGAGATTAATTAGTAGTAATTTAGCATGACCTCAAACTCAAGCCTTCAATACATTTGAAGAGATGAAAAGGGAGTAATGAATCTTCTGTGAGGAATAATACCACAAACAAGGAGGATCCTGAAGTTTGAGGCTTCAAAAATTTTCTGAAGGGAATCTTTGAATTGGAGCAAATAAGGCTTTATTTAGAGAAAAAAATGCAAGATTAGCTGCATAGTGTCCCAGTAGTAATTGGGGAAAAAAAATACTTAGCTGGAAGTTCTGGGGTTAATTTCCATTGAGAATGCATTTATATATCACACTGTGGACAACGTTGTCATTAAAATCTGTCTTACCTGTCTTTCCTTGTTGCCCAGCTGGCCTTGCAGGATGATGTATGGAGCTCCAGAGGGAGATGTTGGGATTACACCTTCAGGTCAGTGCTGGATGCAGCGAGCTTGGAGAGAGAGCATCTGCCAAGCTCCAGAGCTCTTCGAATGTCAGCTGGCTCCTTCTCTGGCTGGGCATCAGGCACCCATGTTTTCAGGGTGTATTAATTTCCAAAGCCAGATTTTTGCCCCCTGTTTTGAGGTTCTATCCTTTAGAATTCCTGAACTCTTTCCAAAAATGCCAGCCCCGCCCCAGACAGACCCATATTTTGGGTAGGTCTGCCCATTCTCCAGAAAGGCTTGTGCAGCCCTGTCGTAACCCAGGAGTGGATTTTGTTTGCTCTGCCCTGTGCTGTGAGGCTGCACTGTTGATCTCCAGCTCTGCCAGACAGGGCTTTCCTGGGCTTTCTCAGCAGCGCTGTCACTGCACGGGCCTCATTCTGCAGAGACAGAGGACACTCATTGTTTTGTAGGTGCAGTAGATTGTCTAAGTTTATATTAAATAATGTCTTTGAAAGTTGCCTGACCTCTTCATTCCATTACCAATAAACCAGTGTATCTCCTCCAAATCCTGACCCTTCCTGGGGCTCAGCTCTCTGGGGCTGCAGCTCACTGGTAGTGATGCTGTGTCTGTTTTGGGGTTTGGTTCAGCAGGATATGCTCAGTTCCAGCTCTTACTAGCTGCAGAAAACCTTTGAGGAGAACTGTGAACAGTTAACTTTGGTAAGACATGCAAAAATAGGAATGTGCTTCTGCTTGGCCTTCGCTGGGACCATACAATGAGTGATGTATATCAAAGGAGCAGAACAATACCCTTAATAAGCTCCAACAAAGGTATAAAATTAATGTTTTCTTCTGCTAATAAGAAATACCTGATGCAGAGATTTGTCTTTCAGACATTTCTTGCTTTTATAACTTCTCCAAAGTTCTCTAAAGTGCTCCTTATTATTTTTTCTTCTGTTCAGCCTCACAGAGCTCCTTCACCCAAGTGACTGTTGCTGGTCCCACGGGATGTAGCAGTTTCCTGTAGCACAGATACCCTTGCTGAAGGGGCACATTTCCTGGTGCACATTTCTACCAGCACAGGGCATGAAAATGATGACAGCTATTGATAAAATGTGGGTTGGAAAAAAGTCCCATAAATGTGGAAGCTTTCTATTGCCTTTGACCAGTAAAAGTACACCATGGAGAACCTGAGGTATAAATACTGTTTCTATAAAATAGTCATGCACATTTCTGCAGAGTTTTTGTTCACTGTAAATGTTAATGACAGAGTTCTATCTTCCGGATTAGAAATCATAAATGAGCTGAAGAACTAAACAGGAGGGAGGTGGAGAGAAGCCGGGTTTTGGTGGCCTCTCCCTGGTTCCACACAGATAACCCAAAGTGCTCAAGTGGGACTCGCAGTGATTATTCTGCCAGCCTTTGTCATAAGAAGTGGTTTTTGTCCTGGAGAAAATGATGCTCTGCCCCCATTTTAGAAAAATACAAAAAATTGCCAGCAGGTGGCATGCAAAAGGTACGATTTCTCAAGGCTTTTTGCCTTGGTGGGGTTTTCCCTTAACAGAAAAATAAAATGGGAGCAGGAGTTTAAGGGACGGTGCAGAGAGAGGTGCCCTGTTGGCTGAAGGACCAGTGGCTGCTCTGAACTGGGAACAACAGCCCGGCCTTCCTCCTCCCTCCAGAAGGGTTTTTGGGAGTGCTGTAGTTTGGGGTGTGATGGCTCTGGAGCTGTGGTGTCTGTGGGAGGATCCAGAGCAGGTCCAGGTCCAGGGAGCTCTGAGCCCTGGTACCACCAAGAACGAGGGGCACGGACAGAGCACTCCCTCTGTGGGGCCAGCCCAAATTCTCCTGTGACAACAGGTCAGCAGGATGGCCTGGCGCCATTGGGAACCTACGTGGGGATGAAAGAAATACTATTTTTTGTTTGTGGCCTTATTACAAATGTCTGGGTTTAAGAAACTCCTGCTTCTCCCACATTCGTGCTCTAGACACGTCTTGAACCACCTTTGTGGCAAGGCCTAACAAACGCTGTCACTTTGACCTAATCCACTTTTCTGCACAGCTGTGCTAAAGTCACCTTTAGTTTTATCACATTTTAATGCAAACAAGGCCGGAAGGGTGCTTGTTTGGATTGAAGAAGCTGTGACAATTCATCTGAATGGGAACTTCAGTAACTGGGAAGAAAAATGTGACAGGGAGCTTTATCACTGCATTGTACACAACAATCTGAAAATTATTGCTTCTTTAGGGGCCTATTCTCTTCTTGAGGCCTAGCACAGTCTATGCTAAGCAGCCAGACAGCTCTGAATGGTTTGCCAGTCCTAAAGACAGATTTTAATTCTATTGTTTGTGGGTATCCCTGACTTTCCTAAGAGGATTCAAAGACAGGCTGCAGAACAAGGCAGCTGACATAAGACTTTGGTCAATCTTTAAAATTCAAATAGCAAAGGAGGTTTTCCCTGGTCCTCTTAAAATTAGCCAACCTCGACTGATGTTTGCTTTCAAAATTTGTCAAGTTCATTCAAAACTAAACGAACTTGCAAAACGTGCTTTGTTAAGCCTTTTTTAAAAAGTTTGCTTAACCACTAATTTCCTGTAACAGTGTGAATAAAGCAGGGACAAAAGATCATTTTTTTCTTTTTAAAACCTGAAAATTGCCATAGTAAGAGGTGCTTTTCAGAAATTACATATATAAACATTTATCAAATATGGGCAAATATTTATATAGGCACAGGTCATGTTTGTACTAATTTTTTTTAAATACTTCAAGTAAATTCCAAATGAAACCGAACAAATACTGAAATGCTGAAAAGCTTTATCTCAGCCTTCGATAAATCTACTGCAAGCTGAATATTCAAAGTATTTGTAGGACAGCGTTGAACGAATCCTTCTTGAGGCTGTAGAGTGAGGTAGATGGAAAATAAGGGATTCGATCTCCTAGGAGACAACAAACTGGGCTCAGTGGGACCAGGGAGGCTGGAGCTGCTTGGCTGGCTCTGCTATCCCACAGAACTGGCAAGGCAGCTCACAATGTCAGGATCCTACTGCAGCAGCAGAAAGAGCCTCTCCTAGAACTCCCAAACTGTCTATCCTGCTGGAAAATATTACATTTAATTCATCCAGGACCCACAAAACTTCAGCTCATTGTGTGAAATGTTCTATACAGAAATGAAAATACCATTCTGGTACAAATGCAGACAGGTAGTTGTACTTACCTCGTACTGAGTTTTTACAGATAGTAACATGGTTTTGGGGGTGTTTGTAACAGAGAGTGGAGCTGTTTCTCCCTCACAGTGCCAGCACAGGCAAGGAGACAGGAGGGTAAGGAGGCCAAAAAGTTGAATCTCCCCGCGAGGGCTCAGCACCTGGTGTGGAAAAATGACTGAATTATCCAATTTTTCAGCATTTTCTCTCCTCTCTCCCACCCCCAATTGCTGAGATTTCAAAACTTGGTGAACAGTGATGTTACCAAAATCCAAAATTAAATTCAAGAATTCTGCTGTTGAACTGAAAGGGTGGCAGCTGCCCGAGCTGGCTTTGGTGACCACGTCTGCTTGAAAATAAATGCCCATCAGATTCTTCCTCTTTTCTCTAAAAGAACCTCCATATTATGTAGTGGCTAGAAAATGTTTCACCATGAAAAGGTGATTTTTTTTTCATTTATTTTAAGGGAATATGTATTTTGAACCTCGATAGTCTCTAATAACAGAACACTTGACAGCAGCGTGATTATCCTGGTTGTTTCCAGAGCCACTCTGGGGTGCACAGGAGGCAAACCTCAGAGGGTAGCCCCTGTTCTCATGGGAACTGTGGAGTGAAAGTCAGCAGTTCCTTTTTAACACAGCCTGTGGGGTTTATCCTGGGGCTGGGGGAGCAGGGGCTGAGCCCACAGCTGCTGCCCTGGACAGCTCTTCCCCAGGCTCCCACCACATCTGACCTCCCCAAACCTCCCCGAGCAGAAAGGCAGAGCCTCTCCTGCAGGAAGTACTGCCTGTGAAGGGCCAGGGCCCCTGAAGTGCCGCCCTGGGTGTCACTGTCACCCTGCTGGAGCAGGGCAGGTCAGGAGCAGCAGCCTGTGCCCTCTGTGCCTGGCTCTGCTGAGGTTTGCCCAGAGCTTTGCTCAGGTGTTTGCCAAAGGACCCTCCCACCCTGCAGAGGTTGGCTCTTCTCTGCAGAGAATTACACTTCAGCCCCACTTCATACGTACAAAACTGCAAGGCTATTTTCAACATATTTGAAATGCAATTAGGATTCTCTCTAATTGGTTATGAGTTCTGTGCCAAGATTTGTCTGCAGTGTTGCAATTGCTGCTTCCAAAATACCTTTCAGCTCTTCCCACTGTATTCTTTGCATCTTCTGACCATTTTCCCTATGATTTGCTCATTGCCTTTCTGGCACAACACAACTTTCCACCTCTTCCAAAAGCAATCCCTGCTTAAACTAATTACTTGCAGGTTTGCTCGGGTATTTATTAAGTCACAAACATGAAGGAGAAATTGAAGGCTGGGAACTTACAGAGCCCTGTCTCCTTATACAGGAATTTCAGGTTGTCCTCACCTTAGCACTGCCATCCATTTTTAACCAGGCACTTTGCAGAGAAGGAAAAAAATCCTTTTTCTTCCTTCTTCCATACCTGCCTGTCTCAGGCTGGCAGTAATTATACAGAGTGAGTTGGTAAATTCTTCAGCTTGGGTCTGCTCGTGTCCTCAGTGAGGCTCTAATGGATCTGGCTGTGCCCACAAGAGCTCTACACTCCAACCACTGCCATGGACCCCGGGCAGGATAATTAACCACAAAGTGAGTTATCTGTCCCGGGCTGAAAACATAATGAAAATCAAGGTCAGACACAATGGTGTAGGAGACTAGGAGGAGTCTTCTGTATGGGCTCCAACCCCCTTTAAGACTGCAGTTTTTAATGTTTAACAGGATAACATATTGAAAAAGAATATTTAAAATCTGTTATCATGAAGTAATGAGTGGGCTTCAAGCAAATTTTTAATCCACTAGTTTATTAAAAATTACTTAGAGCCCACCAAAACTAGATTGCAGCAAATGAAAGAAGAAAATCCTTCTAATTCATTATTCAACAGTTTTCCAGCAATTGGGATTTAGTCACAGAATTCTAGGAATACAGAAGGGATTTCTAGCAAATCTCATCATTTATGGCAATCAGCCTTGAGGGACTAAATCTTTGGGCAGTGCTGCTGTTCTAGAAGGTCTTTATTTGATTCCTTGTCGGTAAGGCTGTGGGTTTGGGCCAAAAGCAGGATAACATAAGTCATGTCCAATGAAACTTGAGATTTGAGGTAGATCAGATAAAAGAAGTATCTGTATGTGTTGTATCAACAAAAAAGAAATCCTTTTAATTAGAGGTCATAATCTTTTTATTTAATTTTTTCCCTAGGGATTGTGTTTTAGATTTCCTTGATTTAATATTATCAAAGGGAAAGAAGTAGCCACCATCTACACAATTACAATCTAATATAGATAAACACATCATTTTTCAAATTGCTAGTCCCGTCTATAGGTTAGGTCATTATAATTATAAGGACACATGATGGGATCTAAAACTCCCACTGGAATACCAGGATCAATTGTCTTGGCAAAATCTGGGCAAAATTATTTTTTTTGTTTAGAGGCTGAAACACTCTCTTAGTGGAATCCCCTGTGTATTACAATTCCATGTCCCAGAAATAAGTCTTCTGAGGGTGGAAGAAGTCATTAGGTCCTGTTAGAAAAGACTATGTCATTCACTTCTGTTTTAACAAAAAATCCAAAAGTGGAAAATGGGCAGGTCGGAGGACTTGAAGGACCTCTGCAGCGCTGCCAAGAAAGAAATGAGCTCTCAGGACTGAGGTGTGCTTTAGCTCTTCCCACCCACTGCCCCGTATGAATGGAGCAAAGCCTGGCTCTCCTGCCCAAGCCTGCATGCTAATTTGGTTGCTAAGTACAAGCCAGAAATAAAATCCCACTTGCTCTCTTCATTTGATTAGCTGCCTCCAGGGAAGTGCGGGGGTTTCAGTAAACTGAGATGTGAGGTTCCTGTGCTCTGGAATGTGTTGCTTTTCAATATAAACCTCAGTCTGTGGTATTATTTTCTCTGCTTACCTGGAGGTTCTGAAAGTTTTTGAAGTCATTGGTGGAAACTGCTCTAGAGTGAAGATGGAGCACTCTTTTCTGTTAGCAATCTACCTTTGGCTTCCTCTTGCTGTGAAGCGCTCCCAAGCTTCCTCCAGTGTTTCTGTTTCAAGCTAGTCATGAAAGAACTGAAGTGGTCACCAAAACTCTCCTTCTCCTGGCCCAGCATCACTGTAATTTCCAGCCACAGCCCACCTGTTTCCTCAGTAATCCCCTGTGCACCTGGCAGCCCTTGATTTGGGAACATGTTCCATGCATGAGCAGCACACCTGGTCTTCTGTGACCTCTTTGAGGTCTGAAATAAAATGCCAGCTGGAACAGAGTTGGCAGGCAGCTGACTAAGGACACTGACACTGTTAATCATAAATGTGGCATAAACAAGTCTACAGCTATTCAATTCGCTCTTCGTGGACACTTACACCCGACTGAAAGATTTTAAACTGTCCTGAGAGAAAACTCTGACCACACGTGATTAGAGAAATGGGGCTGATTCTAACACACATGAAAGTTTATTCTGTGGAGTTTATGGTGTAAAATATTTCACAGCATAGAAGCTGATGGGAGTAGGTGCTTTAGTACTGGTTTAGTGCAGGTTTAGCTTTAGTTCACTTTGGGGCCACTGTGCAGGTTCTTAGCTGTAGGTTCTCTTACTAAATGAAACCTTCTCTACACATGCAATAATCGTTCCCCAGAGAGTAATGAGCTAAAGCCTGGAGCTGTTGGACCGTATTGTTCTTTGCTCATCTCTTACCTAACTGCAAAGTTCAAGGAAATAAACTGTGACTGCACAGCGCCTGGTTGGGGGCAGGGCAGGACCCGGGGAATGGGAGCGGGTCTGGGACACAGCAGGACCCGGGGATGGCTCAGGACACAGCAGGACCTGGGGATGGCTCAGGACACAGCAGGACCCGGGGGATGGCTCACAGCAGAGCAGGACCCGGGGGATGTCTCAGGNCAGGACCCGAGGATGGCTCAGGACACAGCAGGACCCAGGGGATGTCTCAGTACACAGCAGGACCCGGGGATGGCTCAGGACACAGCAGGACCCGGGGGATGGCTCACAGCAGAGCAGGACCCGGGGGATGTCTCAGGACACAACAGGACCTGGGGAATGGGAGCAGGTCTGGGACACAGCAGGACCCGGGAGATGGCTCAGGACACAGCAGGACCCGGGAGAGGG
>VXBQ01013480.1:225915-289833 GCA_013400175.1 Phainopepla nitens
ACAGCAGGACCCGAGGATGGCTCAGGACACAGCAGGACCCAGGGGATGTCTCAGTACACAGCAGGACCTGGGAGATGTCTCAGGACACAGCAGGACCCGGGGAATGGGAGCAGGTCTGGGACACAGCAGGACCCGGGGATGGCTCAGGACACAGCAGAACCCGGGCATGGCTGCTGTACGGGGCTGCAGGAGGGTGGCACCCCGGGTCCCCCCTGTCCCCGCGCTGCTGCGGCGGTGGCACCGCGTAACCAGAGCTCCGCGCCGGGCCGGCCGCGCTCGCACAGGTATCAGCTGACGCTGCTGTGGCACGCTTTATTTCAAAGAAGTAGCGGTAACAATGGCTCACAGTAATAACAGCGCAGCCGCTTCCCCCGGGGGAAGGCACAGAATGCTATCTCGCCACATGATCTCATTTCTTTTAAGCTCTGCACTAACCGCTGACATATCGCACAAATGCCTCCTTTATTACCTGCCAGTGATTGTCTTCTGTGCTGGGAATGGCCCCCGGAACCCACGTCCTCATGCCAGCCAAGCGCTGCGCTGCCTGCCTGTGAATTTGTCTGTGTCTGGCGCTCCGGGAGGCCCCGCATCCACCTGAGCATCCTCGGTTACGGCGCTCTGAGACGCCTTTGTTCAGGTGCCTCGCCGGGCTGGGCCGGCAGCTGGCACCAGCCGGGGCTCTCTTGCTCTATTTGCCAAGTCGGTAACTTGGCATTTTAGTCAGGGGTGGGTTTTTTAAGTGGTGTCCAGCGGGTAATGTAGCCTGGCCACACATCCCTGCAAGGATTCTGGTTCTTATCTCTGCGAGCGCTTTCAGACAAAAGCGACATTCAGTCACATCACTTCCCTTATCAGCTTGCTAGCAGATAAAATAGTTATTTTTCAAATTGCCTCTCTCTTTCCAGTTTTAAGTAGACTATATAGATACTTTTCAGTAATTTCAGTCTGCAGATACTGATTTCACATAAACAAGAATACACGGTCTGTTTGGTAAAACTGTTCATTCAAACCCCACTTCCATTTAGACAAAGCACATTCTCTGTATTTCACTATATTATGCTTTAATCTGTTCTGTCCAGCCCTCTTTAAATTAAATAAAGGGCAGAAAGCAGCACACGAGTCACAGTGACCATTTTTCGCCAGCAGTGAATTACAGTCACAGTGAATTACACGCACACCTGCTCAGGCTGGTGTTGAATTGGTGGATGGTGCCTTCTACCTTCAGCTTTTTCCTTTATTTTTCTGTAATGTGCTGTTTTGAAAAGGCTGATAATTGTTTGGTACTCTGAGTACAGCAAAGGACTGAGCTCTTCAGTACATTTGTGCTTTGCAGATAAATATTTTGATCAATGATAATAAATGAAGCAACAGTAATAGCAAACTGCTATCTATGAGCTGTTCCTGGGTGCTGAACCTCTCCAGCTCCCTCCCTAAGCCCACTCCTCTGGGACTCTAAAGATCATTGAATCACAGAATCCCAGAATGGCTTGGGTTGGAGGGACCTTAAAGCTCGCCCACCCCTGCCATGGTCCCAGGTTGCTCCAAGCCCCATCCAACCTGGTCTTGGACACTTCCAGGGATCCAGGGGCAGCCACAGCTTCTCTGGGTACCCTGTGACAGGGCCTCCCCATCCTCATAGGGAAGAATTTCTTCCTAATATCCAATCCAACCCCACCCTCTGGGAGTTTAAAACCTTTCCCCCTTGTCCTGGACCTATCTGCCGTGTAAAAGGCCCCTCTTCCTCCTTTTGATAAGCTCTCTCTGGAATGCTGCAAAGAAATCTCCCCTAAACCTTCTCCCCTCCACGCTGAACAAACCCATCTCTACAGGTTCTTTTCCTTGTTCCTGCTCTTCCAGCCTAGCCTGGGCTCAGGTTTGCCAGAGCCCTAAGCTCAGCTTTCCAGGCCCCTGTAGCATAAGCTGATCATTCACCACAGGGTCTTAATTTTGAATTCTTTGGGGCTCCTTCCAGCTTTGCTTCTGTGTTCCACCTGAGAGGGACCACGCTGGTCCTTGCTGGTGGCTGGGCCCCAAGTCCCATGGCTGTCCCTCAGGTGTGTGACTCAGTCACAGACTCAGGGCCTTGCCAAGAGCCCACACATTTCCAAATGTACCTTATTTGTTCTTGCCATGCACACACACACTTCACATACACACTTTGTCATTAACATATTGCCCCTTGGCAAGCTGATTTCAAAATGTTCCATCAGCAGGGCTGTAGCTCCTGTCTCTCTTCTCCAGGCTGCACTTTTGTGGGAGCTGTTTGGGCTCCAGAGAGCCAACTCTGCAACTTAGCAGCCAGGTACCACTAAGGGAACATTCTGCCCAAACGCTACTTTGTAACAGTTTGGGACAAAGCTTTCAAGGACTTATTTTTCCTTGAACTTTATATCCATTTTAACTCTCTCTCTCTCCATATAATCTCTTCCTGCTAAAATTAGGACGAAAGATGCATTTATATGCTACAGTTTCAACTGCATAAATACCTACTGCACTTCTGCAGCCACTGCTCAAGCTGTCTAAACAACGGCTGTGAAGGAGGGTAACAACTAACATGGAATAGCCCTGGGAAAGTAGAATAATGCAAACTTGGAAGGGGGGTGAGGGAAATTGTCTTATTTTCTTTTCTTCAGAAATATGAACTTACTTCCCACTTTTGTTTGCTTTAGTTTGCTGATCTGCCAGGTGCACCGTTCCAGTAGGCCAGGGCGCACCCAAGACATTTGCTGGGATGGTTTTCTTTCCTTTTACATTGCTCTTCAGATCCTGTTGCATAAATTAACACGTCATGTTCTCACATTTGGTGGTGGAGGGTTTGTGGTTCAACAGGGATTCATTCTCTCTTGCTCTTGTACTGAATCAGCAGCGGGTCTCAAGTAGGGATGAGCTTCATCAGAGAGTTGTTGTGTCTTCATGGTGCTGTGTGTGAAACCATCTCTGTTTCTCCTTACTTACAAGTCTGATGGTAGAGAGTTCTAAAATCTTCAGTTTACACTCTTGTTAGGTTGTTTCATAAACTTTTGAATAAACCACTTGTATGCTTTTAGCAAATCTCAGCTTTGCACTGAGCAACTAGAAGTTTTTAATTTGGTCTAAGCTGTATGAAGAGTAAATACCACAAATTATGCCCACATTACAAGAATTGTTCTTTCCTTCAATCTGTGCAGAAATAGAGGTGAGTATGAACCATTAAGACAGGCACCCCCAAAATGAGCATTAGTAGGGCCAGTGTTAGCACAGAAATTTTGGTTCAGTGATTAAAAAGAGAAGTCAAAAGTCAGGGCTTCTGACTGGGGCACTAAAGCACAGCTTTATTTTTGGAAAAGAGACTGCAGCTCTTCTTGGTTTGTCAAAAATTCTGTTGATTTGCCCTCTGAAGTTCACATAAGGGATAGCAGATTTTTATACAGCTGGTTTTCGTTGTTTTAATCCTTATTAGTACATTGCACTTGTAAATACTGTTAACTGATACAAGTATTGTCAGCAGAAGCATTTGAAAGAGGACAAAACACCCCTCCCTGAGCTGAGGAACTCGTTCCTTCCCTGAGCAGTGCAAGTGCCTTTGGCTGGCTGGCAGTGCAGGATGAAGAGCTGGAAGATTAAGAGTGTCTGTCCCTTTTGCTTTCAAAACCAATTTTCATTCAGTGGTGGCTAAAGCTGGTGGACAGATGGCTTTAAAAAGCCCTTTAACTAATAGGTTTTGCCAGTCCTACATCCTCTCTTCTGTTAAACATTTCATTCATTATGCAGCTTCAAGGAATGGTGAGAGCCAACTCTTTCTGCCAGTGTCACCCCTGAATGTAACTCCCCCTGCTTTCCAAAGAGCTGTCAAGAGGCATTTTTCTTCGAAAGGGGTAGAATCTAAGTCTTGCTACAATCAGTTTCTGAAGAGGAAGGGCCTTGCATTCAGCCAGAGCTCTGGTGATTGTGGAGATGGAATTAAAAAGGAGAAGAAATAAGAGGAGGGAAAATCTCAAAGGGTGTCAGGGGGCTCTTTGCCTCAAGCAGCCTCATGGGATGGAGTGTGGTGTAGAGACTTTGTTTTATAGCTCCAGCTCAGTGTGCACAAAGACAGTGTCTTGGATGCTGCATGGGTTACCAACAACGGAAAAGAGAAATTAAAATAATGCTGCAGCTTTTCCATTTTACAGGAACTGCTTAATGATTTGAGTAATTAGAGACTGCAGAGCAAAAGTGGCTATTTTTAATTACAAGTCCCATTTTAATTCAGCTCAAAGTCACCTATTGGTAGAAGAGAAGAGGAAAAACAACCAAGCATTGGTTCTGCTTCAGTGAAGTGCTGGAACTGCTTCCCTTAAAAATGCAAGGAATGAGAGCTCCTCTGGACATAGGGATCTCGGCTCTAGCAAGGAGCTCCCAGTGGGAACATGGGCACGGCCATGCCTGGGCTGGGAGACCTTCTAGGTGCTCAAAAAACTCAGATGTACCTGTGCTTTGTGTCACTTGAGTGTAAAGTATTCAGGAAACTGGTTTGAACTGAAGTGCCAAAAGAATTTGCTGGCCTGCTTCCCAGTGAGTGACCATGTCATCAGGAAAAGAGAGGGGCTGGACCAGAGAGCCGGGAGGACCAGGCTGATGGGAGACTCCCAAAGTGCACCAAGGCTGGATGATGCCACACTTAGGAAAGGAAAAATCCTCCCAGAAGGAATGAGAACTGCGTTTCTTCTCCTCTGTTGCATTTGTCGCAGTTTTGGAGACAGGCACATGACTGAACATACCAACCATGCAACAACAGCCAATGTTTATTGATGGACATTCCCTTTTATAAGGGCTTCAAAATCCCTGCACTTGAATACCTTGTTGGTCGAGGTCTCAACACCACCCAGCTCACTGACCAACCACGTGTCTGCATTCAGAATTGAATGGCATTGGCTGGGGTTCCCTGTTGGAGCTGGAATCCAACCTATCATTGCCTTATCCTGAGACTTGTTTACCTCTTCTCTTTAATGAGCTGGGCTAGTTGAGTTTGGGGGTCTGTTATGGCCAATTTATCTGTGCAGCTACAGACCAGCTGTAGCTGTCACAGTTCTTTCTTTTCTGTTTAAAAAATGCTAAGTGTTCTTTGTTATCCCCCTGCAAGGGCCCTTTGCAGACAAGATAACAAAACCAGCATGATGATATAAATGATGAGCCTAGTTCAAATAAGGCTTTCCACCGAACTCAACAAGCCTAGCCCCTCCCCAGCCTGTGATGTATCCTGTGTATCATTGGAGTTGTAACATTCACATGCAGGAGCTGTCCCACAAGATCACCAGTAATACAATCCTTCAGGCTAGCATGCTGCAGGCTATTCACTTAGAAGTTACAAACCACAACTCAACACTACAAACAAGAANTGAGACTTGTTTACCTCTTCTCTTTAATGAGCTGGGCTAGTTGAGTTTGGGGGTCTGTTATGGCCAATTTATCTGTGCAGCTACAGACCAGCTGTAGCTGTCACAGTTCTTTCTTTTCTGTTTAAAAAATGCTAAGTGTTCTTTGTTATCCCCCTGCAAGGGCCCTTTGCAGACAAGATAACAAAACCAGCATGATGATATAAATGATGAGCCTAGTTCAAATAAGGCTTTCCACCGAACTCAACAAGCCTAGCCCCTCCCCAGCCTGTGATGTATCCTGTGTATCATTGGAGTTGTAACATTCACATGCAGGAGCTGTCCCACAAGATCACCAGTAATACAATCCTTCAGGCTAGCATGCTGCAGGCTATTCACTTAGAAGTTACAAACCACAACTCAACACTACAAACAAGAAACCACTCAACTTTAGAATCATCAGAAAAACCAACTAACAGAAGAAACAATTTGTCATAGTTCGGGTTTGTGATTCATGTCCTTAAATAGATAAAATCCTTAAATCTTCATATCTTCAAATAAATAAAGTTCTTAAATAAATTGTCATTTCAAGAGTCCCAAATTTCCATGAGGTAGGTGCACAAGTTGTTTCAATCACTGCTCCACACACTGCTCCACAAGCTCTGCTGAGGGGCCATCAGGAAGGTGTTGCTTCTGGTCCCAAGCAGGACGTTGAGCAGGGTGTACACCCCTGGCAGGCACATAACACATTCCAGTATCCATGGAGACACAAATGTATCCCCATCCCCAAGGACCTTCCCATTTACTGGTGATAAGGTCTTGCACCCTTACCTTGGGTTTGGGTGACTGGGCATCACTGGATGATTATAATGATAAAAAGTGATTTAAATGACTGGATTCTGGGAATTTTCTAATACTGTCAAGTAATTTAGGGTATAGATGCTTTAGCCACTCTACTCTGCGGAGTCTCACCAGACATTCCCCCTTTGTGTTTATCAAGTATATGTTTTAAAGTGTCGTGTGCACGTTCCACGACAGCTTGTCCTGTTGATGACTGGAGAATACCAGTGTGGTGTGACACACCCCAGAGCTGTAAGAATTGTCTTGTGTTTTGTGAAATGTAAGCAGGGCCATTATCTGTTTTGATGGTACAGGGGATACCTAAAGCAGCAAAGGTGGAGCGCCAATATGCAATGGCATCCCGATTTCTTCCTCCTTTGTGTACTGTAGTTCATATTACTGAGGAAAAGATATCAATTGAGACATGTACATATTTTTGACATCTGAATTCAGGGATATGAGTGACATCAGTTTGCCAGACTTTCAAAGCACGCAGTCCACGAGGGTTTGCCCCCATCTGCAGTGGTGCAGTGTGGTCTTGGCTGTCAGCACAGGTGTTAACTATATTACAAGCCTCTATTTTGACAGCAGNAAGGCTGGATGATGCCACACTTAGGAAAGGAAAAATCCTCCCAGAAGGAATGAGAACTGCGTTTCTTCTCCTCTGTTGCATTTGTCGCAGTTTTGGAGACAGGCACATGACTGAACACACCAACCATGCAACAACAGCCAATGTTTATTGATGGACATTCCCTTTTATAAGGGCTTCAAAATCCCTGCACTTGAATACCTTGTTGGTCGAGGTCTCAACACCACCCAGCTCACTGACCAACCACGTGTCTGCATTCAGGATTGAATGGCGTTGGCTGGGGTTCCCTGTTGGAGCTGGAATCCAACCTATCATTGCCTTATCCTGAGACTTGTTTACCTCTTCTCTTTAATGAGCTGGGCTAGTTGAGTTTGGGGGTCTGTTATGGCCAATTTATCTGTGCAGCTACAGACCAGCTGTAGCTGTCACAGTTCTTTCTTTTCTGTTTAAAAAATGCTAAGTGTTCTTTGTTATCCCCCTGCAAGGGCCCTTTGCAGACAAGATAACAAAACCAGCTTGATGATATAAATGATGAGCCTAGTTCAAATAAGGCTTTCCACCCAACTCAACAAGCCTAGCCCCTCCCCAGCCTGTGATGTATCCTGTGTATCATTGGAGTTGTAACATTCACATGCAGGAGCTGTCCCACAAGATCACCAGTAATACAATCCTTCAGGCTAGCATGCTGCAGGCTATTCACTTAGAAGTTACAAACCACAACTCAACACTACAAACAAGAAACCACTCAACTTTAGAATCATCAGAAAAACCAACTAACAGAAGAAACAATTTGTCATAGTTCGGGTTTGTGATTCATGTCCTTAAATAGATAAAATCCTTAAATCTTCATATCTTCAAATAAATAAAGTTCTTAAATAAATTGTCATTTCAAGAGTCCCAAATTTCCATGAGGTAGGTGCACAAGTTGTTTCAATCACTGCTCCACACACTGCTCCACAAGCTCTGCTGAGGGGCCATCAGGAAGGTGTTGCTTCTGGTCCCAAGCAGGACGTTGAGCAGGGTGTACACCCCTGGCAGGCACATAACACATTCCAGTATCCATGGAGACACAAATGTATCCCCATCCCCAAGGACCTTCCCATTTACTGGTGATAAGGTCTTGCACCCTTACCTTGGGTTTGGGTGACTGGGCATCACTGGATGATTATAATGATAAAAAGTGATTTAAATGACTGGATTCTGGGAATTTTCTAATACTGTCAAGTAATTTAGGGTATAGATGCTTTAGCCACTCTACTCTGCGGAGTCTCACCAGACATTCCCCCTTTGTGTTTATCAAGTATATGTTTTAAAGTGTCGTGTGCACGTTCCACGACAGCTTGTCCTGTTGATGACTGGAGAATACCAGTGTGGTGTGACACACCCCAGAGCTGTAAGAATTGTCTTGTGTTTTGTGAAATGTAAGCAGGGCCATTATCTGTTTTGATGGTACAGGGGATACCTAAAGCAGCAAAGGTGGAGCGCCAATATGCAATGGCATCCCGATTTCTTCCTCCTTTGTGTACTGTAGTTCATATTACTGAGGAAAAGANGCATCACTGGATGATTATAATGATAAAAAGTGATTTAAATGACTGGATTCTGGGAATTTTCTAATACTGTCAAGTAATTTAGGGTATAGATGCTTTAGCCACTCTACTCTGCGGAGTCTCACCAGACATTCCCCCTTTGTGTTTATCAAGTATATGTTTTAAAGTGTCGTGTGCACGTTCCACGACAGCTTGTCCTGTTGATGACTGGAGAATACCAGTGTGGTGTGACACACCCCAGAGCTGTAAGAATTGTCTTGTGTTTTGTGAAATGTAAGCAGGGCCATTATCTGTTTTGATGGTACAGGGGATACCTAAAGCAGCAAAGGTGGAGCGCCAATATGCAATGGCATCCCGATTTCTTCCTCCTTTGTGTACTGTAGTTCATATTACTGAGGAAAAGATATCAATTGAGACATGTACATATTTTTGACATCTGAATTCAGGGATATGAGTGACATCAGTTTGCCAGACTTTCAAAGCACGCAGTCCACGAGGGTTTGCCCCCATCTGCAGTGGTGCAGTGTGGTCTTGGCTGTCAGCACAGGTGTTAACTATATTACAAGCCTCTATTTTGACAGCAGGAATTGTTGCTGAAGGGCTCGAACACCTTGATGGAAAAAAGCATGTGATGCTTTTGCTTGTGCAAGCATGTCTGGCTGTGGTGCTGTCCAAGCAGGGCTAGCTAGCCAATCTGCTTGAGCGTTGCCTTCTGCAATGAAACCTGGTAAATCTGTATGACTTCTGATGTGTAAGATGTAATAAGGGCAAGTTCTGGCCTGGATGGTATGCCACAAAGTTTTTAATAAGTCAAATAGTGGTGCATTGTCAATTTCTCCCAACAGTGCTCGGTCTAATCTCTATGTAATATCAGCAACATAGGCAGAGTCAGTCACAACATTTGAAGGAATATGGGGAAAACGTTGGAAGACCATAGCTACAGCACCTAGCTCCACCAACTGAGGTGATCCACTCTCACAACCTTCCAGTATTTGCCATCCACTTTCCTCTTTCCATATTACAATGGCTTTTCCTGTTTTTCCAGAACCATTGTTGAATACTGTAACACCTTTTAGGGGTGTGTGGCTATTCAGTGGCTTTAGAGATAGTTCTCACTCAACTGCAATAATCTATGTCTTGATACATGGTACGAAATTTGTCCTGAGAAATTTTTCTAGGTGCTTTATAAAGCTGTGCTGTTGGCAAAGCACCATTCAAATTGTTCTTGTGGCACGGGTATAATAATTTTGGAAGGATCCCTAGCATTTAATTGTAAACATCTCTGATGGCATTTGATGATTAATTGTGCAATCAACTCAAAGATGGTAGGTGCCAACTTTTTAGGTTGGTGAGTTAGGAAAATCCATTCTAGAATGTGCGATGGGTTGGACCAGTGAGCATCTCACTGTCCAATAATACCAGTGGGGTGAAAATCAACAATGACAAAAAATACAGTAATGCATACCTCTGGGCATATCCAGTGGACTTGTCTATTGGCTATGGCCTGCAGTACTATTTTGAGAGGGGTTTTTGCCTCTGGGGTTAATTTTCTGGGAGAAGTTAGTTCAGGATCACCTTTAAGGATGTTGAATAAGGGTGACAGTTGTGGGGTGGTCAATCGTAGATAGGGTCTAATCCGGTTTATGATACCCGAAATTTTTGTGTATCATTTAAAGTATGAATATTGGCTGAAAGTTGAATTGTTTGTGGCTGTATGGTCTGATCCATTATTTTGAGTCCTGGGTACTTCCATGATGGTTGCTGCTGCACCTTTTCTGGTGCTACCTGCAGCCCAAATGCTTTTAATGCTTGCATCAGGCTTGGCCGAATCTGTGAAAGGTCTTTTTTGTTGGGGTTGCTATCAAGATATCATCCATGTAGTGGTATCAGTACACCACTGGAAATTGTTCTCTTACTGATGAAATGCCTGTGCAATGTACGACTGACAAATTGTGGGGCTGTTTTTTGTGCCCTGTGGCAAAACTTTCCACTGATAACACTTGACTGGTGCAGCATTATTAATGGATGGCACTGTAAAGGCAAACTTTGGGGTATCTTCAGGGTGTAATGGAATAGTCAAAAACTAGTCTTTTAAGTCCACAATCAGAATGTCCCAGGTGGCAGGTATCATAGTAGGAGATGGCATACCAGATTGCAAAACACCCATGCTTTCCACGTTAGCATTGATTTTTCTTAAGTCATGGAGCAACCTCCATTTACCAGATTTCATTTTCATAACAAATACCAGGGTGTTCCAAGGGCTCGTTGGTGGTTCTATGTGCCCTTGAGCTAGTTGCTCTTGTACCAGGGATTTAAGGGCATGCGGTTTCTCTTGCTCAAGGGGCCACTATGGAACATACACAAACTGAGTAGTAAGCCATTTTAGAGCAAATGTGGGATACTTTACACCCTTTAATACAGTGGCCCCTGTTAAAAATCCGTCACCATTGGGACTCTCAACATTGACAGGACATCTCTCCCCCACAGGTTAAGCGGTGCAGCGGTAATGTATGGCCAAATTGCAACTGTCTGACCCTCAGGATTTTTGGACCAACACAGGCTGCTACTCAAGCAACTCAGTATGGTCCCTTTGAGACAAGCAACGGGAGATCCCACAGGCGTGGTGGGCCATGATGGAGGCCAAATATTTGCAGAAATGATGGTACCATCTGTCCCATGTCGATCATTCCACTGACCTCTATCTGCAAGGGACTTGCCCGAGGCATTGTGATGGTACAAATCATATTAGGTTATCGGCGATTAAGAGAGACAGGAAGACAGATTCAATAATCAAAATTCATTTTTACTGAGGTTTCCAAATGCTTATATACTATTCTAGGGCTAGTAATCTTTTACTACAGTCATTATGTTAAACATCACATAGACAAACACATGCATTTTACAAACATCTCTTGCTTGCAGAGGGTTGATTCAATCTTCTCTTCCTGACGCCAGTCTTGATCCGCTCCACTTGTAATCTTCAAAGCTCTTTTTGCTTTTGCCAAGGGCATCTTGGTTATCAAACTGGATATGCTAATTAAATCCACAATATTCTCTGTCCTGTGTATCCCAATATTAGGTCTTTGATCACATGCAACCTAAGTCCTGTACACCTGGGGCTCTCCTATTGACCCGAAGCCTTGGTCTCCTTGTAGGGTGGCAGTGGATCTTCCAATCAGCAGTGCACTCAATCCTTTCCCTATGGGCCCCTGGGCCTCAAGACAGAACTTATGTGACTATAGTTGTTGGGATTGAGGTGGAACCATCCATTCCAGCTGATCCTCTTGTCCTTCCTGTGAGCTGGTCACATAGGCTTGCACAGGAAGGCAGGAAAACGTTCGTACTGTCGCACGTCTTCCTCTTGCACTTGGTCTCCCATTTCCCTGGTCCTTAAGAAGTTGTCAGTTAATATGGGTTTTGGATTTGCACAGTCTGGTCACATGCCCAGATCTCCCACATCAGTTGCAGTTTACATTCACATCCCACTGTCCTTGAAATGTCCCCAGTGGAATGGGCTTACGGAGACAGTTTGCTTTCATGTGGCCTTGTTGTCCACAGCTGTAGCAATAGGGTCACAGTCTTACAGCAACTGCAATAGAATCTGCTAACAAAGTCCTGCTATGAGAGTCAGATCCAACTTTAGCACAGGCATTTATCATGTCACCTAAAGATGGATTTTCATTCAGCAACAGTTCTACGATTTTTCTGCAATTTTGGTTAGCATTGTCCCTTGCCAATTATAAAATTAATTGGTTTCTGGTCTCAATATTTACTATTTGTTTTTCCACAGCATCCTGCAGTCTTTCTATAAATTGCAAGTATGCCTCTTTAATCCCCTGTTTGAATATCTTTGGGTTGGATTAGCCATGTTTGCCACTTTGAACAGTATCCCCAAGTCTTTCACTTGTGCCAGCACCAATAGATGGCATGCTTGAAGTTGTGGGTCCTCCACCGGTGGTAGTCCTAGGAGCTGAGAAACCCCTGCCCCAAAACGTGGGTCTTGTTGTGAAACTCTTAGGTTTCATAGTTCCTCCTGCTCTGCACTGCATCTCCATGTGGACTCAAAACCCCTATATATCAATTTAGCTAGCTGCTTAATATCAAAAGGAGCTACTTCTTCTGCAGTTAGAAATCGCAGCATGTTGGCAATGGCAGGAGACCCTAGTCCATGCTCCGCAACAAGCTGGCATAGTTTGGAAAGATGCAGCCAATGGGAGGGTATAGGTTTGTCAGGTGTGGTTCCACTACCTCTCCACGCTGGGTATGCTTCAACTGTCCCATCCCCAGGCTTCCAAACACCTGATATGGGCACGTGAATTTTGTGCACCCTTGAAATCCCTGCTCATGACTGCCACTCGCTTTACATTTCTCCAGATACGGACTGGATTGAGTGTAGCTGTCGGCAGCACAGCGACAGTGGCCTTTCGAGGTTCTGCAGAAGGATGATGGCTCAGGTTCCCTCTGTGGGTGTCTCTCGAGTCCTTTGCCTGTATGTGACCCTGTGGCTGTTCTTGCTCTGGCTGTAATGGTGGCAGCGGCGCTCACAGCGCCACAGTTCCAGGATCTTGCGTCCCACCGGTACTTCCAGGTATGACGGTGGCTTGACTTCTGGATATCCACGCTGACGCACTCACAAGTGCGGAGGCTGGGACATAGATCCAGTTTTGGGGCCAAGCCAATCAGCCTTGGGTGGAGGTGGTCTGAGTGTGTCCATGGAGACAGAAGGCGTGCTGCGGGGCACATGCAACTCTAGCAGAGGCGATTCGGCCGATCGCGCGAGCGCCTCAGTGCAGGCAATAGGGGATCTGCTGCAGGGGCCGTGCAAAGCGGCGGCACGGCGGCGGAGCTCTCGCCTGATGTGCCGGCGTGGTCAGGCATGGCACTGCGGCCTGGCACAGCCATGGAGAGCTCCGCCGGCGAGGCATGAGCGGGGTGCAGCTCAGCTGCAGGGTGCCCATTCAGCGCAGCGTGGCGGTGCGACGTGGCTGTCTTGCTCATCCGCTTCACTAGCGCGCCCGGTGCCACGTCCTCACTGCGCGTCTTGGTTTTTAACTACCTCAACAAGTCCGAAATGAGCCTTCAGGGCTTTATAACTTTTATGGCAGCTTCATCGCCTGTGGATGCTGCTTCAATTATGAATCTCCCAGTCCACTCTCAAGTTTTTAAATACAGGGCAGCCTCCTTAGTTGTGTCCAACCTGCGGTTCTTAGACCATGTCAGCAAGGCAAACAAAGCCTGCTCTTCATATTCTACCCCCCATTCCCGTAAAAGGAGGTTCCATACCTTCATAACTGGGTGTTCTTCCACCAAAATCCAGCCTCCTATATGTTTCGACGGCATTCTTCTATTTACGGGGTTATTTACAAGGGGGTCCGGACTTGGGCGGCTCTTCACACCACTGTTTTTGGCAGCTATATATGCTGCAGGCAAGCTCTTTATGCTGCCCTCTGTCTCCCACTCTACATGTGACAGCTGTTATATCACATCAGGCCACTTGTTGCATTTGTCGCAGTTTTGGAGACAGGCACATGACTGAACACACCAACCATGCAACAACAGCCAATGTTTATTGATGGACGTCCCCTTTTATAAGGGCTTCAAAATCCCTGCACTTGAATACCTTGTTGGTCGAGGTCTCAACACCACCCAGCTCACTGACCAACCACGTGTCTGCATTCAGAATTGAATGGCATTGGCTGGGGTTCCCTGTTGGAGCTGGAATCCAACCTATCATTGCCTTATCCTGAGACTTGTTTACCTCTTCTCTTTAATGAGCTGGGCTAGTTGAGTTTGGGGGTCTGTTATGGTCAATGTATCTGTGCAGCTACAGACCAGCTGTAGTTGTCACACTCCTCTGTTCCTTCTCCTTTCCCATACACACACCTGCAAGCTTAGCGGGCTTTGACTTGGCTCATAACACAGTGGCCCCATTTCGGTCTGATAACCAACACAGAAGCAGCTGGGGAGGGAAGAAGCAAACACACTCTGAGCTCTGAAATGTCTGTGTTTGCTCTGTTTGCTGTCCATTTCTCTGCTAAATATAAAACAGTTTTAGAGTAACTTCAGCCATTGACAGTGAATGGAAATTGGGCTAGGAAGAAGTAATACATTTGTCATTTCAAAGAACATCTCAAACTCCTTTAAATTGAAGGAATTTAAAACATCCTTGTTTTCTGACTACCTAGCATGTGGAGAAAGGATAGGAATTTTCCCCAATCATAATAAGATTTCCTTAAGTTGCAAGAATTTTTTCAAGTGTTTACAAATCCAAGTCAGATAACAACTGCTCACATGAAGAGCTTTGAACAGTTTGATATCACTGGTGCACAGATTGGGGATACATGTGAAAAGTAGCTCAGCAGATTAATTTTGGCTCCAGCTATGACTTGGAATTAACACCAACAAAATTTTGACACATGGGACTCTGCAGACAGCATGAAAGTATTTTCTGTAGGACTTCTGCCTAGTGTGAGCACCTCCCTTCTAGTAATCAGTATTTCATCCTCAAGTGCTAAATTTATCTTTCTGTAGGTTTCAAGAAAAGTAGAACTTAGAGCTAAGGTTTCATACATCACTCTAGAGGAGACACTGTGAGGGGACCCCAGCATCACACCCTGTGATTTGGGGTGATCTTTGCAGCACCAGGAGAACAGGGAGAACTTGGGGTGACCCACAACCCTGCACCAGGGATGCTGTTACCACTTACTGACCTGGCAGTCCCTTTCCTTAACTTCATCTCCTCTTCCATGGGAAAGAGAAGTAGTACAATTCATAGAATTGTATGTATTTGCGATGAGAGAATTTTGTACCCAAACCCATTTAGTCCTAAACAGTGACAAGACGCAATGATAAGCCAACAGAGTAATTCCATGGAGAGCGTAAGGAGCATCTAAGACATTTCTCAGCTGCTGTTTTGATTCCTGGTTAAAGATTTCAGCAAAACCAGCATGGGTGTGTAGGGGCAAATTGAGACACAATTCAGGAATTTGGAAAAAGAGGGAACAACCCATACAACCCGTGAAATTTAGGAACTATTCTGTTTTGTCACAAACCCTAACTTTTTTTTCTGTCTGCTGAGACTCAGAATTGTCAGTGGGATCTGTGAAGCCGGAATTTGTCCATTCCCTCTGAATCTTCTCAACAATTTTATAAACTGCAAACCAGCTTAAGTCTGGGTGTGGGATGGAATATGGGGAACAAGGAGAAGGAGATCCCTTTTATTGACATGCCTGAGGCTACTGACATCAAAAGCTGCTTTTAATGGGTTCACAAATGACAGAGTGAATGGGACTGATGTGGCAAAGAAGCCATGGCAAGGGGCAGTTCCAAAGGACCCAGCCTTTCCCTGTTCCTGGATTAAATCGCAGCAAAGGAAAGACAATGAAATCAAAGGAAAGACAATGAAATCCAAGAAAAGACTGAAATGTTGAAGTGTTGGAAGATAATCTGTTCTGAGCCAAATCCTGCATTTCAAAACGCCCTGACAGAACCTGAATTTACTTTAGTTCACAACAGCATTAGTCGAGGACTTTATCTGTGTTTCAAAGCACAGCCTCAGAACTGTTGCTGAAATGGCTCAGAAAGTTCTGTTTCAGGACTGAAACTGAATGCTGAACTGATGGCTGTGACGTGTTCTGTGCCAAAATGATCTGGGTCTGCAAAAATTGGAAAATTCAAAGAGCTTCTTATTTTTGAATATTTTGACTCCTATACCCAAGCTCACAAGCACAGAAGGGAAAGTTAATGCAATTTTTTAGGTTTCAGTGCGGGGCAATCTCTAACACAGGAATCATCCCAGGGCACAGCTCAACAAACTGGGCATTAACTGGGAAATGGGACTGTGGCACATCTGTGTGACAGGGCACACCAGAGTCAGGGGGTTTGGCACAAGTCTATCAGCAGCAATTCCTGAGCCCTGCTTAGATGAACACGAGGCTCTTGCAGAGTCAAAATCTGCATGTGGTCCTGATGCAGCCAAGGTTCTTCTGTGCTCTCCATGCATCACCTCAGCCCATGTAGAGAATATCAATAATTTTCCCATGCAGTCTTACATGAAAGTTCCATTTCACTGAGGACGGGATTTTTGTTTGTTTTCAGGGACTGACTTTCTACTAAAGAGTTCTGTAACCTGAAGAAGAAACGCAGTAGGAGTCAGCTGGTCATGGTTACACTGTTCTTGCTGCCACTCTTTCTCCACAGATGTGCAGTTCTTCATTTTACTTGCCTTAGAGCAAAATTTTCATTTGAAAACTCAAACTCTCACCCTGCAAATCTTGTTTGTAATGCTTCATAGCTTAGAAAAGGAGACAATGTGTTCTAAATCATGAAATCATAGGCCCCCCACAAAATGCATATCTAAGTAATAATATAATTACCATGTAATGATATTTGACTGTGTTAATTCAGCTGTCCTGAAAAATACATGCCTTGAAACCACATACTGTAATGTAATTTTTCACACCATATGTTTTGTAGAAATTTGGAGTCTGGGGATTTCTTTTATTTATTTGTTTGTTTGCTTGTTCTCCTTTTGTTGCGTCATTAAATGTAGTAGAGCATTACTTGATCAAAGTTGTTGAAACTTGTGAAATTTCAATCCACTCAGCTGGGTTGAACTACAGCTGCTTTAATAGCCAGTTGCAAGAATGGACTACAGAGTTATCCCAAATAACCCACAGAAGAAAAAAATAAATGTTTTTCTCTCCTCTACTGATATGAATTCTATGCTTGAAGGAAGAAAATTATCTCATTACATTAGAATCTAATAGGAGGAAGTGCTCAATGTAATAGATTAATGTACATTATAATAGTTTCTCTTGAAAACTGAGGAATAATTTAAAATACAATATTCTTGTAAATATTCAATCATTCAGTAAATTTACCAATCTTTGACTTTGTTAGTTAAGGCATTTTAATTGCCAAAGCAATAACTGAGGAAGGAGAGTGCCAATCAAATGTAATTACCTCAAAATACTGTGCTACGAATATCAGTCCCAGTGGGTCCCACTCTGAGACTGGAGAGGAGATGGAGTTGGTGAGGAAGAGTTCAAGGTGCTTTGGTGGGGCAGGTGGAGAAAGGAAGCAATGTGTGCACAGTGAAGGAGCTGTTGGGGTGTGCCGGGAATTCTGAATGCCGGGCAAGGGGCTTGGTGACTGCTCCAGAGCAGCAGCAACTGGAACACTGATGGGGAGGTGACACCACTGCCCCACTGAGCTGAGCAGGGCCTCGAGTGGCTCTGGCACTTTGTGTGACTCCTGGGAACCAGCAGCTATCCCTGTGTGCTGCAGGCTGGAAATGGAGCACTTGGCACTGAGCTTTTGGGAAAAGCCTCTGATTCTCTATTAATTGTCAGGTTTTTTACCTCTCTGTCTTACTGATATCCTGCTCATCACCTCTAGCAACTGAGAGAAAAAGGAAAGGGAGTGGGAGAACTCATTCCCAGTGCATGGTCCCTCACCTATGGATGCCCTCAGTCTGTACTTGCCCTGTTCTGTGGCAGAGGAACAGAGACAGACTTCACCTCTCCTGGGTCTCACTGGCCCCAAGCACTCCCCTTTACTGACAGTATAATCTGACCCAGCTGGTTTAAAGGCAGGATGCTCTCCTTAACTTATATTGAGTTGATGGTGAATATTTCCAGGGACTACAAAAAGGAGAAAAATAGTTTCTGGAAGGATCTTGTCTAAGAGTGCACGTACTGCAGTGTAGGTGCATTTCTGGGTGGGTTTAAGTGCTGTTCTAGGTGCATCTCCATCATACACTAGAGCCTCATTTTAGTAATAAGGCGAAGATGGTCATAAATCTCACTGAATGCTTTAAAAGATATTTGGGTGCTCAGACTCACTATGACAGAGTGAAGCTGTAGTATTTCCTTACCTGAGATGTATAGGAATAATTATACATGCTGTAGAACTTAACAAATTGTCTCATTTCAGGCAGTATGAAATGGTAACACATGAAATGACTCAGTCCTCATTCATCATTTCATACCGTATAAATCCAGTTTATAATGTTTGACAAGATGCAAGTCAGACAACAGAACAGAACCCCAGCACTCTTGTCCCTGGCAAACCACAGGCAAATCTTGGTAAATAAAGCCATGTCGTTAATGATAAACTGCTATTAATTAGCACTCTTGAACCAGCTCTTGAGGAGTTAGATGAATAAGCAGGTCTGGAGCCAAGGCAATAATGACTTTCTGTTTGTGTAACTACATCAGCTTTTACAAGGTCGAAGACAATTCTGGCACAGAATTGACCCAGCAGTGATAGATGGGCACAAGGAGCAGATTTGCCTCACTGGACTGAATCACCTGGTTCTGTACAGCTGAGCACTGGACTCCTCTCTGTGTCTTCAAACAAGGTGAAAGATCTAGAGCTTTACCTTGAGCACGTGCAAGGGAACAACCTTGCTTAAAAAAACTTGTCAAAGTGTGGAACTCTCCAATTTTTCTAATTCTGCACTCCTGTCACGACCACTTTATGCTCACACAGGTTGGTGGTCCCCTGAGACACTGATGGAGCCTGACAGCTGTGCATGCCTGTGATGGAAACTTTGTCACTACACACTGCAGGTCCTGCTGGGCACAGAAAAGCAGGAACTTCCCAAGATCTGGAGCCATGGATTCATCTCTGATGTGGAATAAGGTTTCTGTGATGAAGATGATGCCATTCTTAATGCCCAAGATATAGGGTGTACAACAGACAAGGCTAAATTTATGATGACTGCAAGTCATCTCTTGTAACAAGACAAAAAAATTGCATTGTCCTCTGAAATCCTGTGTAGATTTTTAGGTAGTTACAGGTAAAAATGGCTATAAATATGATACAACTATATGATAATATAGGAAGTAATGAGTATTTTGTTCAGGTATTGAATGTCTTTTTGAGAAGCATAAAAATCTGTATAACTCTATTTTGACTTTTTTGGTTGAAATCAGCCCTCCTCCAGAGATGACTGAAAGCTCAGGTGAGATTTCAAGTGGTGATTCTGTGCACAAACCATTTTGGAGGATTTGGAAATCACAGCAGCAATAACAGTTATTACAGAGTGCACCTCATTTGGAAAGTGTTTTGTCACAACACCTGTCCTAAAGCAGTGTCTTCAGTGCTGCTGGAGTTTCAGAACATTTGAAATGCACAGCCTGCCCAAAGCAGGATCTCAGTGCAGAGAATTGCTCACAAGAAAGGGCTTGTTGGCCACATTTCCCTGTGAGAAACTCCAAGGTGCCTTTGTAACGTAACCCTTTATTAATGATCAAAATGGAGTCAAAGGAGCGCATTGCGAGCTGCTGAGGTTAACCAATCTGCCACTTAAATATAACTGTAGTTTGTGTTATCTGTAA
This sequence comes from Phainopepla nitens, assembly GCA_013400175.1. NCBI lineage: Eukaryota > Metazoa > Chordata > Aves > Passeriformes > Bombycillidae > Phainopepla > Phainopepla nitens. The sequence continues at coordinate 245,573 of VXBQ01013480.1, forward strand.
CTGAAGAAGGTCATGGGATCTATCATTTGCAGTAGGCGTTTGCAGTGCCAACAAATTAGCATCCAGAGCCCTGGCCAGGCATACAGAGCAGCCTCTGAGAGCTGCCCAGGAGTGACAGGAACAGGCTCCCTCCAGCTCCTGAGCCCACTGGTATTTATTAAAACAGCCCCGCTCTTGTTGCCAGCCTTAATGTGCTTGAGAAAGTGTCAGTGCAGCCTTGGGCAGGGTGGCGGTGCCAAGGGGCAGTCGAGCCCAGGGAAGGGCCTGCCATAGTGCTTGGGGGTGGATGGGGCTCAGGCACTGAGCAGGATCTCACCTGTTCTTGCTCCCAGGAAGGCAGCAACCAGGTAAGCCTGGGAGGAAAAACACTTCTGAGAGGGTAGAAAAGAAAACCAATTCACTTTGAGAGCAATGAATTTAAGTGCTTTTGCCCTTTCTTAACAAGACTGGCTAAGAAGGAGAAAAAAGGGAGAAAGCAAAGTCTTCTTCTTTCCTCCTCCCCCCTGCAAAATCCTGTGTGCCCTTTTGGCAGAGATCCATCATTCACTTAACGTGTCCTGCTGAAATCAATTCATGTGTCAGGATTTGGAGAGCTAGAACAAAATTTGTTTGCTGATCCCATCCACAGATCACTTAAGAGGATTCGTAAAGGTTGGCAAAAATACCCACAAACCCACATTCAATTTTCTGTGTAAAGTAATGCATTAGGGAATGACAGATTCCAGCAGGGAGGGGGAAAGTCTGATTGTACAAACCAGTTGGTCAAAGTCCACAAGCACCTTGAAGCACATGCAATTACATGAAAGGGGATTTGCCTCCTTTGGTGATGGAAGAAAATGGACTTTATAGAGGAAATGTGCCCTGCTGAGTGAGGAAGGGAGGGCGTGAGGAGGTGCTGCAGGGCCTGGGGCTGTGAGACACCAGAGCGTACAGTGGTCACACAGCTCATGGGGGAGAGCAGGTCCCTTGGCCACTCCATGTCCCTGCTGTCCACAGGGTTTGGTGGCATTCCTACTTCCACATTTAATCATGTGGAGAGAAATAACCACTACATATCCCCTCCAGAGCAGCTGAAGGATTTTCTCCTCCAGCTCCTACATTTCACAGACCTATTAAATGGCTCCTGGTTTGGGATTCCCTGGTCTCTGACTGGGCTGATGTGGAATCACAGAATCAGGACTGTCCTGAGTTGCAAGGGACCTCCAGGGATCACTGAGCCAAACTACTTAATACACAGCTTCAAAGCTCCTGTTCAACTCTCCCAGCACAGAACTAAGCAAGAAAGAGTCCAAGTGTCTGGAAGTGCTGAGGAGGAGATCTCAGGGCACAGGCCTGGCCACAGCCTGCTCTTCTGTCTGCTGATGTGCTGGGAGCATCATTTTTTGCAACAGATGCAAGTAGGACCTTGCTTTCTGAAATTATTCTTAATTAAAATGCAATTAGCTGCATGAAGTAGAAAGTGCCTTCTTGCAATCTCCCATTTGAATAAAAAGGAAGGCTATGGATGTTGGTCAGCAGTGCTCAGGTGCTCACCTAACAATAGCCCTCCTCACTTTCCTGGGTTCACAGAGCACAGCTTTGTGTAGAACACAAGACTGGGAGGGCAGAATTCTCCTGATGGTAGCTGAGCCCACACCAAGTGCATTAACCCATCCACAGGCTGATGTACTGTTCTGCAGTCTCACTGTGTGTAGTTCCTCTGGTAAATAGTGTGGGCCATGATGTCACTCTTGCTTAAAGCAATTTGTTGAGTTGTAAATACCACTAATCAATTCCTGTGACTGAATCCAGTGACCTCGGGTGTAATCCATGACAACGCTGACTTTAATGTATTTTCTAGCCTTACCAAAACTACTTTTAGCTGCCCTTTCCCATTAACTTCCCATCTCACTAATAAAATACTGAGAGAATTATATTCACCGCTTCTGCCAATTTTAACCGGAAACAATTCTGACTAAGGAATATTAAATGTTGCACATTGACAAATCTGATCTCTTATCATTGTTGGGGTCAGCAGCCTCCTCCTCAGCCTTTTCTCAAAGCCAGACATACTTTGCAGCCCAGGGTCACTTGACCAGTTTCAAACTCAAATTTAAAGGGCTTTTTATTTATGTCCAAAGCAGAAGGGGGTATGTGATCCCTATCTGTGTGAGAGATTTTATTGTGAGATTCCTCCAACTCAAAAACTTCCTTCTTTGAGCCCAGTGTCTCCTTTCTGCCTCTCCTGCCCTCCACCAAACTTGCATGCAGACACTTCTGAAAGTGATTGGTATTTGTTTCCACTTGGTTGTCTCCTAAAGCAGAAAAATTACTGTACAGACTGGGGGGGTTTAATAGGTTTTGGAAGGGTGGTTTGGGGAGGGTGATTGAGGACTGGACACACACAAACTGTCTGACAGGAAGAGTATTTGCACTCAGAGGATTTTTCCCTGACATCTGAGATGATTCCAGTGATACAGGTCCACATCCTAGGAGCTGAGTTGCTGTCACACAGTCCCTGTGTAAGAGCTTTGTGTGCAGCAGCTGACTGGGGCAGGTTTCCGTGGCTCAGGGCTGCTGAGCTCGGACTCCACTGCAGTGCCACACACCAGCATCCTGTGTCTGAGTGAGGGAGAGAGCTCAGAGGCAGAATGTGATCTGCCAATATCTCTTGTCTTTCTGTGATGACATGAGGAATCTCTGCATATTTGGCTTTTCTTCTAGAACTGTGACAGGAGCACAGACACAGCCAGCAGCAGATGCAGCCCTGTGGGGCTCTAAGTCCCTGCAGTCCCCATGGAGATGTTACACTGTAATTCTCATTTTTGGTTTTAACAGCTTTGCTGGCTACAGCAGAAATCCTCATTGTTCCTGCATGCCAAGATGAGAACTAGGTGTTGCAAAGTTGTCTTTCATCTTTCCCTGTGCTGCTGCACTGCTTCAGCACCTCCAGACCTCCCAGTCCTTTCCTCTCAGGTGCCTTGGCTCTGCAGGGCTCAGCAGAGGCACCAGGCTGGTTCCTGCCCTGTGAACGTGGTGGGCAAAGCTGCAGCTGGGTGACGTGGGTGCGTGGGTGGCAAGGGCCTGCAGGGCTGACAACGCTGCTGGAAAGTTTGTTCCCTAGAATCTGAACTTCAGATAAATAGTACATGCTCACTGTAATTCAAATTCAATCAATATTCAGTTAAAAAACAAATAGAAAGCTTTTTAGATCGGTGATGTAAGGGAATGTTGGTTCAAGGAAGTAATTACATATTATGTAGAAAAAGTCAATTTAAGTCCTCAATAATTTACTTAAGTGATTTACTTGACTGATGTGTTGTCTTGACCCAATAGGGCAGAGTGATAGACACTCAGTTGCAGCAGAGTTCCAGCAAAACCAGCCGTTGTTACCGTCCAACATAAATCATTATCTACTGTCTTGTTCCAGGTGTACACAGGTGTTATTTAAAACAAAAAAAAAGGTGATAAATTTTATGTTTGTAAACATAACTCTGTCAAAATGAATCCTGTTTCTGGCAGATGAAGATGTTATCCATACCTCTTGCTAAGGTAATACCCATTTTCAGGAAATAACGTTCCTAGTGTATAATTAGCTGAAATTGGCCGACACTGGGGCAGTGAGGGTATGTGGTGGGGTTAACTGGATAGCTGCAAAAGGAGCTGCCCTCTGTCACTGCTGCACAGACCCATGGGGACAGTGACAGGATGGCTGCTGGTGGGGCTCTGGGGCTCCAGGACCTGCTGCCATTACATGGCAGTGGCTTGTTGAGGATGATCTTTGGACTCTTCCCAGATTACACTCCATACATGTGGAAGATAGAAATTGCAATTTGTAGCCATGACAACGATGCTGGCGAGTGCTGCTGTTCTCTGCTTGCTGTACCTGCATACAAGGATCCTTTTAAAAATTACCTCTTGTGCTGTGCTTGTCCTTTAAAGCTGAGAGTGAGCTTTGGCCCCTGAAAAGATGAACCCCAGGGTGCATTGGGTGGATATGCTGAACTCTGAGCTCAGTCTTGAACTGCACCAAGCCTCAAAGAACAGCATTCAGTCCCATATGCTCACTCCAGACAGACCTGAGAGCAACAGAAATCCGAGTTTAGGATTACACAGAAATATCTGCTGGTGTTCCTGAGTAAAGCTGTATGATCCAACATACTCAAAAGCTTCAAACAAGCCATTAGTCCCCTGTTACACCCCTGTTTCCCTGTTCCTTGCTGCCTTGAGTGCTTGTAGCAGCAGCTACAACAAAGCAAAAAAAAAAACCACTAAAAATGCCAAAAGATCCCTAAACCACTCCTCACCCACACTCCCTTGAAAATTACTGGAATATGATTCAACTAATGCTACTCCATCATTGACACTGGTATGTGTGATGTCCCTTTAATTCCCATGGACTGAAGATCACCAGTTCTAGGAAGGATCTCTGGGAGAAGCAAGCTCAGGACCAAGGAGGAAAACCTGCCTGCCATGGCAATTGGACAGGATAGTGGTGAGCAGCAAAATGTAGTTGAATTCTTCATTAAACCACATAGCTTTGCAATTATAACATGAAACTGGAACAGACAGAACCCAGGAAGCCACTGTGGGGAGGGGACTCCAATATGCGTTCAGAATGTAGTAAAAACTGGCTCCTGGCAATTTTTCACATATATTCTCCTGTAATAAGTAGCTTAACAAATCTTGAGCTTGGTTATGTAACAAGATCATTAGATCAGCATTTGGGACCTATTTACTGTGACAGGAAAACAATACACCTATGATCTATTGTGGGCTGGGTTGAGATTTCTGACTTCAACAGTAAATATGGTTGATAAATTAAATTAACATGATAGCCCTGACATAGTACTAGTAGTTTGTGTATTACAGCTTTAGCCAGGTGTTGAATTTCATTTTCAAAGAATTAACCTGAACTTCAGCCCTGTCAGGTCTTCAGTCTCTTCATAAACCCTATAAATACCACAGACAAGGCTTATGTCATTAGCCTCTTAATGTTATAAACATTTAATGAAGTTAAATTTGAAGTACAACACACTGTAAAATCGATCTGATCTTGTTGGGGAGACAAAGGGAAGAAAATTGTTGGAGTCATTTGGAAAACAAATTAAGAATTACATTCACTTAACTTTGAAGTGGATGAAAAATTATGGGCAAGATGGATAGAGCCATTGTGTTGCAAAGGCAAAGAGGGCTAGGAGCAGGGATCCTCTCTCAGAGGAGGATGCTGCCTGACACAGATCACCAGCACCCTCAGTGGCAGGCAGCCCCTATCAATCACCTGGAGCATGGCAGGCAGTGCTTTCCTAGAAATTGGCAGAATTTCACTCCAAATATTGCAGCTTGGCCACCTCTCCCTCAGAGCAGCCCCTTCAGCAGCTGGGGATTTCTGTGATTTTGAGGACAGGTCTGCACTGTTCTCTTCCAGGGATGCTCATGCTGCCGGGGATGCTCCCCTGCTCCTGCATGGCTACTGCCCCCCAGCACAGCCCTCAAACATGGGGCTGCCTTGTCTGGCTGCAGGACAAAGCCATTCCTCCTGCAAATGCTTCCCTGGAATTGCCTTCCTGAGGAATAGGTTGGTGGCTGAGATTCTCTCACCCTGTGCTGAGGTGGGGGTGAGGGGCTTTGTTGGCAGCCAGCTGAGTGTCCTTGCATGCTTTACCAGCGCCCAGTGTCTCCTCTAAGTGCTAAGTGGGCAGGAAAGAAATAAATAAAAATAAATAAGCCCCTATTAGTGAAGGTTTACTGTGTAAAACTCCAAGACAATGAATTGGAAAAAGTGAAGGGCAGTGGACGTGTTAAAATGCTGCAGACAACAACCCGCTTGGAGGAAAGTGTATTTGTTCTTTCTTTTTAAAACTCATTATTTATTTTCTCTATTCTTCAGACCTAATGTCTCACTAATGAATTCCAGGGGGATTTTTGAATCATGGTGATATCATGGGTTAAACCCCTTCTCTACTTTTTGAATGTAAATTCTTTTTGACATTCTTAGTTATTGCAGAGCATTGACTTCTTTCCTACAACAAAACCAAACTCTCTTTGGTTTTGCATAGTTAACATTTTGCTAATGGGTAGCCAAGATTCTCTCAGCAGCTCAACAACATTTTCTAAAGCACACTGGCGTTGTTGTAGCAACTGGTGGCTGATCTGTGAATAAAGCAGATGTCATTGTGGCAGGATAAAGGGAGAATAATCTATCACCCGGCCACTGCCACTCCTGCCCAAACAAGTCATCAAAATGACAACTTTGGTGTGTAGCCATTAATTCAGGTCTGTGTATCCCCTCATCTCATCTCATCTCATCTCATCTCGTTATTATATCAACTAAGGGTATGTTACAAACTCCAAGAGTTTCCCAGCTCCTCTCCCTTGTCTTGCTGAGGAAGTGCAGCCTGGATGTGCTGAGGCACTGACTGTTTGCCAGCTTCCTTTTGGGATCTGATTGATTTTGCACTGTCGTCCAAACTGCTCTGGCCTAAATAAACACAATATATATTCTGGGATGCTTTTTTTTTCTTTACTGTTTAATCTGAATTCAGCTCAAGTGGCTCACAACTAAAAATGGGCAAGCGTTAAAATATTCTGACAGGTGCTCAAGCTGAGCCCAAAAGGAGAGACAGAAGCAGATAAATTGCCTTTTTAACTTCTCAGAAAGGCTTTAATCCACATATTTTTTTGGTTTAGCTTCTGTTCTAATTCTTATAATTTGTACTTAGTGCAACTCATTGACCCCAGTGAGTCACCTTACATCCCCCTCTTTTGGTGGCAGCAAACACCATGTGCTTTAACACTGTCCTCTTAAATGCTTTCCATTAGAATATTCCCTAACTTATTTCTGTACTTCCAGTGCTGAGGCATCAGAGCAATGTGCCCTTGCTTTTGGATACTTTGAGCTGAGTTTCAGCTTGCCAGAGGCTGTTTGTTCCCTCTGTGGAGCTGCTGTCCATATCCCCTCCCTCAAAGAACCTGCTCTGCTATCTCCTTTGCCTCCCAGCTTTGCTGATCATTTGACTTGAGGAGACAAAACATGAGAGCAGGTTCCTTCCATTTCCCTGGTGCATGACTCATACTTAATGTGGAGGTTATATTAATTACTGAGTGCTCAGCATTTAATGAGCCTGGGAAGGAGTCTCCTCTCTTCAGCTACCCAGAACACGCAGGGAAATCACTGCATGCAGTGAATACATTCCCCAAACACTCAAATCTGTGTATGTGTTTTATACAAGGAGGCAAATCAGTCATTGCTCAAGTGCCTTAAAAAAATGGATGGCAGAAGCTGAGAAATCTGGGCCATAGTCCTAATTCTCTCACAGTCTGCCTTTGTGCCCACTGGCCAACCCTCTTGGACTCTGTCTCCTGATTTCCTGTCTGTTTGTAGAGATAATAGTGGCTGGCTGGGACCAGACTCAGCTCAGAACATTTGTACAACTTCACATCACAGCATTAGAGAAGGCCAAGAGGAATTATCCTGAGGTTCTTTTAATATGTGGGAAATACTTTTTTTTTTTAATAAACTACATATCTTCCAGTCCTGTGTGGGGGCATTATGGTCTAATACAACGGCCTGTACTGGATCTTCTGTGTCTTTCTCCATTGACTTCTTTCTCAAGGCGATGGGTATTTAACATTGTCTGTAGGATTTTACACTAAAAAAGATGCTGTATTTGATGTCCAGAGTGCATATTTCCATCGGCCCATGTGCAAAAGAAAAGTTGCTAGGTAAAAAATTTTGTGTGAGAAACAACTCACAAAACAGGTTTCTTGCTGATTCAAGGGAATAGATACTTGGATTTGGCTTGATCCAAATGAAATTGCACTATGGGCTGTGTAGCAACGGGGCAGGCTCAGCTTTGGCTGCAATCTGACCATTTTGCCAAGCCCTTTCTGTTCCCTGCTGGACTCAGTGGTATGCCTTCCATGCATTGATTTGTTCAGGGGTCTTCATTCTGAAGCTTCTTCCTCTATATTCCAAAGTGTTTCTGGGGTGCACCCTGTCTGTTTAGTTTCTTTATCTTTCAAATGTCTTTTTCTGTCTCCTAGTTAGAATCATGGAACATCCTAAATTGGAAGGGACCCAAAAGGATCATCCAGTTTAACTCCTGCCCCTGCACAGGACACTCTAACAGTCCCACCCTGTGCATCCCTCACAGTGTTGTCCAAATGCTCCTGGAGCCCTGGCAGCCCTGGGGACATGACCAAACCCTGGGGAGTCTGTTCGGTGCCCCAGCACCTTCTGGGGGAAGAGTCTTTCCCTGATATCCACCCTAACCTTCCCCTGGCCCAGCTCCAGCCGTTCCTAGGGAGCAGAGATCGGAGCTGCCCCTCGGGAGGAGCTGCAGCTCCTGGGGAGCTCTGCCCTCAATCTTCCTTTCTCCAGCTGAGCAAACCAAGTGCCCTCAGGCACTCCTTGTAGGGCCCCTCCAGACCCTTCCCCATCCTTGTGTTCCTCCTTTGAACACTCTTTCTTATACTGCAGTGACCAAAACTTCAGACAGTATTTGAGGTGAGGCTGCCCCAGGGCAGAGCAGAGTGGGACAATCCCCTCCCTGGCCTGACTGGCCATGCTGGGCCTGGTGTCCCCAGGACAGAGACGACTCCCTGGCTACCAGGGCAGTGCTGACTCATATCCAACTTTCCATCTACCGTGCAGTTTAGATTGGAGACTTTCTTGCTCTGTCAACTTCTTTGGTTACGGGTTGAGGACAAGGGACAGAGTTGGTTACTATGCACATTTGGGACATTTACAGTGTTTATTGCCTCCTGTCCATTATTATGACAAATGTGAAACTATTGTCAGAAATACTTATGCAGCATCTTAATTTGAATTTGCGTATCCTGACTGCAGTTTGTGACAGTTCTTTGTTTAACGAATTGATTGTAAAGTGTGGTCAGTTAAAGAGTTTTGTAATCCACAGGAGAGTTCATTGAGAGCCTTGTGCAATATGGTATGTAGCCATTATTTGCCTTTTCTAGGTTACTGCGTCCCCTTACAATAACTTTGCCAAATAAGCCGCTTAAGAGTGTGTTTTAAGAATGTTTTCAGTTTAATCATCACTATTGAAAGACATGTCCATTATCTTTGTGCATACATGGCAAAGAAAACTTAATCATGGACTGATTAATATTTTATGTAAGTGCTTCTAGTATCAAGCTGAGTGAATTCAGGTTAGTTGCCCTTTTAAAAAGGCCAAGAGGTAAAATCCTTAAAACTTATTTAGGAATCCTGAGGCCGAACATCTTCATTTCCACAAACTGGGGTTCCACTATGAGATAGGGAAGGGAGATCCCAAAATTAACAGCTTCCCAGCTTGCAGCCAGGCTTTTTCCCTTCTGCTTCCCCCTGCTCTCCCTGCTCCTGCTCCTGGGCTGTGTTTCCTCTGTGGGCCCATCCAGGTTGTCCCTGTGCGCAGTGCTCCCCTGGCAGCACACATGAAAAGATGTATTTTCCTTTGAGGGCTGCACTGTCCTGTAGTTGTGCGCATTTCAGTGCTATTGTGAGCTCCTTCCCCACGTAAAAACAGAGCTCTTCTATCCCCGAGTACAAAGACCAAGCTGTTGTCGGGGGAGGATTATCTACAAACATGTAAATCTTCCCCCTTGTCCTGTTTATTCTTCATGCCATTCAAGCCCATTTAGCGAATGACCAATTAACTCCACATTCATGGCACATTCTGATCGTCCAGATTTCTCCTATCTAAGATGACACAGCTAAATTTTCAAATACTTTCTAGCTGAATGCAGCATTTGGTTTTCCTTGCTCTTTAAATCATGGTTCCCAAAATGTTATTCCAGTTATTAAACAAATCGACATCTTTTTCCTTTTTTTTCCTCTCCACTTTCTCATCAGCAATATCGTAAAATATAGGGAAAATGTGTACCAAATTTAATTCCTTGTGCATCCAGTTTTTTATTATTCTGAGTAAAACTGTTTAAAGATATTTGTCCTTCAATAATTATTCTCCTAGTTGTACACGGCATATCACTGCATACGGAAATTTACAGGAAGCAGGAGTTCTACACATTACTTTTCTATGGTAAAAACATGCTGTAAAAGTAATAATTTGTTAAGTAACTCTAATCAGTGAGGAAAACAAAGTTTTAACAATGATATGGTATTCACTAAAACAAAGCCTAAGACAAACTGAGGGGGAGATTCCAATATTAGAAATTAGATCAGGATTATTTAACCATAATACAGAGTTGAAATGAACATCCCTACTGTATATGGTTGGATTTTAATTCTTGTTTTGCAGAATTGTGGAAGACTAAAAGGGACTCAATAAAAATTGACAAGTCATAAGTTTGAAAGTAAATTACATTAATAACTTTATTTTGATATCCCATTCTGATGCCTGAATTGAATAAAAATTCTATTTTGTGTTAAGTAGCAGGTCTGCAAAGAAACTGTGCATTAACCCATGATATACATTGTTAGGATTAGGTCCTGCATGGGCTTGTGTTCTTAAATAACATATATACAGGGAGTGAGTTAAAACCTGAGTCCTAACAGGTGGGTCATCAAACTTTGCAGCATCTTTTGTGATGCTTCTGTTTCCCTCCTCAGAAATTCTCTGTTTTCACAGTGTTGGGTGAGAGTTTTGCCTGAGAAGGATCAGTGCACACAGGACAGACCTGTCTCACCTACCCCTGGTGGCCCTTGCTGCTGCGCACGGAGTCGGTGGCTCATTCCCATCACTGATGCCTCATTAACTGGAGAGATCTCGTAGTCTGGATGGAGGAGAGAACCTGATCTGTCCCAGACAATGTGCAATATCATCTGTAATGCTGGGCCACTTTTCTTACCCAGTGAAAAAAACCGTTAGAATTAGACATGTTTTTTTATCAGCCACAAATGAGTTAAGCAGGAGGAACAGAACAATTCTAAATGCAGAGAAATATTTACCACTCGAATGTCTGAAGAAATCAGCAATGATAAAAAGGAAATACCCCGAAGGGAATGCAAAACAGCTTAGTTGGGTTCTGAAAAACAAAAGTGTAGTCTTTAAATTTGCCTCTTTTATTTGTCTGAATATTTTTCTAGATTTTTGGGCTCTGGCTTTTTGTGAGGGGAAAGAATAATGTAAATGCCAAAAGGGGCTGGACAAAAAGTAAGCTTTGTATCCTATCTATGAGAATCAGACGATGTGTGTTATGCAAGTTATTACAGTCACAGTCTACAGTCTTGCCCTGATGGGAATCAGATTTGACAGCAGCACAAAGCAGAGGTTTAACTGACAGCACACACAGCACATTTGCGAGTCATAACGCCACAGTTTAATGACTGACGCATGTGGGAAGCTAATTCGGATTTTTTTCTTGAATGGGATAAATGAGCATCCAGTTAATACCAATCATGAATTCAAGCCATGTGACAAAATTGATGCTACATACCCTGTTCTTGTTTTGCATATTCTGCAAACTGAGCTGCAGGAAAAGAGCCAGTTTGTACACACATCCAGAGAGAAAGTTCATCCTGCTTTCTGACATATCCACCAATTGCAGCTGAATGCATCCAGCTTGCTGCTGTTGTGTTCACAAACTAATTACCCTTTCTCTGTTAAATAGCCTAAGAATTACAAATTGTATGCCTGTTTTGAGAAAAAGTACAGGTTGAACAAGCAGACATAGTATAAATAAAATATTTATATAAAAATAGTCTCTTACAAAATATACTCTCTTATCCTATGGTTGATTTTTCCAAAAGGTGGAATTTTGTCTGGATTTTCTTATTTTTAGACATATTCCAAACAGGATTTTATTAATGCTTCTTTCTTTAATCAAAGAAAAAAAAAAAACACCACAAAAACTGGTAAAGATTTGTAACCCCTACCACTCCACTTTTGTTCCAGACAACTAGCAGCAAACAGGAGGAAACAAACAAACAAAAACCCCAAAATACAGTGTGTTTGTGTATGTACATATATATAAAGATGCCAGCTTTTGTCCTTAAACATCCAGTACTGAAGAACATATCCTGCAAGTCCAACTAATAGAAATATCCTAGTCAAGAATAATATATACAACTCCAGTGTTTTCTTGCTGATCCTACAAAATTATTCCACAAAAAAAGCCAGCTATCTACTTTAATTGCAGAATAGTTCCAAAAAGATTGGTAAAGTTCTTCTTTTAATTAAATAAATTAATATTAGTTTTATCTGAATAAATTGTTAAATATTGTTATTATTATGCCCAAGTGTCCCAAATCCCTGTGCTAAAATCTGCAGCTCACACACACACGAGAAAGGCAGATAAAGCAGTGTCTACAGAACTCTTCAACAGCACTTGCTACAGCAAGTGCTGTGAAGTGGGAAGATGGGCAAGACCAGTAGAAGCTTTTCATGAGTGTAGAAGCCTAAATCTGTGTTATCCACACGCTCCCACAGGCAATTCACAGGGAGGCTCTGTCCATCCCATCCTGTGCAAAGCCCTTTTGTTGCGATTTCTCCCTTACTCCTCCCTGCTCCACATACACAGAAGTGTTTGACCATCCCTTTCCCAAACGAAGAGTTCGTTGCCGCACCCAGAGATTTCTCCCTGGCTGGTGTCTCTCCGCAAGGCAGTCAGTACTCCTTCCTCTCGAGGTGCAGGCTCACTGAGATAATTCTTTTCTCTCTCTTTTGGGTGCCTGGTGTCCGGGGTGGGGTTTGTTTGTTTTTGTTTCTTGGCTGACTTTTATTATAAGAGTCTGAAATGTGTATCCACATAACCAACAAAACGTGAGGAGAGAAGAGAGGGCTCCATTCAGCAGCATCTCTTCGGGGAGAGCAGCTCTTCCCTGCGGTCCGCTCAGGTACTACGAGTGCATGTGCAAATGGATCCAGGCCGGGGAGCGGCCCCGGGCAGGTGCTCACTTACAGGTGTACACCTCTGTCCTCTCGCTGCACGTGTTGCATTTCACGTAGCAGCACCAGTGGAACTTGCAGTTGCACTGCCACACCCTGGAGTACTGGTGGGTGTTGTAGCCGCGGCCGCAGCACATCAGGTCGCAGCCGTTGGACTGCTGCGCCGTCTTGTTGCACATCCTGCCCTGCGTCCCCACGCTGCCCGTCACCGGGTCCTCCTCGCAGTAGTTGGGGGATTTCTCTATGTACACCAAGTCTGTATCCATGGGTTTGCGGTAGGAAAGGGGCTTCTTGATCTTGAGGAAGGTGGGGCGCTTGTTGCGGCTGGCCCTGACGGGCTCCACCTGCACGGCCTCGTTGTACTTGTCCTTGAGGATGTAGCCTAGCTCCCGGAACTTCGGCAGCGTTGTCCAGCAGGTTTTAGTGGTGCAGGACCCCGAGACTCCATGGCACTTGCACTCTAACTTCATATTTTCCTCCAGGATCTGTGGTTAGAAGAACAAAGAAGGATGCATTAATACAAGAGATGCTCTCCTCAGAATTCCAGGGCTGCTGGATGGACACTGGGTGACACTCGGGGATGGGTTTGTTCTGCAGTGGGAGCTGCCACCACACGCTGTTCTCCCAGGCAGCAAATGCTCATCAGCATGACCCAGTTCTGCCTGCAGAGCTGATTCCCCTTCTGCACTGCGAGTTCAGCAGGGAGGATAACTCTGCCTAACTTCACAGCCAAGGGACCAAAGCTAAAATGGGACCCTCCTCAGGCACAGCTTTTCTTCAACATGCTTGCCCAGAACCTGATACTTTCCTTTCAAAGTTAACAAGCCCCATCTTCCCTTCTGCCTCTACATCCTCTGAAACTCTGTCCCTGTATCTTCTTCTGCTGTTTACCAGCCCAGTCTTTGCCAAATAAAACTGGAGACCAGCTTAGTCCCTGCTGCTGTCCCGGGCCCTACAGCTGACCGCAGGCAGCAGCAGCATTGGGATAACGCAAGCAAACACACCTAATTCCAGCAATTAATTTCCCACTGGCCTTTATTTGAAAGAGGCCACAATAATTTTGATGATGAAATTCTGCCTAACCTGGCAGAGCCCAGCACTGGAAAGCCCAGCCAGAGGAATTATCAGGGCTCAGGGAGTGGCCACATCATTTTTCCCCTGAGAAAACCCAGCTGATCCATGCATCTCCAAACCTGGGCAGCCAGGAAGGCTGGAGGGAGGTCAGTGATATGAAAATCAGAATTAACCCTTTGCTACAGCCTCTCCCTTCAGTTCAGGATGTTTGGAAACAGCAGACACTATCACTGGCCATTTTCAGCAGAAAACAGTAGTCTGCACTGAAGGACCCAAGTCCAGCTCCTAGGCTGGACATGTGTGGGGATCTCCAGCCTAAAACCTCAGTGTGTGCTGGGAGTTGCAAGGACAGAGCACTGACCTAGAGGAAGGTGTCCCTGCCCACGGAATGAAGGTTTGAATTAGATGAACTTTAAGATCTCTTCTTACGCAATTTGTTCTGTGGTTCTGTGATTTTTGATTCTATGAAATAGCTTTATTTTTATTGTAGCCAATGAGCAGATTATCAGCACATGTAGTCTGAAGACAGGATCACAACCCCAGAAAGCACAGGCCCAAGCTTTTGACACAAGTGAACTCAGCTCGTGCTAGGTCATGTTTTGTGCTACTGGTTTTAAATCAGCTTCTTATGCAAACTATCTAATTACTGCCCTAAAACTCAGATGTGAGATAATTCTGTATTCTGGTCTAGATCTTAACTTCTGCTCAAGCTTTGGCCTTATCTTGTTATCTTGAGTTTCTCCCTCAGCGACTGCATACTTCTTTTGTTGCTCACTCATTCATAAGGTAGGACACCTGGAAGATAGATGAGGAGCTGGAAAAGGAGTTATAGCACAGAAACCGGAAAAATAACATAAATTCCTTTAGCGTCATTTGTACCTTTTTAAAAGCTTTCTTTTTTGAAATTGCCACTAGCCAGAGAAACATTTCTCAGCCCTAATTCAATCACTGCTCTTGTAGAAGGGGCTGGCCTTACATCCCTGTAGGATGTTCAAACTTGCAACAAAGTATTTCCAACCTGCCTGCCATGGAGATCAGCCAAATTGGCTTGGAACACTAACACAAAGCGCATCATGTGCCATCTATACAGGTAGGGCTTTTTCCCTGAAGTGTATATCTACACTAGTAGCCTAAATTGCCTTTTGGTTTATTTCATTACCATCCCATTTACAGGTAGCAGTCTGTGAGGGATGGGAGCTCCTCGGAAAGGGGCTGAGCCTGCAGCCGAGCAGCCTTGTGTCCTTGGCTGGGCTCCTGCCCCAGTCACACCGCCCCAAACACAGGCAGCCCCTGCTCTGCAGCTCTCAGCCAGGCCTGGGCACAGGCTCTCAGGATTAAAAGGTCTGGTTTTGTCTAAACAAGAGAAGTTTGAGCAGTACCAGCTGAGCCTCTGTGCCAGGGGTCCTTCCTAGAGGTCCAAAAACACTTGGAGGGGGATGGGAAGGAGCAGAGGGATGAGAAAGTGCTGCTTTATTGTTCTCTTTTCTATTTATTGTTTCTGTATTTTCCAAAGGTTTACTGGCTACCTCTCCTTTTCTCTCTGCACTTGTCAGAGGTGCCAGAGGTTCAAAACTCTGTGCTGGAATCTCCCCGGCACATCTGCCTCATTTCTGTCCCCTGCACTCTGCAGCTGAGCTGGCGCCTCCAGACCTGCCTCCTCTAACCCAGCCTCTCCACCTGTGGCTCACAAGACCTTTTGTTGCTTTTGTTGTTGCACACAAATCCATCCTCCTCTCTGGGCTTTCAGGGATGTGTTCTGCAAATTCAGCAAGCAATGGATTGGCTCCACAGCCTTTAGAAGTTAGGCTACATGGAACTTGAACCATCTGGCCTCAGCAAAAGCAAACCCTGCAGTGGTGATTTGATAGTTTTATTGTACTCTGATAGCAGGTGCTTGGACTATTTGTTTTACATTAAAATATGTGGATGATGGTATTTTAATACAATTATATTATTCTAGTATCTCTGATGAATCAGTACCTGTAATATAGGATTTTTTAGGTAGGGACAGCAGGTCACAGTCTTTTCCTTGCTTTCCATGAGCCAAAAGCAGCACCTTCCCTTAAAAACTTTTGCCTGTGTTAAAACCAGAAAGCATTCTTCACCTTTTATTTCAGGGTTTATTTCTTTGAAGGAATTATCCAGCAGCTCATAATATTTATATTAGATTAAAACTTTAGGTGTGTTATAGACTGACTTTTCCTAAAATGTAAGAGCATGGAGAGCACAAAATTTCAATCCCAGATCCCCTGTTTCTTACCAAATGACCATATCCAGCTCCATCAGGCATGGGAAGAAAATCTGTATGCACCAGTGGGTGCTCTGAACTGGATTAAATGCAGACAAAGAGCTGGAGTTCGTTTAGCTTTGTCCACTTTTTTTTTGAGCTCCTACAGCAAACTGTCAGTACTTGTTTCTCCCTCAGTCTCCCTTTGCCATTTGCCTCTGGGAAATAGTTTGTGTGGGGAGAGCTGGGCTGGCTCTCTATGCTGATGTTATCTCCAGATGCAGCACCTTTGGGCACCGCTATTGAGAACACAATGTGTTTGTTCTCTCCCTTTAGCTTTGCAGGGAATATGTGGGACTGGTCATGGGAGGGGTACAGCAGCAGCCCAGGAGCTGCAGGGGCTGTTCCAGCTCCGTGGTGCTGCTGTGGTCCTGGAGCCTGGCTGGGACAGGCTCAGCCAGGGGTCCTGGGTGTCCCACCTTGCTGGGGGGCACATGGAGAGCTGGTTCTGTGCCTGGCATGCTCAGACACACCACTCACACCCACACAGGGCTTTTCTCAGCCCAGAGTCTGTCCAAAGTTGCTCCGTGGTGTGTCCTGGGCTCCCAGCACCAAAGCAGCTGAGTTCCCCAAGGACCCCACACATCCATGCCCACGGGGTCAGGGACTGCCCAGCCCCGATTCAGCCACCAGAACTCTGCAGTCCTCAATGCCAAAGCTGTGCTGAAGGACCTACATCTCAAATCGGGAGATCCTGCCGCCTCCAGATCATCCCCCCTCCAGCAAGATTCCCATGGGAACAGGATCAATACACTGCCAGGCACCCTCCCATGCTGCAGCCAGAAGAACCCTGGCCCCAGCCTGCATATGCAGCCCAGGTAATTAGTGAGACACTGACTCCTGTCCACCAAAGCCATAATCTTGCCTAATTTTGTCTGACATCAGATCACCTGGGTCGGGAAATCTCTGTCTCCTGCAAATGTCTGCACACACACCTTCACTAAAGGTCAAGAAAAGCATGAGTATTGGCAAAATGAGTGATATTTTCACTCCAGAGAAGCAGGGCTTGGAGAGAGGCCACAACATTTCTGTGAGCTGGGGAGGGCCATGTACAGATGCTCCTTTCAGTTGGTGGAAGGTGAGGATTAGTGATTTATATTATTACAGAGGCAACTGTAACTCCTTAAATAAGACAAAGCTCTGCAAACTTTGGGAATAATTTTGAGATACATTTGTTTTTCTATTGGAAAGGGTTCACTGAATAAAAATAATGTTTTAACCTAATAGAATAAAGCTATGTCTTATTTAGTCTTTCAACAAAATAACTTGAGAACCAAATCATGTGTAGAGTGAGACCAGGAACTGATGGATGTGTAGCACTGACTGGACAGAGAGCAAAAGGACTATGTCTCTTAAAGTTATTAGGAAATGGCTCTGCCAATTGTTTTATCCAAGTATGAGATTAATCTC
This sequence comes from Phainopepla nitens, assembly GCA_013400175.1. Classification (NCBI taxonomy): domain Eukaryota; kingdom Metazoa; phylum Chordata; class Aves; order Passeriformes; family Bombycillidae; genus Phainopepla; species Phainopepla nitens. Next base: position 263,171 of record VXBQ01013480.1, read on the forward strand.
AAAAGGATGCTACTGTTTAAGTAACTTGCAGGACTGTTCTAGCACCAAAGCTCTGAAATCTGAGGGCAGTACAATTAATTCTTGGTGCTTTAGATTGGAAAAAAAAGAACAGGAGAGAGCACAAAAAAAGAAACCCTGCTGTCAGAGACAAATCCTATGGAATCTTTAGGAAATGTGAAAAACTGCATAAAACACTCAAATGCAAGTTTAAAGTTAGCTAATACGTACTTAAACAGAAAAGATGGAAAATATTCCCATCAGTGGATGGCCACTAATTCTACACATATATACTAATTCAATTCTATTCTATTCTATGTTGTGTCACAATACCTCAGAGCCACAGAAGCATTTAGGGAGGAAAAGCCCTCCCAGAGCCGCTGTCAAATGTTTCCTGTAGGAGCACATTTTGCACTGATCTCCTCTTGCAAACTGACTGGGATGAGCTTGGAACCAGTTGTGTCCCACACTGAGTGACTCATTCCAGACAGGCTTTGATACCTCATTTGAACATCTTATGAAGATCGTATTAAGCGCAGCCAAAAGATTTCTTTTTTTCTCATGCTTTTGATAAGTAAATCCTTGCAAAAGAATATCTGAACTTTGCTCCTGAACACTACAAGCTGTGACTATCCCAGAAATCCTGCTACCCCCGGAAGGCTGAACTCTTTTTCTCTTGACAAGAATTTTTGTGTTTTAAATAAAAAATGAGTGGGGAATCACCACAGCACGTGACCTACATCAATCAAACCACCTTTGCACTTTCCTTGGAATAGGTGTCTCAGGAAAATCAGGCAACCTGCTGGTCTGAGGGCTGGTTGTGAAGAGAGCCAAGAGTGTTCTGATAGATGACACCCTGCTGCAAACACCACAGCTGTGTGGGATTTCCCAGCACCACCATCTACCTTCACTAAGGGATATCCTATTTTAAAGAGCAGAAAAACTTTTTCCAGGCTTGAAGTGAGGACACCCTCAAAAATGAAGATTTCTGAAATTTTATACTCTCATAAGTTCAATCTTTGGTGTCCTATTTCTGACCTTTCTGTATGCCACCCAAAGTAGGAGGTTCCTTTCCTTTTTTGTATGCCCTTTATAGAGTTTCATACTTATTTTTGTACTTTCTGCCTGAAATATTAGTTGCACTTTATTTCATCTTTATAAAAAATTGATCTTATCAGGAATTTTTTTTGAAATGCAGCTTCTGTTTCTCCAGTACGTCAAACAAGTAAAGAAAAAGTATTAGTTAGACTTTCTGCATGTCACAGTGCTCACACAATGCTGCCAGCACATGCAAACAGAATGAGATGTATTCCTCTCTCCCTGGGTAAGTTGTGTTGTTTAAATCACAGAGCTGGTGCCCTTCAGTCACTGCCTAACACTGTGCAGAATAGCAAATGAACGAGAGCAAGGCCAGTAAAACCTGAGAGGAATGCAGCAAAAAATATTTTCTCCTGCATATTTTTCTTATACTTCAGATAACCTCCGTGACTTGCTGTAGACTAAATCAATTTATTACCACTTCTGGGTCCAGAAGGTAAATTTCACAGAATGCTTTTATGGTTGTTATTTTTGAAGACTAGCTTTACTTGGGACAGAAAGGACATTACTGGTTTCAAAAGGTGAGATTTAATGAGATGGATTCTCACATGACCTAATTAATGCTTCTTCTCAAACTGTAAGGCCTGGGCCTTGCCTTTTTTCAAGCTGCAGGGACTGCTCTGTGAAATAAAACAGGGTGTCAAAATACCTCAGAGCCACAGAAACGTTTAGAGGGGAAAAGCCCTCCCAGACCATCCAGTCCAAGCTGTGCCTGATCCCCACCTTGTCACCAGCCCAGAGCCCTGAATGCCACATCCAGGATGTCCTTGGACACCTCCAGGGACAGGGACTCCAAACTGCCCTGGGAAGCCCCTTCCAGTGTTTAACAACACCTTCCATGAAGAAATTCTTCCTGAGAATTTGAATTATTCCTCAACTTTCTGCCACTGAGGGGTCCTTCTAGGAGAACACCTTGTCTGCTCTTGACATAAATTTCTGCCCAAGCCCTCTTGGTTTCACAAAAGTAACTGTGCAAGTGGATCCCGTGCATGTGGCTCAGGCTCTGAGCTAGCCCAGCCCTCAGGAGTTCTCTTTGACTGCTCTGCAAACCTAATCACTTTATGAAAGTCAAATGAGGCTCTGAAGTTTGTATTTATCTCCATCAGGATCCTGCCTGCAGAGATAGCAGGCATGATGTGGCAGCCCCTGATGCTGACAGCTCAGCATGTGTAGGGGTTTGAAAGGAGTGACACCCCCAGAATCCCCTGTGCCCCATGGGGTCAGGCCCTCCTGCCTCAGGTCTCTCCAGGTGTTCTCTCCTCTTCTCCCTCACCCTGTCCCTTCCGCACCCTATCTGATAACAGCTGCAGGACCTTGGGACCTCTCTCCTTCTCACTTCTCTCCTGAACACATTCCAGCTCTCCCCAGACAGAAAGGACCTGCACTCTCATCTCTTTTTGGTCATCAAAATGCAAATCAAAACCATTAATTCCCAAGCTGGAGCCGCAGCCTCAGGTTGCATTTCCTGTGCTCTAAAGAGACGTGGCTGGGACAAAATTCCTGTTTTCTGTGGCACATTCAGGGCAAAACCTCCTCATCCACCCCATCACAGGAAATGCTGTTAGAAAACTACAGATTTCAACTACAAATATCCAAATTAATACTTAGGTAAGTTTTACATCATGAAAGAGACTGAGAGCAGCATTTTCCTAGTATCTGTTGGAAGTAGCTGGGAAATGGGGAGTCCTGGTGTGGCACTTTGTGCTTTCTCAGTTGCTGATGACAAAGGATCACTATTTGAAAGGTGGCATGGCAGTTTACTGAGGGGTCACTGCTGTTCTGGTTCCTGGGTACAGCTGCCTGCAGCACCACTTGCTTTTTGATTCTGAGGGGTTTTCTACTTAAAAGCAAAGCAAATATTCTAACAGAAAAAAGAATGGAAATGAATTGAAAACATAACTGTCAATGGATTTGATAAACTACTTGTTTTTGAAAAATAACTCTTGTGAGACACATTATCACCTAGATTAGACTGGATCAATGCAGTGCCAAGTGTCATCATGTAGGAAGTTTAAAGATCTGTCATTAAAAGGAACTTGGAAAAAATAGTTCTGAAAAAAAAATCTGGTTTCTTTTAATGTGCTTTCACTTGTTATTATTGGAATATACCTGAATTGTCTTAAAGGCATTCAACATGTGATTTTATATTCTATATTTAAATGAAAATGGGATTTCCTACCGCTTACTGAAATGAGATTGTGACATTAAGGGAAAAGTTATCTAGGATCTTTATTTGCTGCTGTCCAAGCAAAATTGACACTTTGGACAAGACAGATTTTAGCTTGTGAAATACTGAACAATCTTGTTGTCTGGCCTACCTGGGCACTTTATAGGATGAAGCTGAAATAGGCTGGGTATGGGGGTGGTGGCACAGAATTACAGATAGAGTTGTAGGTTATATTATCTAGATTTCCTTCCTATCACTACATAAGTTTTCCACAGTACATATCTTCCTTTCAAAAAGATACTGGATAGAAGGTTCATGCCAGAAGTGAATAAAAGATGATAGTCGAGGAGTTTTGGAAATGAAGAAACATCATGGTGCTCACTGACACTGAGACACTAAGTTTAGAAAGAAAATGAGGCAGCAATTTTTCTGCTTTTTGACATGCTACTCACGTAACTTTTCTTCTTACATCGTATCTACATTCCTTACATTCTAGTCACCAATATAAAAATCACCCTAAAATACTGATACTTCCAATCAAGACTCTCTAAAATAGTGATCTGTGTGGTATTCTGCTATGTATTAAAAATGTCATGGATGTCCATTGTTAAAAACATCCTTTTCCTTAATCCCTGCTTCACCCTATAAGCTCATCACTGCCGTCAATGCATGGATCAGAACAGTGAAGTCAGTGAAATCTAAACTGAGCAATGTCTGTGACCTTGACCTCTTCAAAGTCAACACAATCCTTCCAGCATCCTATGTCCAGAGTGTCCGGCTTAAGTTTTGTTCTTGGTCTTCACCCATTCTCTGGGCTTCTGAACAAAGATGTCATTGAGAAGGTAATCGTACTTGTAGTTCATGTTTTAGCATGATATTTCTGAAGAAATGGGAAACACTCTCAGGTAAGAGGGACTGAATTTAATTATGCTTCTCAGTTTGGGAACACAGTGAGTTAAACTCTTGGGGTTATTCAGACAAGGATGTCACTGCTGCCCCTCACTTTTGGCTTTGTCATGGAGCCTGAGTCATTCTGCACATAAAAAAGATGCAGAGAAAACAAGAAATGACACAACTGGAATTTATCCTTGTCACAGTGGATGCACACAGAGAGGAATGACCCAGGCCTGACTCATTCCCACTGAAATTCACCTTCCATGGGACTCTCCCCAGAGGAGGGGAATCTCTCCATTGAAGCGGTGCTGGCAGTAAAGGATTGTATATAGAACTGGGAGCCACCAGGTAGAGCATTTTGACAAATGCTTAAGTCGTCAAGAGAAAAGTTTCCAAAGAGTGATGGAAGCCAAGAGAGCAGTCTCGCTGGTTCCAGACAAGTAATCAGGAAACATCTCTTGTGCTAAACTAACAAAGCCAGGTACTGGCAGGAACATGAGCTGCAAAATATTATCACTTCATATTGCTTCCAAACATCTCCAACCAATAGCCACACACAGTTAATTATAGGTTAATTTGGTTGCATACCAAACTGTGAGAATTAACTCAAGGGTACCCAGCAGATGATACTACACAGGACATTATTTATCATGCTGAAAAATGTCCATAAATTTTAGTTCTCCAATACAGTAGTTTTAGTTGGAAGGGATGTTTTTCCTTTCTATCAGCCTTTTTAGGTAATGTCAGAGTAATTCTCCATCAATTTTGCGGTACACAGAGTTTCTTAGCTCAACTTCTTCCTTAACTCCTTTGGTTTAGAACGAAGCACGAGCGATGCTTGCATGTGATACAGACAGAGACATATTTAAACTTCAGTCCTAACACTGTTCTCAGCTCAGTAAAAGGCACTGGAGAGGCACCCATGGCTTGCTTTGCCTACCTGCCATTTATTGAGCTGGGAAGAGCACCTTGGCTACCTCACGCCCACCCCCATTCCCTCCCTACTCCCAGCCCCACTTTTCTCCAGGTTAACACCACCTGGGCTGTGGCAGAGGCTCTAAGCCCATTGCCACGGGTGGTTGTACCCTGTGGGTGGGATCTCAACAGGCTGGCACATCAAGCAACAGCTGCTCAGGGAAGTGAGAGCTGTTGACAAGTTCTTGTCAAAATTAAGAGAAATTTCTCATTATTCCTCCAGATAATCTCCATGCAATTATGTTAGCTACTGTAAAGCAGAAGCTGGATCACAATGACAGAGTGTGTGTTGTGAACAGACTTGCACACATTTTGTGTTTACAATTCAAAATAGTCATGTTATCATAAAGTAACATGATTTTGGTGTTAATTGTAATATTACAAATTAATATTACAATTTAACTTTCCAATTACATTTAATCCATAAGTGCTTTCCCCTTCCTGCTCTAGGTGGGACAATAGGTGCACACTTCCACGTTTTCAAATAGCTCCCACTTATCAGAGATAAGATCCTACCAGCAGAGCCTCTCTCTGCAGCCCTGCAGCTGCCAAAAGCAGCATGCCTGGACCCAGGCCAAGAATTTTGACAGGGATCTTCTGGCCTGTTCTCAATGAGAATTTGCTCCTAAGCAGAAGAAAGTAGAATTTCCTAAATTTATGTGTAATGTCGAGTGCAGCCTAAGCACAGGGTGCCCAGAGAAGTTGTGGCTGCCCCTGGATCTCTGGAAGTGTCCAAGGTCAGGCTGGGACTGGATGGATTTAAGGTCCTTTCCAACCCCAACTGTCCTGTGATTCTATGATTCTATAATTTTAAGCAACACTTGAAGCTTTTGTCTTTCAAAGCAATCACATGCTAAAAGAATTCGCTCTTGAGGTTTGCTGTGTGAATGGATGGGGCTCCCCTGGGCCAGCTCACCCTCATACCACCCAGTGCTGCTGCTTTTTCTGAACACATCTACCTGCTCACCACTTGCACACAAATTCAGCAGCAGCAGCCAAAAATGCCTTTGATGGTTCCTCTTTATAAGCCATGCACATATGAGTCTTCACTTTGAGATGGATGTTTTTAACAAAGGGTTAACTAGCTGCTCCAGGTCTCCAGAAGGCCACAGAATGCCTGTAACAGAGCTTAACACCAGTTCCACCAGTACATGAACCATCAACTAAAGAAGCCATGCGTGTTTGTAGTGCACCTCTAGTGTATTAATGTGATCTGAATTTTATAAATCTCTCATTAACGAGTACCTTAATATAAAGCAGAAGTCTGTTGGATCAAATTAAACAAATATCTTAATTCTAAGATATTCCTTAGCATAGATATTTAAAACTACAGTTTTCTAGAAAATATTTTAGGACTTTGACTACACCTTTCAGTCTAAATTTGCACTAAGTATAGCAAGGCAGATTTCTCGGGCTGCTTGCCTGGGAAAGCAAAGCCTAAGAACTCACTTGGCATCTGGCTCCCTTCTGCCTTCTCATTACTCACTGGAAATTTCAAAGTAATTTCAACTAAATATGACAAAGTATAGACATTTTGAAGAAACTTCTGTGAAGTCTTAATCCAAGTTTTTTGGACTCATTCTCTTGGCTCTTTGTTTCACTTCTTTATTTACAGGCTATTGTGCCTTCTCAATAGTTAATTGTTGTACGCCTGCAGGATTTATCCACCCGAAGATAACAGTGTGTGCTGTGACCCAGTGAACATCTCCTGGGGGAGCAGCTCTGTCGAGGGTACATGGCTGTCCCCTAACTGTGTGTGGGCTCATTTTTGGTACCAGATCTGGAATGCTGTAGGCAAGGCTGGTTCCCTCAGTGCCCGTCTGGAGCTCCAGATCTGGGTTACGGTCCATGCCATGACATTCCTGCTGCTAGGCCCAGGGACACCCTTTAGGTGCAGCTCATTTTCAAGTACCAGAAAGCTCGGGCTGGTTTCAATAACAAGCACTAATTCAAATTAATCCCAGTGCCTTCTGGCACAAACTGAGCATGAGAGCCAAGCATCCTGCCTGCAGTTCCCTGAAACCTTTTTATCCTTCCATAGCTCAGTTCTGCATCCTTCCAGTACCAACAGGCCTTGTCTGTGTCCTTGGAGTAAAAGGTTGTTCTTCATTCATTGATTTTTTAAATTGTTTACTTCAAAATACCTGAAATTCTTTCCATTAAAGCAAAAGTCTGTTCTATTTGTATGGCACATGCTGGCATTTATTTCTCTTGGTGAGCATTCAGGGCTTCATGAGTTCAGAGTTTTCTGCCACCACACGTTAATGACAAGGTTTGAACCAAACCTTGGTTGAACTTTCAGTTTTACCAAAACCTCTGTTGAGTTACAGGCTTAGCTCAGGTAACTGAGTTCATGTTCCTGACTCATCACGGAGGCTCTTGGAAACGTTCCTGGTGATACTTTCAGCTCAGGCTCAGGAGATCTGGGCTGTAACTGCAGAGGATTCCAGATTTTGCCCCTGTTGACACAGCATGGAGAAGAAATCCAGTCCCAAGTCCAAGGCTAAGGTTTAATTTGTCAGAGATGCAATGAATGAGGCTGCACAGTGAGAGATATCCACCAGAATTTGGTGTACACTCTATGTATAACCACAGCCTCATTCTGCATTTGAAGTGCTCTCAGTGAACTGGCCTAACCATTGGTTTCCTGCTGACTTGGCCAATACCAATCTTCTTTGAGTTTTCCTGAAGTGTGGATATGGAAGATCCCAATAAGAGACAAGGAAATTGGTCTTGGGTTTGGAAATCTAAATTTGCAGTGTAACAAATGTCAACTGGAAGAAACAGAACAATTCTCAACAGCCATTTCTGAAAATTTTTCCAAAACTTAGGCTAAAATTTAGGTAAGAAGCTCAATAATCTTGAATTCTGATTAAATTTCTCAACAAAACATCACGGAGCACAGGTTAATAAAATCACAATACAAGGCAGGACAGCCAAGCTGACAAGTCACAGTTAGGGTTAACAGGTGCTGGTTTTTTTCTTGCAACTTTTCATAGAGTCACAGAATGGCTGGAAGATACCTTAAAGCTCATCTTGTTCCAACCCCTCAGTTTTTTAGTTCCATGACCAGGATAAGTTTTACAAGCCCCAAACACAGCAGGAATCTGCTGTGGGATAATTGTGCTCTTTGAAAGCTGCATTTGCTTCAAATCAGTAACGTTTCTTTTGTTCTGCAACAGGAGAGACACCAAAGACTCTACCAAGGCTCCAAAGGTGCTGAAAACTCTGTGAGAAGTGAATAATCTACATAACACCTCTTTTTGTCTAGCTGATATCCCCCTCTGAGCACTGAATGACAAGTGTGGTCCTATAGGAAGTGTTGCTAACTGTCCAAAGAGAAATTTCAGATTAAATCAGAAATTGTCCAGAAACCTGTGACCCAGCCAGTGGCTTTGCTAAGCAAATTAATCATCAAAGCAAGCATCTGATTATTGCCATTATAAAAGGTGCATGATATTAAATTTGGAATTGAGATCTTTGTTATTTATGAAGAGAGCCTGGCCCTCAGTCCCAGCTCTCTCTGTCAGCAGCATGACAGACTGTCAGCTCTGGTAATCACACACATGAAATGCATGTTTTGCTCATAATGCCAGAATCCTCTAAAACTGTGACTGCAGGCAAGCAATAGCATTTATCACTCCCTAATCTCCAGCATAAATCAGGAATTCAGTTTTCAACCACATGAGATATAGGAGGGAGCTGAAAGCCAAAATACAAGTAGGACCATGTATCACCATTTCTGATTAGCTGAAAGTGGAGGACAAGTGGAATGAAAATTCATTCTTGTGGATTACAGTTCTTGTGCAGTCCAATTCCTTCTCATAATTTAGACAAATATTAATGCTTCCTTTATCTTTACTCTGGGCTGTTGAGAAGATGCAGAGCTTGTCTGTCAAGCTCGGACTTGCTTTAAGACTATTATCTAAAAAGTAGGAAAGCCATGAATACTGCTTTGATCCTTTCAAACACAAACAAAATGCTGTAAGGGTGCAAGGGATGTGCATTTCTTTACACACCTAGGAGGCTGCCTGGAAGAGCCTTGGGAAGGAGCTGGAGGGGATTTTGGAAGCACTCAGCTGTACCCTGTGGTCCCACCAGCCTCAATGGGAGCTTTCCCATTCAGTGAACTGGATTTACTCCAAACTCAGCACTTGGCCTTTCTCATAATCCTGCTGCCCCCAGCCAAAGCGGGGTAATGAAGCTGCCAGGACAGACCTGGCATTTCAGGCTCCTTTTCTAATTGCACTGAAGTAAGCTGGGGTACCAGGCCTTGGGGCTGGAGTGCTTGGAGAGAAGGCAGGGACTCAGCACAGGGTGTACCTTGGATAAATGGAACTGGGCCCAGGTTTTTGGGTGGACATTCCTCTTTGCCTCTGCATCAGATACTTGCCCCAGGATACTTTTACAGATTCTGTCTGGTCACAGTGAGGAACAAGCCCTGTGTGTAAACCTTCTCCTAAACATTCTCTGTCTGCCTTGTTTTAATCTAGGCAAAATATTGTACCAGGAGAGTTCCTAGGACACCCTGCATAGGCATATCTACTGCACCTAACACCAGACTTCCTGGGTTTGTGTGACATTTTATCAGCAGAGCCAATTTTTTTATCCATTAATACCACTGCTCTGCAAGTGGAAATGCTGTGTGTTGTCCTGGCTGAGGATGGTCTGCAGGATGTGTTGGGCATGGTTGTCTCCAGCACAGTGGTGCCACTGCCAGGCTGCAGGTCAAGATCTGCCAACCTCCCCTGTCACAGCTCTGACAGTGACAATGGGGTCTGCCAGAATTGTCACTGCCACTGTCAACAAAGGACACCATTCAGCTGAGTGTTTGAGGAGCATCCCTAACATTAAGAATAGGAGTTTCTGAAAAGGAAAATGAGGGACATTTCTGTGCCCATGCCAGGAAAACCAAACCAAGTTAAAAACCAAAACAAAACAAAAAACCCCACCACCACAACAAGATCAAAAACACATTGGAAAATGTGCAAATGCAAAGGCACTGCTAAATCTTGAACTCCAGGAAACATGCCTGATCCTCCAATATCCCTTGATTGCTGGTGCCAGAAGTGTCAGGGCAGCCTCTCCCAGTCCTGCTTGGCTCAAAGCCACTCTCTGAGACTCTCTGGAGTCTTCAGCAATTGTGAGCAGCTCCAGACACTGGAGCTTTATTCTGGTGTGTGCCATTAGAGCCGCTCCTGCTGATGGACTGGGAGCAGCAGGGCACAGTGTGGCTCTCTCAGCCAGCTGGGCTGTGTGCAGGCACTGCTCAGGGCTGGGTTACAGCAGCCACATCCCTGAGGGAAGGAATCTCCTGGCTCCTCTGTGCCTCTGTGTGCCCCTGGCACCCAGCTGGGCCCAGACAGAGCTGTGCCTGCCAAGCAGACCAGCATTCCTGGTTGTCTTTTGGGAGCAGAGCCCTACCAGGAGTTCCTGGAATGCTGGGGTCCCACTACAAGACTGGTCCTCCCCAGGCAGGGCCATTCCAGTGCGGCTGCAAGCCCACAAGCTGCACACCCCTTTCACCACATATTTTCATGTGCTTTAAGAGTTAGCTCAGGCAAAAATATTAAATCTCAGAATTTCAGGCCTATATTCAGAAAAGTATAAATGTCATGTTGTTTGGTAGCCTTTTTTATCAGCCCTGTGTCTTTTCTAACATGATGCTCGCAGCTTTTTAAGTGGTTCATCTGCAGAAGATTGTGTTCTGTGCTGCTGCTGGCAGTCAGGTAAAAGGGTAGTTAAAGAAAAAGGTATTTTGAGAGAGGTAGAAATAGCTGTCTCCTCCAGAGAGAGTTAATTGCAGTAGTGATTGCACACCCTGCAAGAAGAGGAAGATGTTCAGGAAGTCTATGGGAGCAATGTCCTCCTGAGGTCAGAGAAGCAGCAAGAAAAGAGTCCCACAAGTGTGGCTTTCCAGGACAGCTCGGGAGAAGCCCTGAACTCCATGCTTTCCCAATGCCACTGTGTCACTTGAGCATTGCCGCAGTTTTTTACAAGATAAAACATTAAATACATTAGTCTATTATGATTCCTGCATGATCCATTTCAGGAGCACCTCCTGGGTGCTCACAGTTTTGCTTGCTGTTTGCAGCAGCTCTGTCAGGCGTGTCCTGTACATCCCCTGGGAGCCCCAGAGCTGAAGGGGAAATCTGAAATGCTCCTGATTCAGAGGATGGAGAGACATTGCGAAGTTAGTGCACCTACACATGCCTCCAAAGAGAAATGCTGAATAAAAAATCCACCTTGATGTGCTCTTGAAGGCAAAAACCTTCTAATGCAGCCTGTGTCCATGATTTATAACAATGACTCATAATATTGCATTATATTTAATATGATGTAACGCTGATGCAAGATGCCATTCATGGAATTTCAATGTCACAGGGAAAAAGAGAGGAGAGAGCAGTCTGGTCATGTACCTTGCCATGCTCTCAGAATGAAATGTTTACAGCCAGAATGTGTAGAGCCTTTCAGGATCTGCTTCGCTATTTTTTAGCAGGATAACCTGGAGGATAACATTTTTATTTCCTGCAGCATAAATATCTCTCAGACATATCTTATTGTGCTACTTACAGTAATTTAATCAACTTCATATTTGAGAAGACAAATTTGCTAACAGACAATTCAGTCTTGCAATTATACCCCCTCACATGGAAGTTTTCAGGGCAAATAAGGATTATGCCTTTAAATTAATTGAAGTTTTATCTCCTTTTTCTGCCCCAGCTGTTATGAATTCTCCTCCTGTTCTCACTGTACTGCTTGCTCCTTCCTGCAGTGAATCAGCACTTCAGGAAACACTAATTCAAAGAGGAAAGACACCCTAAACTCTGCTTCTGAAGGTCAGGACTCACTGCTCTCCAGCAGGTTTGACAAATGAGGTGAGGCTCTGGGGCTGCTCGGGGTCACTTTGGTGGGGTGTTTGTGACCCCTGCTCCGAACTCTGTCCCTGCCCTTCCAGCAGCCGTAGGAACTTGTGCTACAAAAGTGAGTCCTGCTGGATTGCCACCCAGACAGACAGAGAAAGCGAGCCCTGTCCTTCAGAGTAAGGAAAGCTGCCCTGGACGCAGGACCCGCGGGCACCGCGCTGCATTTCTGGGGGGAGCAGGCATGGGTCGTGTCCCACACGCTGCTCCCAGGGCTGCTTCTGGCTGCATCCTGGCCATGTGCCGGCGGTTTTCAAGCATTGCACGCCCCAGGCTGTTCAGCAAAGGAACAGGGATGTTCTCCACCTATGATCTTTGAAATCCTCCTCATCTGACACCCTCAGTTGTCTCATTTCCAGCAAGAGCTGACAGACTGTAGAATCACAGAATCTCCTGAGCACAGACTCCTAACAATCCCACCCTGTGCATCCTTGAGAGCACTGTCCCAAGGCTCCTGGAGCTCTGGCAGCCTCTGGGCCATGCCCATTCCCTGGATAACTGTACCCTTGCTCTGACAGAGCTGTGTGTTCAGGATGTTCAGAGACTGCTGCTGGCACCCCAGGGAGCATAGAGACATTGCCTGGGAAAAATAGGACTGTGAGAGGCTGGAAAGCCTTGAACTGAGGTCTCCAGAAATCCTGGATCAGGCTTTTCCTGATGGTTCTCTGTCATTTCATACCCTGCAGTCCCTTCTATGCCCGGTGTTCCCAGTAAGCCCAGCAGACCATTCTCACATGCCAAGATGGAATGGATGATTTTATCAGTGGTTCTCAAGAAGACAACTGAATATTGATAGATCTGTGCTTTCCTAGAGTGCATCCTGAACGACCTGCAGCAGGCGTCACCTTGAAGAAGGACCTTGTCACAGGCGAGCACCAGGTGAGTGGACACAGCACAGTTTCACATTGCAAGACCAAAAAAGTAGAGAGGACTGACTTTTGAGCAGCATAGCAGTGCCTACAGGTGGTGGTAAAAAAATCAATAAGAATTGATTTATTTTTGGGAGACTGGTAGGTGCCAGTCTGTCTCCTAAGTGCATGAATATCATCAAAACTTAGCCATGGGCAAGTGAAACAAGACAAGAATTTGTAGCCCAGAGGAAAGCCACCATTAATAGATTGTGTGGAAGCTGATAAGATCCATACTGCTCCGAAATGGAGAGTTCCACCTCACAACAAGGCTGTCTTTGTTGTGGAAGAGTCAGGTTGTGAGAGTCCTGGCGTGCCAAATACCTATAATGGCCTCCCCTGCCAATTGTCTATAAATACTGTGATCTTTCACACAGGAGCAAAGCCTGAAAGAAATCTCTTTAGCAAAAACATCATTTATTCATTCTCTACAGGACAGTGGAGCTACAAGCCTCTCCTCAGTCCTGTTACACTTTCTCTTCCCTGAAGATTTCAAGCAGTGATTTGTTCAAACAAAGATGGGTAATTTTGCTCTGTGAGGGATGCAGGAAGAAGCGCAGAGCTATCTCTAGATCAGAGCAGTTCCTGAGCCTGCTGGAGAAGTGGCAGATGGCCAGAGATAGCACAAACTGCTGCTCTCCCAGATAACAATGTGGAGAGCTGAATCTTCCAGGCACGAGCTTTCAGGACAGCAATTTGTGCACAGAAAGGTGAGAAACATGAGGAGCCTCATGGAGAAGCTGGGGAGGCTCCTGGAGCCAGCCTTCCCACAGCCACCTCCAGCAGCAATGGCCCTCCTCTGCCCAAGATCCATACCTGAGGGATAACCGAGGCAAAAAATGCAGATTTCTATTTGTCTGTATTTTTGAGCTTTGCTTTGGGGAAAAATTTCTGGCCAGTAGGCAGTCCCAGCCATGTTTGCAGTCTGGTGTAGGCTGGTGTGTCATTTCCTGGGAATCTTTTACTGCCAGCACCCATCAAATACAAGCAGACCTTTCAAGGAAGTAACTTTGCCACAAAGGTGAAATTCCTCTGCTGTTTTTTGTTTCACTGGGTCTGTGCTTGTACAGCAGAGCAGATTGTGGGTGTTGGTGTTTTACCAAGTTTTTCAGGATGTATCTTCATGCTACCAGAAGCTAAGCAACAAAGATCTCAGATCATTCATTTAGCAAATATTAATGCTCAATCCTTGAGTTATTCTCAGAATTCAGGGTTCATTTTGCCAGTGTTGAAGTACAAGTTTTCGCACAACAGAGTCAGACACAGGCATTTGGAATACTACACAGAGTAAAACCCAGAATCTCACCTATAAAACTCCTACAATAGCATTAAATTAAAGAAGGGTTAGGCTTTTGTTTGGGGTGGAAATGGCTTTTCTTCAATACAATCTGCCTGGCTCCAGCATAAGGAGATGTCTCAGAGCCTACAGGTAATTACCACAACAAAAATAGCATCCACAAATTAACTGCTGCTCCCAACTTCCTTCTTCCATTTGCCTCTAAGTCACACTCACATGATATTGGAATCAGGACTATTGCACAGGAGAAGGTAAAAGGACAGCTGAGGAAGCAGGGATTGACATCCCTGGGAGATGGGATCAGCAGAACTCCTGCAGGAAAAGCCCTGCTGGGCTGTGCCTGGGCTGTGGGAAGCACACAGACACTCCTGTCTATTCCAGCTGCTGGAATTGGAGCCACAGCCCTGCTGGAGTGCCTGGGAATGCCTGAGCCACAGGGACCTGGGGAGCACAGCTCAGACCAGGTTGGGTACTGTGCCTGCCCCAGCTACCACTGGAGATCAGAAACACTGCCAAGGCAGCAAACCCAGGGTGTTCAGTGCCCGGGATCACCAGGAAACCTTTGTGTGGGAGCTGCTGGAGTCCTGCCTTCCCCAGTACTGCTTCTGCAGCAGCTGCTCTCAGTCCCAAAGGATGGGATGGGTGGGAATTCTGTTGTGCTGAACCCAAATCCGTGTAACAGTGTGACCACAGAGTGAAAGGGACTCAGCCTGAGGTCTTGTTGCTGAAGCCTTTCCCTCCTTGCAGGGGCGGCTCTCACACAAAGAGCGAGGTTTGAACAGTGGGGTTGAAAGTGATCCCTTTTCAAATGAGTGAGACATTCATGTCTGAACCTGACGAGACTCCCACTCACCCACACAGTAGCAGGCAGCTTTCTACCAGAAGTACCGTTTGACTCCTCAGATAAAACCTTTGTTTGATATTTTTTCCTTCTTTACAGCTGCAAAGAGTAACATTTAGACAAATGTTTGACCAGGAGATGGTCCAACAACCTGCAGAGGTGCCTAATTGTTTACTGGGAATGATGTCAGCATGGCAGCCCCGTGGTTCTCCTGCTCTGCAGGGCACCAAACCCCATCCCAACCCCGGGATGGACACGGGGACAGCAGGGCCACTCACCTTGCGCCCAGCCTCATTGTTGTGCAGGTTCATGAGCGTCCTGGCGTTCTGCTTGATCTCCCGGGCATCCACAAAGACCTTGGCGAAGCCGATGCCGTAGCGGATGTCGGCGGAGCAGCCACCCCATTTCCAGCCCTCCTCCTTGTGGTACTGGCCCTGCTTCTCCTTGTCGCAGCCGCAGTCGCTGAGGTTGCCCTGCGTGCAGGCCGCTGTGATGGCGTGGGCCACGCCGGCCGCGATGATGGCGTAGGTGAACGCGGCCTCCCTGCTCCCTGCAAGGCACAACAGGCCGTCAGCACTGGGCAGGGACACCGCAGAGGGGAACGGGCGATTCCTGCGGGCAAACAGCACCGGCTGTTCTTGGAAGTGCTGTAAATCTGCACCATAAAAAGGGCTCTGCTCTTCTGAGTATTGATCTGGTGGATGCTTGTCTCTGAAGCAATAGCTCTCCATGAGGCAAGGGGAGAGCCAGTGTTGTTCAGGCTGATGCCTTAGGATTTTAGCCTTTATATGTTTCAAATCCTGTACTGCTTTCGTGTATAACTCTAAACTCCATATAGCATGTTAGTTAACTGCCTTCACATTTTGGTCAGACAAAACAATCCCTCTAGGCCTGGGAATCAAGGACACCTCACTGCCTCAGGCCCTGAAAAGTATAAATAGAATGGGAGGATTTAAGCAAGGGAGAAAACTGGGGGTTAATGACTTCATTACCTGAAGCTGTAATTGGAGAAATAATCCCTGATATGTAAATGGACGAAACTTAAAATTTTCTGAAAGGCTTGTGATCATCATCCATCTTGGGTGTAGCTTCTGGGAGGCTTTGACTACCCAGGGTGTGCCTGTTGAAGGCCTTTAATAAATACTCACTTTTATTCTCTTAACCTTGTCTAGCCTCTCTTCTAGGGAGTCACTTCAAGGCATAAAGGCAGCTTCATCTCTGTATTTCCAGATGCTATTAGAAGTAGGCAAACTAAACTTAAAACAAAAAGGTGGGGTGCAAATGTTTGAGCTCAAAAATAAAGAAAGGAAAACAAAATAGGTGAGCTTGGGGGTTAAATTGTTAAAACACCCATATTCAACCTTCTAAAAATTCAACTCAGAAATAGGATTTTATTTTAAAATTTAATTCTACACTAAATGGTATTTTTACAGGACAATCATTTCTGTTGGACTCATGTTCTGAAAACATTTTAATGCAATGGGGACATTTTTTCACACTGTAGGTGTCAAAAAGTTTTCAACACTGACATCTGTGGTGACTAAATGAAATAAATGTTGGGTTTAATTTCAAAATTTCTCATAAAATGAAGAAAAATTTCTGACCTATTGAAGGTACCATGACCAGAGCAAGGTGAAGTAACAGCCTCACCAGAGGGCTGTGAGACAGAGGTTGGGCCGATATTACTTTGTGCAATAAGGCCATAATGACAGGTTTCTCTTTCTTGAGGGGGTGGTTCTCACTTTAAGATTTAATTTCTCTTTTTGAAGTTCTGTTGCATCCTGGTGTGTGTATTTGCCACATGTGGACCCTTCGGGATCTGTGAGACTTTTGGAGCTAGTTCAGCTGAGAGAGGACCCTTCACAGCCTGAGGTTTGCTGTGGTTGCCCATGTATATCAAACAGCCCTTAAAAATTTTTGGATCTCCCAAACCAAGAACTTGCCCTACTCTTATTTCTCCAATGACAAAATGCACCCTTGTTCAACAGGATCCAAATCAGGCTCTTAATTAGGGGAGTGCAGATGGGAAGGTCTGCTTCCCTTCCCCAAGTGCCCATCAGTTGAGTCCTGGCAGACCTCAGCTGCTGGCAAGAGTTTGTTAACCATGAAACAAGCCCATTTCTGCTGTTCATTGCATTTCACAAAAAAAACCCCATCACCTGGGAAAGACACCTTACAACACTTCAGCCTTGGCTGCACCCCTTTCGTGTAATATGATCTGGATTCCTCTACTTGTCGCTTTTAATGATAAATGTTCACTTCCTTATGTCGAGGAAGTGAAATGGAAAACAAGATGACATTATCACAATCGGTTAATAGTCAACTTTGTGCCCTCTATTAGCAAAGGCAGTATTCACTAATGCTGCTACGTGCTGCATTTATTAAGGAACTTACAGTCAATTATCAGACTTCCTCAAAGGATTCCTTGTTTCTCCTTACTTTAAAAAAAAAAAAATCATAACACTATTCATTTTGATTGTGGAAATTGCAGATGAAGCTTTCCAGAACTCTTGGCTTTGTATCTGGAAGAGAAATCCCAGGTTTTAGGTGTATTTGGAGTTGAACTCCTTCTCCAATTTACACTCATCAACACCCTCATTATTTTAAGCACAACACTATGAAAAAGGCACTGATAAACAGTGTACAATAAGAAGTCCCACTTTATCTCTCAGAGGGCAGCAATGCATCATACCAGGTTTCTGTTCCACAAAGCAGCAAATGGGAAATTATCAAAGAAATATTTTTGAGTTGAATTTACAGTGGTTCTTTTTTCCCTTTGATTTTGATTGGATTACTTTTGTTCAGCAAAAGGTATTTTCAAGATCTAGAACAAAAACCACTGGGAGATCTCTTTAATCTGACACACTCAGCACTGTAGAGGCAGAGCAGCTCTTTGATTTTCAGAGGTGAGAAAAATGCAATGTAGAAAATATAAAATTAGTTAGCAGAGTCAGAAGCCAGTGTCAAGCTTGATCATAAATTACATTGCATCAATTATTTTATAAGTTTGTCTTATTTGGGAGAAAATCTTTGCAGCTTTTAAAAACTCGGATTTTGGAGATTACAAAGTAAACAAAGCAAGTGCCTAGAAGAATTGACCCAGGTAGGAAGTGCCTCGGCACTTGTGCATTGGTGATAAAAGGATGTGGGTTTGTCATGTCTGCATCCAACTGTTCCTGTTTTTCATAAATGATTGACTTTTTAAAGTCTCATTACCCTGGCCTGGCTTACAGAAATGCCAGCATGGGAAGGAAGCTCAGACCAGCCTGAGTCTCTTCTGTGACAGTGCTCGAGGTCCAGGGGTTTGTGCCCAAACAGGATAACCTGAGCACAGGGCTGTTCCTGCCACTTTTAAGTAGAAATTCTACTCCACTACTTTGGATTTCAGAAGAAAGCTGAATTTCCTGGAGGGTTTCAGGGGGAAATGTGGCTTTACCAAGATATGGCCAGGCAGCTGCTCCCACAGAAGCTACAAAAGGTGGAGAGTCACCTGTCACAGAGTCATGGAATCCCAAATGATTTGAGTTGGAAGAGACCTTAAAGCTCCTCTCATTCCACCTCTGCCATGGGCAGGGACATTTCCACCACTCTAGGGTGCTCCATGCCCCGTCCAATCTGCCCTGGATGTGTACAAGAATCAAAAGCCCTCCTTTCAGCTCCCAAATCACACATTCTTCTCCTATCTCAGACAAACCATGGTAAACACTCTGGAGCTCAACTCCAAGCACTGGAACCTCCAGAGAAGGATCTGGCAGCGGTCAGAGGTTGCTCTGGCCATTCACAAGACCAATGACCTGATGGGTTCCAGCCATGGCTCTGCTCCCTTGCCCTCACCTGGGGCTCTCCCCAGCCCCCACCAGTGCCTCAGTGCTCTGTGACTATGGGGGTTTCTCTCCATGTGTTGGACAGAAATATCCTCCTGCTTCTCTTGTGTTTTTCTGGACTTCAGTGAGGTGTGCAGCACATTGCAGCTCCATGTTCTCTAATGGCAGACAGCTTGGCATTGATGGCTTCCAAAATTTCTGCAGCTCCACCTGCTGATGCAGATCCTCCCCCAAACCACTGGAGACTTGTCTGCAGACCCTGCACTGGGCAGGGCACCTTCCCAGGCTGTCTGTACCTTTGTCTCTGAGCTCTGCACAGTTGGTCACCACCATGGGGTGCCAGATGCCACAAGGGGAAGCACTGAGAGGGTCACAGGTGAGTACATACACAGGTATTACCAGGACAGTTGCTCTCCCAACACTGAGCACAGTTATACACAACCCATGCACACCTTGGAGCCTTAATTCTACAAACACTCACTGCATGCCTCTGATTTTGGATATGAATGTTTGCTAGACTGGCTTTTGGCTCATCAGCCTGTCTATCAGCAGCACAGACTGGTCTGCATTCTGGTTTTAATTTAACTAACTTGATTTGGGTTTAAGTTAAATCTTTAAATTTGAAAACTTTGTAAAAACTTCAGTCACATAGTGTAGAAATGGGAACTTATTTTTTAGAAGAAATGTAATACCTTGATTGTTGCTTGGGAAACAAAGCCTAAGCCTGCAAAATGCAGAGTGAATTTACTTGGAGGAAGTCAGTAGGTGCTCAACAGTTTGGGATCTAAGGGTGTTTCTAAACAGCCTGTCCCACCTTATCAATCCCCCTCATAAATTGACTAAGCTGTGAAATAAAAGAGAGACAAATTTCTGTTTATCTCACTGGAAAACATGGGTTATATTTTCTGCTATTTAAAGCCAAAGGGTCAGAGAGGGAGTTATCTGCAGTGACATGAGCTGAAATATGATTGGGAAAATATAAAGATGGAAAACACAGCATACCTTGCCAATTATGTGCCACAGCAAACATTACTCCTCATCTCTCTATAGAGGCCATAACTCACAGCCTGGAAAAATGCAGAGCAGAACCCATCCCCTGCCTGCTTTGGACTTTGCCTCCTCCTTCTTTGGTAGACTATGTATGGTCCAGCAAGCAGGCTTTTTTTATTTCCATCTTTATTTGACCTAGCATGAGTGATTAATAAGAATGGTAGCTTAAAAAAAAAATCATTGAAGTATCCTCTTCCTATTTTTTCCCCCCTTCGGTTCAAAGTTTGGGGGCTTGGTGCCTTAAAATACTGTATTCAGTTGAAATTGAAAGGATGGTTCCCTATAAAACAGCACTGTGGCTTTACAAAAATTAGTACAAATAAATAAAATACAGAGCGTCTTTAAGAGGCATTCAAGACTCTGGGGGTTTGGTCCCCGCCCACTTCCACAAGCTACAGTTCCTTTCATTGGCACATGAAACTCTTGCAGAGGAAACACTCCAGCTAAAGCGATTCTTTCTGAAAATACCCTCTTTACATTTATAGTTACTACTCATGGCAGATGCACTGCAAAAATCAGATCTATTATTTTGGAGTTCAATTAAGTCTCCCCTTTTCAGAGGGCTCTGAGCCCCCACGCCCCGGCCCTGCTGGGGAACCCTGCCACAGGAGATCTCCCACCTTCCCAGTCAGATGCAATCTTCCTGTTCCTCTGGAACAAGTACTCACAAGACACATCTGAAGGCAGGTATGAAAACCTTGTGATGGGAATTCCAACTGCAGTGACCTTGGGGCAATGTTTTATCTTGTAGTAACAATCCCTGCCGAGAAAGATTGACTTTTTGGCAGAAAGCAGCTTTGGATGATCAGGCCATATTTCAGCTTGGCCTCTGTTTTGCCTTCAAATAACTGTTCTCCTGCAAGACACTAACAGCAAAAACTGGTTGTAAGGGCTGGAAAACCAGCACAGAAATTCAGACTCTGACCTTACTTGTCTAGATAACAAGACTCCTGTTAATGAAATTTCTTTCCTGTGCCTCTTGGGAGGTTCAGAACAGCAGTGGTTCAGAAAACAGAGTATTTATCAAACTTTCCTCTAAATATTGACCAAACCAAATAGAGCAGCAGCACTCAGAATTTAGTTTCCCACAGACCTGGGCAGGTAATCTTCCATGAAATATAAAACCAACAAGGATTTTCCTGCCAGAGTTCCAGAAGCGTGTGGACACCGCTCTCAGGGATGCACAGGGTGAGATTGTTGGGGTGTCTGTGTGAGGACAGGGTTGGACTCCATTATCCCTGAGGGTCCCTTCCAGCTCAGGAGATTCTGGAATTCTACCACTGATTGTTCCCTTGATCTGTTATTCTGGAATTCAAACAATCAGACTTTAAAACCTGACACAAGAGACTACAGCAGTGTTTAAAATCAAAATGCTCCCTGAAATGATTGAAGATCAAATCTGTTCTTCAGCACACCTGTACTGGGATGTTTTCAGAAGCATTTGTCTATAACACAGTGACAATACGAAGACTTACTCATAACTTTCCCACTAATTTTTCTGTTAAAAAAGAGAGGAAAATGTCCTAGATCTTCTTCTCTTTTCCATCCCAGCAGGAGAGCTATTCTTGACAGCTACTGAACAAGTCAATGAAGAGTTTGCCTTGTAGTTGCCATTTGTTTCACTAGGCAGGGGTGGGAATGCCCCCTCTTTCCTTATGTGGTTTGAAGACAGAGAAGAAAAGTTGATTTTAATATCTGGAAACAAATCACTGCTGAATTCAGTTCAGTGTAGAGCCAGCAGTACAGTGGATAAAGGAAAGCCAACAGGCTCTCCTGGTTTAGTGCGTGCCTCGGGGCACTCCTGGGATGATTCCTGAGCCAAAGGCATCAGGCACAGTGTGCAGAGGGGCTGAGCTGCCCTTCGGTGCTCATCAGCTTTGGGACCAGCCTGTCCATGGGGATTCTTCTTTTGATTCCAGCTTCGCTTATTCCCAAGAGTAATTTCAGGTGGGTGAAGTATCAATGTGATTGTACTACTGAAGCATTTTCCATGGTAGAAGAGAGCAAAGAATTGATGCATTTTAGTAAGGTCAGGATGAAGACCTGGCTGAAATGTTTTGCTGTAATGTTCCCTGCAGATCACCACTCATACCTCAGGACTCCCTCCACTCTGCCCTCCCACAGGGTCCTTGCAGCCTCTGCAGGGCTCTTGTGCCTCTCTTCTCTCAGATCTGTCCTGAGGAGTCTCCACTTTGCCATGGCCCGCTGTGGAAGTGCAGTCAAACAGTTTGTACCACTTCAGTTTGTCATTTAACCGTGACAGTGCTGGTCACTTGTGGCAAAAGGAGATGAATTTGTTTTCCTCTGTGATGCCAATGTAGTGCTGTCCTCTGGATGCATGAAACATTGGCATATCCCAAGGCAGTCCTTTGAGACAACAGCAGAGTTACTGCTGAACTCCTGCTCATGAGGTTGGACCCTGCAAAACACTGGGGTCCTGATGAAAAGCCTTTGCAACAGCTCTTGCCCCTCCTGTGATCCAGCAGAGCCCAAATCTGATTTTCAGGCTCTATCAAAGGCATCTCTGGCTGTTCAGATCCTTAGGCTTGAACCACACTTCACCTGAAGACAGATGAGCAGGAGGGGTTCGGCCTATCCTGCTTTAAAAAGGTTGGTTTTGATTGTAGCCGTCCTCAGGAACAGAACTGCTGACCACCATGGCAAATAGATTTGGTTTTAAGTGTGTCCATAATTGCAGCATTGCGTCATCTCCACAGTTATTTTAAAAATTCTCTCTGCGATTCTACATTATTAATAAGGTGTCTGTGGAATGGTCTAGAAAAAATGTCCCTGTGTTGATCTGGACTGGGCCTCCATCATTCCCTCCGTGACTGGAGCAGAGCAAACTGATGGCACTTTCTGACTTCTCCCCATGCTCTTGGCACTGCTGTCACCAGCTGGCATGGTGAGACATCCACAGGGTGTCAGGAGGGGAGAATCTCTCTTTGGAAGGGAAAACCAGATAAAATGACCCAAGAAATGGAGAGTGAGTGCTGGACACTGTTGGAAGCTCACTGTGACAAGCAGGAAACTCAAGCCTATGAGCACAAATATGCTCTAGGATGAATTTAAGTGGCTGCTTACTGTACCTCTTCACTGGAAGATGGAATATATGTGAATTTTAATAAATACTCGCATGCTACAGGTTAGAACAGGGAAATATTGTTTGATGCTTTCCTTCTAGAGAATTCCAAGTGTTTCAGTAAGGTTAATATCCCTGTTACCATTTTAAAGGTGGGAAAAGAGAAACACAGAAGAGAGTGCCGTGACCCCTCAGCTACACAACAGCAGGGCCAGGAGGAGAATCACCCTGAGTGGCAATAAGAGAATTTAAATAATTGCAGTACATTTGCATAACATTCATAAAATAGATTGCCCAGCAAGGGTAAAAGGAAAGAAATCTGCATTTGAGGATGTGGCTTGGTGTGCCATCACAGCTGTGGATTGGAAATAGATCACACGAATCTCTGGTACCTAAGGGAGCTTATTTGCGTGGTCTGACACACACAAATCCTATTTCCATAGTAGTTACTCAGGCACATCCTCCCAGACTGCTGCGAGCCTCTGCTGGCTGCACCCGCCCAGCAGGGCCGTGGCCAGGACAGCCACTGTCACTCTGAAGTCACCTCCTCATCACAGAGCAGCCCAGCAGTGCCACTCCAGAGGCAGAGGAAGCCTCGCAGAGACAGAGGGATGAGCTCATGTGTGGCTCACTAACTTTATTGCAAGTGGCAAGACAAAGGTGCCATAACTTCAGGATGCAATTCCCTGAAAGGTACAGTCAGTGGTTAAATGCAAGGCCCTCAGGCCTGATCTCCTGAGCCTGTTTGTGGGCACCAGATTTGACTTACGGCTTTATGGCACATAGGTTGTACCCTTTTTAACTAAAGCAAGGTATTATTTCTCTGAGTGGTAACCTGGAACATACCCTGACAATGATCCTTGGGAAAGAGCAAGAGAAGCCTTTTCCTCATAGCCATAGAAAGATGAGCTATGTCAGATATTCCAAGTTTCTATACCTGCTGATAGGGAAGAAGCAGAAGAACAAGGAGAGCACCTGGGCAGGAACAGTTACATTAAAATATTTTGTGGTGTTTGAGAGCCTGAGTTGTTTAACCCTTGAGACTGCAGGAATGTCTGTGCAAAAGAGAAATTCGCCACTAGATTTCAACCTTCTGTGACTTTTACCTAAGTTTACTTAAAAATTAACATGCATACCTGTTTACATTTGAGGTTTTTGTTATTCTTTAAATGAATTTTATGGAGTTTTGTAATTTGGATGCTATTCAACTCTTGATTGTGCTCTGAAACCGAGGAAGAATTTGCCCTATCCATCTTAGCCTCATAATGGATAGATAGAACATATTAAGAGTTATCACCTCAAAGACAGATCAAAGTCTACTTCCTTTGATATTGACTTTCTTTAAAAGGACCTAAATATAACCCGCTAGCTAAATAATTCAATTTTCGGAGGAAGGGAAGCAACTGAGAGCATGTTTACACAACAGACCACAAAAACTCTGCAATTTTCTAATTTCTGGGAGAAGAAAAAATCCTTCTCACATTTTCCTTTAACAGAAAAGTTACCCTTGGACTAAATGAGCCCAAACCTGTCAGCCATCCAAATGGACTCTTCACTGATAGAAGTGGCAAACACTTGCCTGCATTGCTGACAGGAAGAGCTCAGCTTAAAGAACGGAAACAATGAGCTAATCTGAAGAAATGCTCCATTTTCAGATGTTTCCCACTATTGTGCAGGGGGCTTTTTACTTTCTCTACTTGAGCCACTCTGATTATCAAAGGTGTTGAAAGGCGGGGCTTTCCAACCTAGTCGTGTTGTTCTCTTCCTGTTCTTTCCTTAAACATCTGCGTTTGGGAGAACACCTATCAGTGTGCACTGATGTGATAAAACACACACTCAGCGTTCTCAGGGGTTCCAGAGCAGAGCGACAAGGCTGCACCTCTGTATTTCACGGGAATGCCAGGAATGAGGGACTGGGACAGATCCTGCCACGGGACTGAGCAGTGCCTGGGGCCAGCCCATCCACAGGGCTCCCCCACGGCTGCTCAGGGCTCTCCTGGCCCCTGTTCTCTGTACTGCCTGCTCTCCTCATAAAACATCCATGTTTTCTACCATGCTAAGTATTGCTCGATGGAGTTTCTGGGTTTTTGCAACGTCATTTTAGATGGGGAAGAGACTGGAAACCACAGATCCTTCTGGATGTGGAACGGAGTGCTGTGAGTAATTAGCTTTCAGTGGTGGCTCTAAAAAAGAATAACCTGTATTTGGAAAACACATTCCTTGGTCTTTGCACTTTAAATGCTGTGGAATAAAAAAAAACACTGAGTAATGAAAATACTACTTCTTTGCAGAAGAGGGGCGTGAGAGTTCTAACCTCAGCCCCATTTCTTCAGCTATTTACATTTGTTATTATTAACACTGCTTTAGTTCAGAATTTGGATATATTTTGTGCTGCTGCAATAACTGAAAACATGGAAAATGGAAGTGGGATCTTCTGTCAGTTGATTGGAATAGCGTTTGTGAATGCCCTGACATCTCAAAGCAGAACACACCCACTCTTCCTCGTGGCACCGAGGCACAGCTGCTGTAGGAGAAGGATTTTGTGTGCTGGGAATCTCTCAAAGCGAGACTGATTGCTGTGCCTGGGTCCCACCAGGCACAAACATCAGGTCAGTATCCCCGCGGGGACGCTTACACTCTAGAAGTGCAATTCCAGCTCTGCTCAGCATTCTGGCTCTCACCGCTGCCTTCAACAAGAACCAACCCACTTTTTCTCTATCCCTAGGTACATCAATAAGGGTGATGTCCTGTGCACACAAACGGGAAGCGTTTCGGAGGGGATTTCTGAGAGCAGGGCGGTGAAATACTGCGGTGGGAGCTGGCACACACGGAGCTGAAGCACAGGCAGGTGCCCTGCCGGGAAGGAGCACGTCGGCAGCGGCAGCGCCCAGGTGCCCGCACTCACAGTGCCCGTCCTGCCCCGGCTGGCACGGGCTGGGACCTGCCCGGGTCCAAGCCCGGCAGCCGTGCCCGTGCCACCCCCGGGTGTCGCCCTGTGCCCCGCGGGCGCGGCCGGCGGCGGAGCCGAGAGCACGTACCCACTTTGAGCTCCTTGCCGAAGACCGTCCGCTCGCCCAGGGCCGAGCAATTCCAGCGCCCGTTGCGGAACTGGAACTGGCACTCGTTGATGCCCATCTGGGACCCTTCCCCGATGACAATGATCGCGTCGGGCCTGCTCTGGCAGATCGCCCGCTGCCGGGGGGCGAGCCCCGGGATCTTGTTACAGATGATGCTGGCTCCCAGGGCCACCACAGAGGAGAAACCCCTGCAACGACAAGACACCGGCGGTGGCTGAGGGGAGGCTGGTCCCGGAGGCAGAGCAGCACCTGCTGCCTTCCCGTGCTGCGTCTCCGGCGCTGGCAGGTGCCCCGGAAAGCGCCCGCCTTGCCCCTGTCTTTTCCCTCTCCCTGTCCCTCTCTCCAAGCCGAGGCAGAGATAAGCAGCGTGTGGGCTTCTGCCAAAACAGGACCAAACTTCCTCGTTCGAGACTTAAAGCGCGTGCAGCGGCATTGCCTGCCCGGGCCGCGCACAGGCAGCGGGCTGGGAGGGGTTTCCCAAACCTGTCGATCAGTCAGAGGAGAGAGGGAGGGGAGGAAGGGGGACAATC
>VXBQ01013481.1:9447-149211 GCA_013400175.1 Phainopepla nitens
TTCCTCCCTCTCCCTTGCTCTCCTCCCTTGTGTCTCCCACACACAGCAGAAACATCCTGTCTGCTGCCAAGGCAAACTCAATCATCCAGTCTGACTTCCTCCATAAAATATGCCAAAGCATTCACCAAGCAACTCCCACGTCAACACCAACAATTTCTGTTTGGTTAGCCTGTATATTTAGGATTTGGGATGGCAGAGAATCCATAATAACCTCTTGGAACAGTCCCCCAACAGTCTATTACATCAATATTAAAAACATAGGCTTTATTTCTAATTAGAACTTGTTCAGCATTAGTTTCCAGCTACTTTTTAAATTTTCCTGACAAATAAATGGTCATTTGCTTCCTTCCTCCTCTTAGGATATTCAGTGAAAAACTAATGAGATTGTCTTAATCGTCTTACTCTAAGTTTTATGGGAAGATCATATCATGTTACTTCTTCTTGTTTGATTCTTTCCTATTTTGTCAATATCTTCTGCAAATATTAATAGCAAAATGAGCGAGCTGATGTCAGGAATGGTATTATTAGCTTGCTAGTAATTCTTCTTTTGTTTGACTTACTTACTCATTTATCTTGTTTAGTCTCTTCTTTGCTTCATTCTGCTGAGACCACAAGTACAGCTAGAGGAATAAAGAGAGAAAATAATGTGGAAAATTTTTTTTGAGGTATTCAAAAGTGCCCAGTTTCAGTTAAAATTAATAGCAGTTTATCACCTAAGCTCTTAAGTAGTTCTGATGCCTTTATTTAAGTAAAACTTTATGTCAATGGGAGAAATAAGAGAATTAGCTTATCAGTCTTTGAATAATTATTAGCCAGGTAGTTTTTGACCTTCATTAATCTATTTATTGAATAAACTGTGTTTAATTTCAGAAGGAAATGACAGCAGCTGTGTTATTCTTACTATTTGAAAGCTTGCTTGGTTTCAGGATTTTCTGTTTCTTGTATGCTTGAGTTACAGAAATAGATCCTACAGATGGATTAAAACACACCCATGTGTTGAAGCCAGGCAATCAGTCTCACATTTACAGGTATCCATCCAAACAGCTAGGATCTAGCTAGCTAAAGGATTATTTTTAATGTGTTTGTCTAAAGTTCTGTAATCTAGTCCCATCACAAGGCTTATTTCTCTGTCTCAGTAAATCTGCAAGCCTATACATTTTATCATTTTCCTATCGTGTGTTTGGGGAGGAGGGATGAGGGGAAGACTGATCTTAGATAAACAATGCTAGTTGGTTAAGAAAGGAGGAAGCTGTCAGCTGTAGCCTTTCCAGACACAGCAGTACAGTTCCAGACAGTCACCTGAGTATTATCATTCTGCTGCAACTATAAATCACAGTCTGGTAATGGCCAAGGCTGACACTCTGACATTTTCAAGAAGAGTAAAAGACCTGATTTGACTGGAAATCAATTTCATTTCACATATCTTGGGATACTCCAAACATGGTCTACTTCTTTTTGTTTGTGTGTGTGTCTTATTCAGAATTTCCATGATTTTGTTGAAAGATTAGTTGTTCCATACAATGACTCTGGTTTCCTATGTAAAGTTTAAAATGACAGAAATATGTGTGTGCAGTGCATCCCAGGACCTGCTACCATGGAGAAAGTAACTGCTTTTTCTGACAGGCTGATGGAGGTGATGGGTACAGCTCCTGAACCTTTTTCCCACCTCCAAAGGCAGTAGCTGTCCTGCACTAGAAGGATGAAAAGGCAGGCTCAGAGCATGTGATGCCACAGCCCTGCTGTCCTGCATGTGAATTCCTGTGGGGTGCTCCAAAGTGGTGGCAGTGCTGGCACACCAGGGCTTCCCATTGTGCAATACATTGTAATGCTTGCAACAGCCTTTCTGTACCAAAAAAATGGCCCTGAAGTTCTAAAAATTTCAGCTGTACTTTCTATTATTTGAAAAGACAAAAATAAACCCCAAGCAAATGGAAAAAAAAATTGGCTTTTTCTATTTTTTAATTTCTTTTTTCTTTTTCCTGGGCTGTAATAATGTACTGTAAATACAAGATATTCCCCATCCAAGGAAGGAGGGGAATGAGCTTAGTGAGTGCTGTACCCATGGAATTTTTGCTTTAACAAGTGAAAGTAAATACGATCCTAAGCGTCCTTCACTCTGGCTGCTCTGACAAATAGCACAACACCCCTCTTGGAGCAAGGCCGCTGTCCAAAGTGAAGGCTTTTAGGTGGTAGCAGACCTCCAGTGACTGAAGGTCCAAAACTGAGCCTACAATGTTCTTTCCAATAGTTTTACAAGGAGCTACCATGCTCTGCAAACTTTCACTTTTCTTACTTGGCGAAACAAAACCATTTAGAGGACACTGGTTAAAAAAAGGAAGGTGGCGTAAGGTAACGCATGTATGAGGATCTAAGCCAGTGAGTAAACTGTACCTAAATTTGCCAACAGATATATTCCTCTGTGAAACTGAGAAAGGAAAAGCATCCTTAGCATACAGAGGATTAAAAATATCTGATGGCCATTCCATGTTTAAGCCCCTTAAACAAGATAGTGCGAAACACATTGTGGTGTCTACAGCAACAGGTGTGAAATCAAAGGTAAAGATTTTTCTCTCTTTTTGTGTCTCATGCCTGCTGCACAGTACTCCTTGAAAACCTGTAAGAAGCTCATTAAAACCATGCATATATAACACAGACCCCGTGCATCAAATGACTTTCAAAGGCCTTAGCTATGGGCTGTGTCTAGACACTGTCCGTGGGCTTTATCACAGTACATCTTAAGGAGCAGTAATACACATCTGGTGTGGAAAGAAATGCTAACAATCTAGTAAATTGCTAGCATCTAGCCCAGAATCCTTTTCCTCTTACAATAGCCACTAGGACATGCCCAGGGAAAAGGATAAGATCAGGACAAGTAAAGTGATATTTCTCTGTTGCGTTTTTTTTTTTTTCCTGTCTCCTGTGGAATTCAATGCAGTGACTAATAACTGGTACCAACCTATTTAAGCACCCTTGGCAGAATTTTTCTTCTCTTTTGTGCACATATTTAATTACTTGTGCTTTAATTTTCTGAACCCTTTTGGTGTGATAACAATGGTATCTTTCCTTGATTAGAAATATCTCCATGTTCTGCAGATTCATTTGCATCCAATGAAGACTGAGAAAATGTTGGAGCCGTGTGTAAGTGGTTTGCATGGATTTCCAAGGTGCAGTGCCTCTGTGTAACCTGCATCTTTATGCTCACTTAATTTGTTTTCTCTAAGTGTTTTCTTGCCAGGGGGAATTTCTAATGCTCAGTTATATGACAGATTTTACCTGGGGCCAATGTTTTTTTCTTGTATATGTAGCTTATTGGCAAACTTTTCCAGCCACTCATTGTTCTGTACAATGAAGTGACTTAAAGGTGGATTAGATCAGAACTGTGACATTTGGCACTGCAACGTTCTCATGACTGTTTTTATCAGTACAAAGCATGTCCTGGAAGACAAAGGCATCTTGCAGCCTTGTAGTTTCCATAAAGGAATGCTCTGGCCTTGTTAAATTCAAGGGGAGCCTTGGTTTTCAGCTGCTAAGATGTCACCATCAAATTTAGACATTTTGAAGAGTGGCCACCATCCTTCCAAGACAATTACTGTTTCCACTCTCAAAAAGTTCCATACTATGAGCTGGATCCTTTTGTGTTTAACATATCCCCAAATTACATGGGGACAGTGTAATGAACCCTAGAAACCATTTCCCTTGTCAGAACATTGCGCCTACCTAGCCACGATTTTCAAGAATAAGGTGAGAAGTTTACATTGAAGACCAAAATAGAATTCTAGCTCTGGAAAAAAGAGTCTAAACCATCTATATTCCAAGACTGAAAGGTTCTGTTTAGATTCAACCAAAGAAATATAATATTTAGCTGGTTTGCTCAGGATCTAAAAATTGCAACAAAAATAGAAACAAATCAAGTGGCCTCACTGTGTATCATTTAACATGATGCAAAACTATCCTGGCATATTTAATGGAACATGAGTTTAAATATTAACTGCTTAGTTTAAACAGAGATTTTAGTAATATGGCAACTTTATTGGATGATTCATGTCCACTATACGTGATTTTTTAAATTAACTATAGCATCAAAATTTGTAAATTGTATGCTATTACCAAAGACTCTACCTGAAGTAATCCACAATCCTCATTTTTTAATACAGTGATTGAGTTCTCATTTCTAGAAAAAAAATTAGCTTCTAATAGCAAGTGCTGATTTTAGGGGGATTAGATCAAGTAAAGCCACCCTGCAGTATAATGACAGTATATTAGGACATATTACAACCCAGCTGATGAGACAAATCAAAATGGATTAATGTGGTTACTTGGTAACCACAAAATTGGTTGGTAAAATTTCTTTCAGACCTGACTGAAATTTAGTGCTTGGGACTTTGGAGGAGCCATAAGTCATTAGAAATGTTTAGAAAATGTAAAGTTACGGTTGCCATTTACCTTAGGGCATCCTGCTGGTGCTACTCCCAAAGATGGCAAGTCCACTGGAACTGTGTGACATATCTGCCAGCCTCATATTGATGTCTCAGAGGCTTCAAGTCATCACAAAAGGCAACAGACACTTAATACGTAGGAAATCAAGTCCTGTGTTACCTGTCCCATTCCATTCTACTCTCGAGAACTTCACAAACTATGTATTTGGTTCAGAAAAATTAAAATACTGCCTTAAAATACTCAATTGTGACTATCACAACCAGCTTTGATTTTTTGAATTTGTATCTTCAGGAGATTGGATAAAAGCACAGATTAATAAAATATGTCAGTGGATGCTTGGTGTAGCTCAGATTTATGAAAGCTACAGTTTCATACAGGGACACAAGACAGCATTTGACCGGAGTTACTGCTATAATGGTCAGGTCTCGATTTCTCTTTCTTTGATTTCTTCATGATTGTTTTTTAATGTTGATGTTAAAAGGTAGATTTTTTAACCAATAGCTGTCTGTAATGCCTCTGCCGTTACAAAATTGTGCTCTCATTTTTCATTAATTGGTCTGTTTTCAACAAATGTCAGAACTCCAACTGAGGCACCCGTTTGGATTTCAGCTGTGTAAACACATCAGTACTCCAGCTTACCCCTTTCATAGCTACAATGAGCAGCTTAAAGTGTACAGTCTAGGGATTTGTTAGTGATAAATGTGCTGCCAACACCACAGGTGAGGGTGGGTGCTTCTTTCCCAAAAAGCTCCAGCTGTAACAGTGGCCCTGTCAGACTCACAGCGAGAAGAGGCAGCTCTACTGCATAGGGGGTCTGCAGACCCACACTGGGAATCTCCTTTGCTTCATCCTCAGGATGAGCCTGTCTCTCCTCAGCAGACCCATGTAAGTGAGAGGGAAAGGGCAGTCCACTATTTTTGGAAGTGCTGTCTCAGAATGTCTGCAGGCTCAGGTGAGAAACAAAACACATTTCGGTGGTAAAATCAAGACTTTTTTTCCTTTTACCATGTGTGAAGACCAGGGTCTTTTTCAGTTTGGTTTTTTAAATAGAAGCAGAATTTCTGTTCCCTGTGCTGAAGTTGTTAACCTTTTCCCAATAATTTTTCTATTCTTTTGCATTATTTGCATGCCTCTAAATTTCCTGTGAGAATGATCCTTGTAGAAAAGATTTAGAGGCCTTTTTGGGAAATTTCTCTCAAAAATGAGTTATCAGTTTACATAGATTCCTTGAAGGCTGAAAACCAGTTTATTAAAGCAAATTTCCAGCAGTTATAGAAAATATTTTCCTAAAAATCCTTTGCGCTATTTGAAAAGGCTAAGCACAATTCTCAGAATGGTAGAAAAGCAAGTTACTAACATTTCAGAAACACAGAGGTCAATGAAAGAAAAGCACAAGGTCATCCATATTTTCCATGATGAAAATCAGGCCAAATTTGTGATCATCATAATCAGGTTTAGACCCACAGACGTTAGGAGACCTCATGTATGCCAAACATCAGACTGGTTCATTGAAAATATTGCTATGGACACCCTTTGATCTGCATTATTGCTGGCAAAAACTGTGCAGATGTAGAAAGGCCATGCCCCACTTCTCTCTAGATACCAGACACCTCTACTACCTCAACAGAACTACTTGTTGGAGTGGGTACTAATGGTAAGTACAAGATCAGGATGCCAATCTCAAAACATACAGAGATATGAAGATCTACAAGATGTGTTGCCTGTGGTGTTTTGTGGAGTTTGGGTTGGTTTCTTGGGTTTTTTTAACATTTTTTTATTTAAAAAGCTAGAATGCCAATAACATGCTGCCTAATGAACTCTCCTTTTTTTTTTTCATTACACATACACAGCACTTTGAAGCGGTGATTGATACATAGCCTTCTCCAGAAGGCGCCATACTTAATTGAGTAATTTTTATTCAGACATCATTATTACTAGAATAAGAGCTTTTTTTTTCTGGAAAAGAACTGCCAAATCTGGGCTTCAGTTGCCCAGTCAGAAGAAAGAAAGCCTGTGCAAGGTAAAAATACGAGGACAATAACATTTCCTGATCACATTCTCAGGATGGAAATGATTTTGCTATCTTAACCATCTGAAATACTGCAATTTTTTCCGAAGTCTGTTATGCAATTAGTAATGGCAAGAACATTTTGAGTCTGAATAGCATGCCTATGTGTGAGTCTGAAACCATGCAGTTTCCAGCCTCTGGGAGTGAAGTCTCACTGTTCAGCAAGCTGCTCTGAAAAGCACAGATAGCTCTTCCAGCAAGCTGGAAACACCGATACAGAAGTGACAAATAAATAGCTTATTTGCTTTATTTGTACTGTTCTAACCATGATGTTTCACTTACAATCTCTGTCTTTAATACACATAAACAGATATATGTTCTTTCCCAGAATCACTGCTGATCTTTCCAACATCAAATCTGCATCTCTAATCAAAATGAACAGAGATAGGTTTTGTGGTCCTCACAGCAGTAAACAATATGTGAACTTTTTTATATGTATAGATATATGACTTTTTGAATACATAGTGTCTGATTTGTCATAAACATTTTTTCATCTGTGCCAAGGGGCCTGGCAGAACAGGGTGCTGATGGTCCACAGGCAAGCAGGGTGCTGGTCTGTGCCCTTGTGCCTGGCCACCTCAGCCAGCAATCCCAGGATGATGCCCTTTGTTTTGCTGTCTGGGTGGATTCAGCTGGAAAAAGCCCCATATCCAGCACCAGCTCTGCTTGGGGATGCTGTGCTCAGCTCCCAACAGGAGCATGCTGGGGGGACAGGATCCCTTGCTCCCTGGCTCCCAGGAGCATGGATCCATCGTGGGCTGCTCTGACTTATGATGTGTCTTGTGTAAGGGGCCATATTCAGGCTGATTTTCTGTGAGCTGTAAACTCATGTCACCCTTAACTTCACATAGTTCTGACATTGCAGTCCACAAAGCGAGATCTTTAGTGCTTTGCTCTACTGAACTTTTCCCTTGTCTGTAATGGATTGTGGATGGAAGAGGGAGGAGGGGAGCTGATAGGGAAAAGCAAGGGTTTGATTGGCATGCAATGATTTTGGACTAGCAGGAAGCAGGCGGCTCTGCTCTCCAGCCCCCACATACTTCTCAGTCCCTGTGTGTTGAGAGGGGAAAGAAACCGATATTGTTCCCTCTAAAATTAATTCCCAGTTAGCCAGTTATTCCTGGTTTTTAGCTCAGAGCACACTGTAATTGCATTTTTCATTTCAGTAATTATAGAGGATATTAAAGTGGATAGACAGTTGTAGCAATCTGGCTCTTTAGACATATCCACTTGTCCAAGATCAAATGGCTACAGCATATTCAGGGTTACAGTCTCCTTCTTTTCCTTCTTGTTCTCTACTGCAGTGGATTTTTTTTTTGGCGTTACCATGACAACACTATATCTGGCTGCCAGCTCTGTCGTAAGTTATTGAACTGAGACTGGCTTTTGGTTTAGCAGATAATTAGGTTCTGTCTCACAGGTTCATTTTCCTGTGACTGGGACATGAATATGACCTACAGCTGGCCTCAATTTCAGTGTCACAGACAAAACTTTAACCCTTCCTAGTCCCGCCACTACTGTACCAGTGCGGTGGTTGGCGACAATTCCAAGCCCTTTCCCGGGATGCTGGACACAGCCCACCCTCCCGAGTCCTCAGGGCTCGTTGCCCAGGCTGTGTTAATCCCCAGGGAGGAGGAGGACAGTCCGGCTCGCACCCCCGTGCTGGGCAGGCGGGGAAAGGGTATCGCTAGTACCAGATGAATATTGATTGTCTGGTATGGAGATTTGTCAGAAAGGTAACTTCACTGCTTGATTAGTGACCCTTTAAATAATAGAAATGCACAGGGTGGTGAGAGGCATTTTTTGCTTGTCTCATGAATATGAAATATTTACGAGAGGTCTGTTTTAGCACACACTGCCCCATCTTAGGCTGGTACCTGCAGTGAGGGAGCAAAGCTACAAAGAACTGACATATTGTTTCTGTAGGAACCTCCCTGATTTTCCTTTTCTCCTCAGCAAGAAGGGGAGTCCAGCCTGGAGGCTCTGGGCATCTCCCACTGAAATACATCAGGGCCCCAGAACCTAGGCCCTGGGGTGGGTGCAGGCAAAGCAGCACCTCACCAGATGGACCTTTGGGTTCACAAAATCGGGCTGAAGAAGGAAGAAGATCCACCATTTTCTTCAGCTCTTTCAATTGTGCTCTTTCCCAACATTTATGTGCAGTGTAACGTGGTCTTGCAGTTTTACTGTTTTCAAGCCAGGACATAAACCCCTCTCCTGTCTACGAAAAGCTTACCATTAAAACTACTGATGAAAGGGATAATCTGTGAGATTTCACTAACTGATATTTGCTTAATTTGTCCATGGGATACGGCAGGTTTTTCATACCCTTAAAAGACCAAGCAAGTTTCTCTCCCAAAGCTAGCAGATCCCAGAGGGTGTTCCAGAGAAGAAGAGAACCATTGGGGTAGGAGTTGTATCTGCTTCTCAGAGGCTGCAGATTCTTGGCATCTGGCAGTGCACACCGTGGTGCTGCTGGGACTCGTCCCACCTGTGGTTCCTACTGACACTCTTCTTTCTGGGGAAAAAATAAAATCTGAAATTAAAAAAAAAAATTTACAAAAAGGAGAATGGCTGTAAAAATTGATGGACTTGCAACCACCATCCATCACAGGGCTTTTGAATACAGGGTATTCTCTGTGCATACTATGGCAGGATGGACACTTCTTCTCAGCTTCCCTCCTCTTACCCCACCAAATTATTTGTGCTGAGGTCTTTTGATTAGAAGGTCTAAGTGTAGAAGGACCATCTGTCTTGCCTCTGTGGAACGTGTCCTTCTGATCTAATCTCCCAGCCTGTATTTGTTGATAATGTTTGAAACCTGTCTATTATACAGGACAAAGAAAATGGCATTTCGTGGACCGAAGATGGTACTTCTACTGAAGATAACGCCGAAAGCTGCAGGTTTAGCATAAATTTATAACTAAAACCATCACCAAAAGGCCCTTGAGGTATTTCTTGATTAGCATATTTAGTGTGGATTAGACATTCTTGCAATGATGGCATGAAAGTTTTGCTGTGGGATTAAACTCAGAGTGGGAGTGGGCTGGAGGGGAAGGTCCTCCTTGAATTGCAGAAGAGGAATGTGAAACTCCACATGCTGGTTGGCTGATGAATTATCCAGGTACTGGGTGTTAATAAACATTGCCCCATCTTGGACCCTACCGGTCTGGTTGATACCACATCAGAAGCATGTTACAATATAGCAGTGGTATATTGCTATGTAATAAATTTATTTTTTTAATATAAGCAGCTTTTATGGGGTTTTTAGGGTTTCCTCCCCCCCACACCTTTTTTTTTATCAGCTTTCATAATGAAAATACAGACTCCATAGTTTCAGTTTTTGTTTAGAGTTGGTTTCGATGCCTGGCCCTCATATTCTGGCATAGTCGTGTAATGTTTCATCTGTGATCACAGTTTTAAAGCCAAATGAAACACTGTTTTCATTGTAACCTTTAGAGAAATCAAGCCAACATTGCCAGTGGGATTAAATTTTATAAATATAGATAAGAAATCTCATTGTTTGGCCTAAAGCAACCTGACATTGTCCCAAAAATATTTGCAAATGAGGGCATGTAAACCAGATCACAAGGAAAGCAATGAGGGGTGGGGGGGAGATGATGACTAAGAGAAAATTATTTCATGATTACCACTTTGACTACTTAAACTGAGAAATTTTATTGCAGGTAATTAAGCTCACTACCCACCCAGTATATATTGTTTACAACTGGCAGCAAATTATTCTCTTCCTGAGGATGCAAAGCTGTCGAGTCTTTCTGAGTCCCCAAAGTCCTTCCGTAGCTGATCCTTTCTAATGTGAAAGACAAACACTTGCAGGATCTCTCCTGCTCTCAGGTGCTGAGAACCACACACCCCCTTCTCTTTATTCCCAGAACAATTGGAACAACAGTAGAAGTTCAGGCTAGAAAGAGGAAATTGCAGCATTTCATGCATTCTGGCAATCAGTAAATGCCCTCTAAATTTTGCTTGAATGTAAGAATTCTCTGCTGCTTAGAAATAAATAACTTTACTACTCTGACAGAACCTGCCTCTACACATTACTGCCTCTGTGGTGGATGTTGGATGCTAAACTCAGTTACATGGGATCATGCCTGAGTTATGTACCTTGAGTAGGCCGTGAGAATACTTCCTCAAGTGTGCCTCATCCTTTTGATTTCTCTTCACATTTTAGCCCTGTGTGGTACTTGACCAGGGGAGCAAAAATAAGTCCCTTAAATTAAGTATTTCATTGCGACAGTTAACGTCAAAAGTGCTTCATATATTCTGATCAGTTCTTCAGAATAATGATAGACTAACAGGAGTAAAAATATTCTTTAAAATCTGGTTTACAATCTGAAATGCCTTTTCTTTTCCTCTGACTCTTTAAATTTTTAACTTTTTTTTCCCCTTACGTTATCAGGCAAACAAACAAACAAACAAACAAAAACTAGTATCACGCAATTAAAGAAACATAAAATAAGAAGGAAAATATTTTGCAGTATCTAGTATGGTCAAGTTACAACATATACCAAAAATGAGAGTAGGAGTGTGATCTTTAAAGATGAAACTTTAGATTAATGATATAACTTTAAGAATTAGCTACAGCTCAATTCTTTTCAAAAGAAAAATGATACATTTTTTCCAAAATAAAAATGTTGTTTCCATTCGATACTTGATAATTTGCCTGGTAGAACCCATGAGATGATGCCTCAGCAAACAGAACTGTAGCTTGTTATCTGTAAAATGAAGGATGATTTTTTTTTTAATTTTTCATTTTACAGGTCTTCCGAAACCTCTTTTTTTATTAAAAATGAAATCTGTACAAAGAAGACACAATTTTTTTCAACCCTGAAAAATAGAAGTGATTTTTCTCTGTAAAAGAAACAAAATAGTGATAAAAGCTCCTACAAAACTAAAAATAAAATTTGAGATACCTGCTCCTAACCCAAACAGATGCTAGACCCAGAAAGCACTGACCTCCCTTGCCTATACAGTGGTGCAGAACATATGTTTACTTCTTTGGCATACCTAAACCCAGGAAAACTGTGGCAGAGGAATCACTCAGAGGAAGGGAAAATGGACACTTCCCAGTGGTGATGCTTGCTTTGGGTTTGGACAAACATCACCATGAAAGTTTCTTCATGTAGGTAGAGTGGCCCAAACACTGTTTTCCCAGCTGCTGTAGCGGACCTTGGACAAGGGTGGAAGTTCACCTGAGCAAGGAAGTCCTTTTTAATTTTTAAAAAGTACACTTTAAGAGCATGATGAGAGAATTTACTTACTTACTAAAAAGTGAATTACAAGCTGCATGGCTGGCACTTTAATCACTCAAATCTAAAAATTCTTTTTGACCTTTTTCTAAAATAATTCCCATCCAACAATAGCAAAAAGGTGCTTTAGTCAGTGCATTTCTGGGAATCATTGCACTTCTCAAGTGACTGAAGTCACTTATTCTTCATCCTCATGCTTCACAACTCATCTGAGGCATGAAATTATTCGCTTCCAGTGTGATGCCTTCTCCTGCACTTATTGCTTAAATGATTCTTAAGGATTAGTGTGTTAGAAGCATTGAGAGAAATTCAGGGAGGAGGGGAGGGAGAAGGAAAAGATAATATTTTACATTAGAGTTATCAACCTGATCCACATTTTGGTGATTTTTATTCCAATCAGAAGAGTCTGGATCTAATACACATCCATGGTATGGGCTAGCAAAAATACGGAGGACAGAGCAACTTCCTTGACAGTGTGCTGTAAACAAAAGCACATGTAGCAGAAACTGTCAGAATTTAGAAGAATTTTTGCAAGAATAAAGAGAGTTGCATTCTCTGCCCACTGATGGGTATTGCCAGCTGTCTCCTGTATGCAGGTACTATTCTTTGTTTCCAGGATTTTATGCATTCAGCTGTGATTTCTCTCTAAATCCTTTTACCATATCTTGATTGGTTTGCAGACAGAATACAAATTCTCTTGAGACAAATGTACCATTACCATTTTAAATTGTAATCTTTCTCAGAAAATGTTGTTGGATTTTTGTCATTAACATTTGAGAACAAAAGACTGGAGTTTCAACATTTTTTCCCACCCATGGGGCTTTTCCTCATATAAGGTTCTAGTTGCAATACGAGGAAACAACATTAGTTTCAGGTCCTTGGCAAAACAATGTATAGACAATCACAGAAACTTGCCTTCTGTGCATTTATTTTACTGTGAGCAAGGACTGTAAAACACTAGCACACATTTTAGCTGGAAGACTACAGAAGTAATCTCTGAAGCCAATGTTGGGGAAATAGTGTATTTACTAAGTCATTACTTAGCAAAGTCCTTATTTACAAAGCCCTGGTGAGCACTAATCTCAAGCTTAAAGTTATAAACATAGCTGCATGCTCTGATGAATTAAAATTTTAGCTGTTTCCATTTCTGCCTCAGCGACAAACTTCACATATTGCAAGAAAATGCTAGAGCAATTAATAAAAATAAAAGGTCTGTTCGATATCCAAGGCTGCATCACCGAGCTGACTGTCCCTCAGCTTGAAATCCTGTATATATGTTATCAAATATTTATCAGTAAACCTTACAGCATTAAATGCAGAAAAAACGATTTTATGCTCTCATATAATCCATAATTCATATATAAATAGCAAATGCCATGTGATAGATAATATACAGTATATAATGTATATAGAATGTGTTTAAAAAACTTCTATTTCCTAAAAATATCTTATTCCTATTTATTCTCTTCTATTTCCTGCTGTACTCACTCTGAAAACACTTTCATATACCAGTAAAGTGGCAAAAAGCAGTGAGAACATATGAATGCTTTTCTGTTTCACTAAGTAAAGGCCTTTGATAAAATTGTTTTTCTCTCCTCTTTATTTGATGAAATGTATAAATCTTTATGAGTTGTATTTTATATATCTCATATGTGCAGGGCATGATCACTGCTTATGGCATTTTTCCTCACAAGAGAGATGAAAATGTAATTCTCAATGTCAGCAAAAACTTGGTCTCTTGCTTTTCAGAGGTGAGAGGCAGCATCTGAGGAAAGGCAGGCTAACCCCAGTTACATGTGCTGTCAGTCTCATGCATATGCCATGTCTTACGTAGAGGAAGTGATAACGATGT
Organism: Phainopepla nitens; assembly: GCA_013400175.1. NCBI lineage: Eukaryota > Metazoa > Chordata > Aves > Passeriformes > Bombycillidae > Phainopepla > Phainopepla nitens. The sequence goes on from VXBQ01013481.1 coordinate 23,075, forward strand.
CTTGTAAAATAAAGTCCTTAGTTAAAGACAGAAGAATTGTCAAAGTTCTTTTAAGCTCCTTCTCCAAGTCATTGCATTGCATTCCTTTCTGGAAGCCTCACTGAAAAGTTTGTGATGGTCTGTTTTACACAGCTACTGTGTCAGTCCTGGTCCCAGTGGGCACATACATTGCCTTTTACAAATCCTGAAGGGACTGGGAAATAAAAAGGTTCTCAAGAAGCAAGAAAGAGTTCTAGGATAGATCCAGGAAGGGCCACTGTAGCATTTGCAATATAATCTTCACATTTTCTGATTAATTTTTTTAAGTAATACATAAGTTATAGGCACATAAGGCAGTCTGTCAGTGAATAGCAGACTCACTGGATTTCAAGCAAATTTTTCTGTCGTGTCTTTCAGAAATTTTCATCCCTTTTAATCCTGCGGTTTTGAAAAGTAATCTATCCTGCTTATGGTTCAGAAAGGGAAAGGAGGTGTTAGCAGAAAACATTCATCTGATGTACTCAGCCTGAATATTGGAAATAGTAGTGAGAAACTTCATAAGCTCTCTTGTACCACTTTGCTGACCTTAACAGTTTAGACATCTTGGAAAGGACTTTCATCTTCTATGTCCAAGCTGAGTGGCAATTCTAAACACTATGAATCCTAATTCTTTGCCTCTCACTGCTCTGAATGATCACAGTATTTTACATGCTGTGGGGTACAGTGTTATGAAATGAATGCAATCCCATATAACTCAGTGGTTCGATTCTGTGCACACCTGGGAGAGGTTTAGGAGAGATATTACATATGTTTCACATCTGTTGGTTTCTGGACTTTTGATGCAGTGGTCTTTGGCTTGTTTTTTGCCCATTCATATTGTACCTATTTGAACTCCAGATGTGAACAAGAAAAATTAATTTCTTCCTATCCCATCTTTTAATACTGTCAGATGAATATGAATCTGAGCTCTCTGGAATATATTACACAGAATTTTCATTTTGTTTAGTGATTATTAATACTTCTATAGCTGTGAACTCAGGCATATTTCATTTTTAGGCTTTACACAGCATATTACATCTCCTGGGATGTGATTTTTCTGCATGTCATTTTATAATCAATAGCAGTTGTTATTTACATTTTCTTTCTGACCATTTTTGCATAATATGCTTATCCTTTTTGTTATTCCTAGCTAGAAAATGCCAGCATAATTTTATTTCCAACAACTGACATTTTGATAGGAGAAAAGTACTTAGTTAAGTATTTTTAAATTATTCTTGGTTTGTTTTTCTTTTCTTCGCAATACCAGATATCACCTTTGATTAATAACAATCATATATAGGCTTTGTTCCTCTTATCTGGGTGTCAGCAGTAATTGGAATCCATATCCATATCCTACCTTGCAATCATGCTGCAAAAGGCCAATAAATTCCCGCTGAGTGTGTTACTTGTTAAATTTAGTGCATTACATTCAGGGTAATGAATAAAAGCACTGGGCCGTTACTGTCTGGTTGGCAGAGGAGGAGTAAGAACAGCCAGACTCCCCTGAGGCCCCGAGCAGGCTTGAAACCGTGACAGGTGGAATCAAGGGACTCCCTAAGCATCACAGTTCAGTTTGTCTCCCTTAATTTCCTCTTCTACCAGGATTTTTAGTGGAAATAGAGGTGAGAAAATCTTGCACTGAAGCACAAAATGCACTGTGCTGGTATACCAGTACTCCCTCTTCTCTGCAGATTCTCTTCTAGGCAAGATATGCATCTGCATGAAACATTCGGCTGATGGCAGGTCTGACTTTGCCTAAAGGGATGTATGTATCATAAATATATATATATTATATTATTTTATGGATAGATAAAATATACATATAAATGTAGGATTCTAACCAATAAACCCCTCTGTTGAACTGCTGACTGATAAAAATAAACTCTCAGATTTTGGATGGCTGAGCACTGCTTTGGCTGACACAGGAGCAGCTGTGTGTCTTTAACTGAGGGGAGAAACAACATGTACTTCAGTTCTGAACCTGGGCCTGGGAAGTTCATGAATTTCCTCCTGGTTGGCATGCAGATTTACTGTGTTAAAAGATGAAAATCTGATAAATAAGGTTATGGAAGAACTGAAGTAACAAGACAGAATCTCACTGAAAGGATACACAAGTTTATTTTGGGGAGGCTGGAAGGAGTTTTGCACTCCTTTTGTCTGCAACCTCCTTTTAGGTTTTTCTGTGCCTTTGAACAGTGGAGTCCTCTGAGTGAACTCCCTGTCTTGAAAGAGGGACTCAGGCTCCTCTGGTGTCTCTGCAGGCCCCAAAAGTAGGAGTCTGGGGAGTTTTGTGCCCACACATGGCCTGGCAGGAGGGAAGTGGCATATCCGCCTACAGCTGGAAGTATGCCCTGGAGCATTTCCCTCTCATTCCCATGCCTGTTCCCTATTTCTTTGGGAGACCATGAAAGGGAGACTAGGATGATCACGTTCAGACCCAGTATTTTCTGAAGCTGTGAAACTATGAATTTTGGCAAGATTTGGGCATTTAGGGTAGTTGCATTCCTTTCAGGGACACTTGTCATGGCCAAAAATCTCCTGAACTAGAAATACTTGTACTATGTCAATGTATATCATGTAGATCCCAACTACATGTTATACTTTCAAGTGAATTAAAATCCACCCAACAGAACAGTCACAGTGGAGAGCTGGTCTCTGCTGGAGTCAGAGGCAAAGGTTTTACTTCTTCAGGATATTATCAGTGCGGAGCTGCTTTATTGAGTCCTTCTGAAGTAGTATTGGTTTTTTGTTGTATTTTGTCACTGCAGCAAAAATCTTCCTCTTATCCTTCAAGAGCAGATTCTCAAAATTACCAGGTTCTTTGGGCTAAACCCACCACAGGATTCAGGCCATTCAGGTTGTCCCCAGTGGCTTAATTTTTTTTTTTCATTTTTGTTGTTTGGTATTAGTGTAGTTTAATAATGGCTGAAATAAGTTGCTTGATGGTGAGAACAACATTTTATAAGTAATGGAAGGAAGAGGACAAACCTTGCACCCTCCATATCTGCATGTGAGATTTTTGAGGGTATTTTTTTCTTTTAAGGTTTTGAAGAGTCTAGGTTTAAAGTAAGATTAATTTGTTATATAAAATTACAGATATGGGATATCTGTACTCCAGGATTGGACTGTATATTCAATTCCAGAAATAACTGTGCCTGGCAGTTCAAAACTAAAGAGGGCCTCTGTCACAGGAAGGAAAAACAAGATCCTTGCAGTATAAGGTACTGCATCAACTGCATCAAATAATTGCTTCAGGTTGTTAGAGTTTAGCATAAACCTTCGCCAACAAGAAAAGCAGTATTTTGTTTTAGAAAAGAGTAGTCTTTTGATGGGGGATCTCACACAAAATGAAATATTTGGTGTTGCCCTGTTTTAAATAAGGACATGGCTCCTAGGTGATGCTGCTAGGAAAAGCTCTTTTCTGAAACTGCCTTGTTCATCATCCTGACTTTACAATATATCATGGTTCTGTCTGGCAATTGCATTAAAACTTAAAATGACAAATCAACATTGCTAAAACACAAACACTCATGCCGATGGAACATACCCATAGAGAGAGGTTTTAAGATCACTTCATTGGGAAGACAGTTCTGGCTTCTGATGTGGTCTTGTGGGAAGCCTTCTAAGTAGTTTACATTTCATTAGGGAATGCAAAAAGATCCTTGATTCTCTCATTGTTGAACTGGAAAATACTGCAGATGAGCCCAGATCCTCCAAAGAAATCCTTCTGAATCATCACAGAAGGGAGGCTGGGAATATTTGCTACATTCTGAAAAGCTCCACGTCTGAGAGTTGCAGTCCCCGATCGCAGGTCAGGCAGTGGTTTTGCTCTGTGCCAACCATTGACATTTGTTGTTGATGGATTTTTATTTCATCTTCTCATGTTCAGCATTCCTTTCAGCTGGAACATTTAGTTTAAGGCTATCTGGGTGCCATGGATAGAATCATCTTTAATCTTCTTACCATCAGAAATTGTGCGGGAGCAGATCCAGGTGCAATGGCTGTTGAATGGCTAGATTTTTTTATATCAACACATTAATTTTTGCAGATGGTTTCTGGGTTTTGTTTTTCTTTTAATATGTTCTAGTTTATGCTCTTCTCCTCTCTACCTTTTTTTTTCCCATGGCTCTGGGGGCAAAATAAACTATGACAACGATGTTGAATGGAACAGCCCTATGAAAACTTTGATTATTTTAAAAGTCCATTATCTGACATGAGAACTTCATGTTTTTGAAGTATTTACTTACTTTCTGGACAATGTGTGCCACTTAGGTCTGTATAAGTAGAGCCAAACCAATATATCTGGAGAAGTAATCAACCACAGTACTGTATTTGTGTCCTTTCCAAAAAAACTAGTTTGTTGCCTCTACTGCCAAGATCTGGCAGGTAGCTTTGAGGAGATTAATGGCCCTGGTGATTGTTACTATTTGTGCCTTTTTTCCCCTTCCTACACTTAAATTGTTACATTCCAAATGCATATTTACTGGATAGCATGAATGTGCCGGGGAAAAAAAACAAAACAGTCTAGCATGCAGCATGTTGTGATCTGACCTTGTATTTGTTTATAAATTTATGCTTTTCAAGGTACTGGACTAACACAGCCCTCCAAAGTGCTGAGGGATCAAAATCAGCTGTCCTTTCAGAAGCAGTCTATCAGTCACATAAAGGTTATTCCAGTCCTGCCCGTATGGAAATGGATTTGCTGGACATTGACTCACTTGCCACTGATGAAGGTGGAGCTGAAATTACTGGCAAATCTCATTTGTTAGTTTTTCATGCTTAACTTGCTTTGATTAACCAACATTGCTGCCAGGATGATGTCAGATTTTACTTATCATCATCATTGCTTCTTAGTTTAGTGGCTGCTTACCATTTCTATTTTCAATAGGCTGAAGTGTTTTCTCCTCTGAAAACTTTTGTGTGATAAGTTCATCATGTGGGAAAAGAATTAGATAAAGTATAATATTTGGATCATAGTTGAAAAAATATCCAGTGACCTGTGTCCTGTTTCTTGTCAAAAGCTACCATGAACAAATATGCACTGAACCAGTAAAGAAGTCTGTGAAAGTACTAGGAGTTTCTTTTCTATTTCAGCACACTTTTTTGCATGGCTTTTTGATGTGGTGGAAAAAGACTTTGGTCTTCTGGAAGTCTTTATGCAAGCATATTTCCTAGCCCGCATTAAGATGTGTTTGCGGCTACTGGCTGAATAATTTAAAGAATGGCATACTAAAACAGGTGGAGATATACAGTCTGTCTTGGGAGTTTATTTTATAATTACTGCTTTTTTTGGGGTGCTTTTCCTTTCCTACAAGCTTTAGATATTCAAATCATTAAAGAACAGCCTTCAGAACTTTACTTTCCCAAAGCATGGTATCTTACTGAGGAATCTTCTTCAAGCAGTTCTCTTGAAATTCCCGCAAAGTGAGTAATATTGGATTTATCGGTTGTTTTTATTACTATTATCACTGAATCTGGCTGCATTCTCAATTTTCTGACTATTTCCTCTATAACAGGGTCTGGAGCAGCCCTTAATGGCTCTGACCAGCCCCACCTGGGGCCCTCACTCACACCCCCATCTGTGGACCCACCAGCTCTATATGAGCTCATGCTCCTGCTCTAGAGGACTCTCTTGCAGTCTAGGAAGCCCACTTTTGATGCTGAGTTTTGGCCCATCAAAGGTATGTTAAGAGAAGCATTATCTTCCTTAGGGAATGGTGGGCACCACTGCATGTGGGAGTTCTTCATCAAGAGGTACTTGCCAAAGCTTGTCCAGAGGCCTTGTCTGAAGAGCACTTTTGTCTCTAAAATATTTGCTGCAGAAAGTAGTTGTTTTCACTGTATGTGTTTTTGTTAAGATGGGTAGAAGTGTCATGTGTTCTGTTGTATGGTATATTAATCTTTGAGTCTTCTATAGGGGAGAAAAAGCAGAAGGAAAATATTATCCTATTTTATTTATATTTTTTCCTCATTCTTCCTTTCAGTGAAAGTTCAGAGCACCATAGGAAATTCATAGTGGCACACCCTGTTTTAAATAGCTTGCTCTTCTGTTCAAGGTTTATTTATTCCATTAAATGAAGACTTTGAGGTATTTCAGAAAATTAGTAAAATAATAGTGAACTTTGTTTATTGGACTATCTGATGGAAGTACAACAGAAGGAATCGAAAAGGGAACAAATTATGAGAAACATCTTAATAACTGAGTGAACTGCTTTTATCTTGGGATAAGTAGAATTCTCCCTTGATAATTTTAGATACACTTTAGTGTTGTTCTGGGCTTGTTGGCCCTTAGTAAGAAGTCTGAGTTTTGCAGATGAAAATAATAGGGGAAAGGGTTAGGAAATGGCTCTCAATAATAGACATTCTTGTGGTCTTAGTCTGTGATGTCAGGTGACATAGAAACCCTCTCCCTAAAGAAGTAATTGGAAGAACCAAAGCATCCTGCATGAGTATGCAGGGGAAGAAAAATGACAGTTTTGTGAAAACTTGTACCTGGAAGCACACTGAAATATATGTCTCCACATCATTCAATCTATAGGTGTAGAGGCTGGGCTGGACAGTTCTGATACAGGTTTTGCTGGACTGGATAACTTGAGGTGGTGAATAATTTCTCGCCTAGCTGAGAAACCACAAATATGGTTGTTGTTTACCTGTAAAATTATTATATAATGGTTCCTCTTCAAGCTTGTGAAGAAGAGCAAGAACATAGCACAGCATAAGGTTGTTAGGGTTGTTTTATACCTATCTCAAAAGGAAGCAGGATGCTTTATTATGACAAGGAAAAGAACTGAATCAGCTTTTCTGAAAAAATATTAGTATCGAATAACAAAAAAAATGACCATGGAAATATTTTGTGTGACAGAGTCTTGTTAAAAGATGGGTTCATCTAAGCTCAGATCTCATGCCAAGCTTCTTTTCAAAACAGAGAGGTAAGTCCAAAAGGAGGAGCAAGTGTGACAGGGACTCTTCACTTCCCTTGGGTTTGGCAGGCATCATCCCTCTGCGCAGGGCAGTGGTGTTTTAATTAGTTACTAAGTAATGCTACAAGCAAATGGACATCAGTACAAACCTAGATGGAATGCGTGCTTACAGCTTGTTTATATTATCAATCACTGCAATGAGGGTTTGTATATATAAAGGAAACTACCCCTCAAAAATAGTTGTATAAAGTGAGTTCAGAGGATAAGAACAAGGTTAACTTGAGGAGAGAAAAACTAATATAGATACCAAGTTTTGATTTGTGATTGCAAAGGTTTGTTTATAATAGGAAATACCATGATAGAGTTGGCTTGACCTGGGACACTTTGTTGGCTTTTTTTCAATATACTTTGGGCTGTAGAGCTTACTCAAAGAGGGAAAGAGCATTGAACTGAAAAACCGTCTTGGAACAGCAAGCTTAGAGTTTTTGCAAGAGCTCTACACACTTTATTCATAACCGATGAGGAGCAGAGTTGTTTGATTACTTGGTTGTTAGTGTGGTTGATTTATATTTGCTTCTTAAGCTATGATTGGCCCTGTTATGGAAATCCTTGAGTGAGACTACCTACCAACTTGAAATGTGGAGATTATGCCTTCAGACCTATCAAACACATATCAAAGACACCTGGCAGAAATAATCTGCCAAAAATGATTTTATTATCCTGAACACTTTAAATTATCATAGAATTGTTTAGTTTGGAAAAGTTCTTTAAGGCCATCAAGTCCAACCATTAAGCCAGCACTGCCAAGCACACCACTAAACCATGTCCCTAAGTGCTATGTCTACACGAATTTTAAATCTCTGCAGGGATGGTGGCTCCCTGGGCAGCCTGTTCCAAAGCTTGACAACCATTTCCATCAAGAATTTCTTTTAACATCCAATCTAAATCTCTCCTGGTGCAAATTGAGGCTGTTTTTTTATTATCCTATCAATTATTACTTAGGAAGAGAAACCACCCCCCTACCTAGCTACAGCCTCCTTTCAGGCAGTTGTATGGAGTGATATAAATCCTCCCCAAGCCTCCTTATCTCCAGACTAAATACCCTCAGCTGTTTCTCATCAGACTTGCTCTCCAGACCCTCCCCTAGCTCTGTTGGCCTTTTCTGGACTCACTCCAGTGCCTCAATGTCCTTCTTTCAGGGAGGAGCCCAAAACTAAATGCAGAATTTGAGGTGCACCAAATTCTGTGCCAAGTATGGGGGAACAATCACAAAATATGCTTAGCTGCAGATCTGTATGTATCAAATGGCAAGTTCAAATGTCTTCCACTGGGTGTTTTTGTGATGAAAATATCCAAAGCTGCGAGTGAGGGTACTGGTGAAACCTGGATGGCATCCCAGACTGCCAGTGTTTGAGGACTCTGCCTCTTTAGAAACAGTGGACAATTATGATGACTATACATATTCTAATGAAAGACTCTTCTTCAAGTAACATTTGATTAAAGGCATGTCTAAAACTCTTAGAATCCACAATGAAATGAGAAACATTTCACCTGGGATCTATTCAGCTGGCAATGGATTTATAAGGTAGTTTGGCAGATATAGTCCAGACTCTGCAGCAATATTGTGAGAAATATCAAGAGAATGGTCCTGAACCTAAAGTTTACTGCCAATATTTTGCATTGTCAGCAAAGAACAGAGTCACAAGACAAATCTTGAGACAAATATTTGAGTTAAATAAGAGATGTAGAAGGGTGTAACCAACCATCACAGTGTCCTATTTTCAAAATTGGTTGATAAATTGTTGAAAACACCACCTGTGGGTGTGGTGAGTGAAACAGCGAGCATAAGTGAGCATGTTTTAAAGGAGATATAACCAGGTAGTGAAGAGGAAAGAATAAAAGAACAAAACATAAGGAATGGACTTCCATTTGTTGACAATTATAGCAAAGCGAAAAGCAGATCTGAAATGTGTAACTCACAGTGTATGAAATTCACAATAAAGAGAATTAAGAAAAAGAAAATGCTAAGGCTCTGATGAGCATAGAATTCTAGTTTTTTGTATTTGCAGATGGAAGCCACCTCTCCTGTACAGAGCTGCTTCCCATCCCACAAGTTAGCACTCCAGAATTCTAAATGCCTTCTACGAGCCATATGTGAGCAGGAGACACTCCTTTTGAAGTGTTTCAGAAATGCAAGCATATGGAAATGTGTGTGAAGACCACTTCCATTGCTGGTTTGAACTTGGCGACACTCTAGCAAATGGGATTTACAAATATTACCACATAATTATATAGCTTTGACAAGTCCTTTAGGGGAGTACCACCCCCCAGCATGTGTTGGGTACTTCTAAAGTTCACCAGGGAAAGCCTCTACTACGGATTTCAAACTTTACTTTCCTGTTTCAGGAAGTACTTCACATTTTCAAGAAATATGACAGAATGTGGTGGGACAAAATGTTCTGATGATGTTTAAGTCAAGGGCATGACATAGGTGTAAACAAAATTTAATCAAATATTTCAAGTTAAATTGAATGACAGGTCTGGACAAGGCTCCCCAGTAACCATTTTCTTGTTTCTTCTCTTTTTCTCTTTTTTTTTTTTTTTTGTACATTCTTTCACAAGGAGTCATAAATTATATGTAACTGACTTTGTGTTATAGGTGCTAATATTTATTTATTTATTCATGTGATTTCTTGAGAAAAGTTTAATTATTTGGGCTCGAATTGCTCAACCTTTTCTGCTGTCTTCCATAGAATCTCTGTAGCTGTTTGCACTGATAGCTGGTTTGTTTGTTTTTTTTTGAGATGACAGCTCACCTTGTGTCATCAGGGTCTAGACAAGATTGACACTTAACTCAAGTTTATGGAAAAAATATAATCTTACAAAAAAGTGGTGCTGAACTCCATAACTCTTCATTTCATATTAATGTTTGTGGAATGCATATGGTAGAGCAAAATTTGACAGGATTTTTTTTTTTCCCAACCAATAATGCACTTTTTATGTGCTTATTTCTTCTTAAGGAGTTAAAGGTTGTATGGGACAGCTGGTGAAATGAAGGAGGAGTTAAAAACATATGTTACATCTTCATTGACTTCTAAGAGCAGAACAATGAAACTTCTCAGGTTTTTTTCATAAATTTTATCTTTATAATGCTGGAAGATACCTGCTTGGAGTTTTTTAACCACAGCATTTTCAAAATTTCTCTCCTTTGTGCAGAGAAAGTGATTCATAAATAACACCCTAGCACTTATAGAATTTTTTTTGTCTTTAATGCTGTTAAAGCACATTTTAAGAAGGATAGTGAGCATCATTATGTCCATCATATTGGCAGAAAATCTGCAGCAGAGAAAGGTTAAATGACTTGCCAGAAGGCAAACAGAAAAGCAGAAGTAGCAGAAAACCATCCACAAGTCCAAGGATAATTCTGTTCCTTAGTATTATAGTTCTGGAAGGTAGGAATAAGAAGTACTACACAGCCTCTTCTCTGCAAGATGTCTTTTCACAACATGGCTAAGTTTGGCTCTCACTGCTCTTTCCTGCTTAGCTGATACAGTTTCAGCTTTTACAGCCATATGTGATAAGAGCTAACCTTAACATCTATAGAAATTGGTACTTAAAGGACCTTGTACCGATATATTAATAGAAGAAGAATTTGGAAGATCCCACTGTTGAGTGTCATCTTTGCTGGATAAAGATTCTTACTAAACTTAATTGCCATGGAAGCGAATAAAGATGGGAAAGCTATTTTACCTGACACTTAAAGGTTTAAATTAATTTTTGCAGGCATCTAAAAGACAGCAGCAAAACAAGACAGTAAGCAGTTTTTCATTCTAAATAAATTTAGCAAATTTCTGTGACAGAGTAACAGCAGATCTTAAGTATGCTGACTTTCAAGCAGGTTTTAGTAGCTTTTCATGTGCTACTAAACTATAACACATTACGATTAAAGAAGAGGGACCCAGATGAAAAAATTAAAAGGCAAACAAACTACGTGGGAAGGCACAGTTCATAACAACATCAAGATGGAAAGATCTTTCAAAGTTTCTTCAGTTGCCTGCTCATCTCCAGGTAGGGGGATATTGCCAGAGTGGTGAAAGACAGTTTTGATGCTTAAAATTATTTCAAAAATGGGAGAAATTATCTTGGAGCTGAGTGGCAATGGGATCAATGTCAGCAGGGATGACTGCAGTATGCAAAGTTTAGGTAGGAATGATCAGCCATACTAAGGCAGGTAGGGGAGCAACCAGGTAAATTGTATGTGGACAGGGACCAGCAAATTGTTGAGACTAAAACCAGAAGTAAATATAGCTATACTGTTGAAAACCAGCGAAATATATACCAGGATGTACCAACAGGTTTGGTTTTTAAGATACACTCATCTTACAGAACAGGAAGAAGCACAAGTGAATCATTGTGTTCAGTCCTGGCCACTGCTCTTCCAGATTAATTGAAGAGAATCTGGAGGGAAATACGGAAATTAAGAAATCCATATACCTTCATTTGCAGGGTAAAATTATTTCATTTCAATACTAGAAGTCTGATGAGAAATACAACATTAAGAATGCACAGAGGAAAGGAATGATCTGTTCTCTATCTTCATGACAGATATGCCAAGAAGGAAGAAATAGATTTCATTTTCAGTAAGGAACCGAAAAGTGAAACATTAGATCATCTTTTTATCAGGAAGGAAAGTAAAACACTGCAGCAGCTGGTTTAAGGATGCTCCATTGCTGAATATGTCTTTGGAGATGTGAATCATGGGCTGTGACCCTTTCTGGGGCTGAGGGGGGCCTGGGTAAGTCCTGGGATTCTACTCTGTCCCTAGCCACTGGTTTTGGCACGAGACATTCCAAACACAAGCCTTACAGCCCAAATAGTGCAATCCCCCACAGAGCATAAGATCTGGGGTTTCAAGATTTCTATAATCTCATTAAAGTACAAAATATTTATAACTGTCACAAAGTTAACAAAAAGCATAAACTTTCCAGATGCTTTTATTAGTATTTTGCTGGGTCTGCAGACATTGTGAAACAGCAATACAGAGATGTGACCAGCATATTTTATCCTGAGGGTGGAAATCTGTGGTCACTCAGAGTAAAAACCATGGGAGTATCATCTGAGGCATGCTTAGACCTTGCCTTTGCAAATAACAGAAGTGGGTGAACAGGTTCTTTCTGCACCTGTTTATGGTTAGCTTTGCTACACTGTTTATTTTGTACACCTTTTGCTTAATTAAACTGAGCAAGCATATGTTAGAATCAAGAGCAAGTAAATTAAAGCACTGCAGGTCAAAAGCCCACTGAAGCAAGTACACATTTTCTGCTCTCTGTGTTGCCATGTGTCTATTTGGGTACACACTGAAGCCGGTGCATGGGTAACTTTCGGAAGCTTCTGTGGGCTGGATTTGGTATGCTGGGTTATTCCCTGCTTTCTTTGGACCTCAGGGTAATCAGCGATTTATGTCAGCTGAAAATCTGATGCTTTATTTTTAGCATTTAAACACACAGAAAGAATTCATGTTCTTGATTTAATCCACTGGAACACTGGGATTTAGTGAAAAGCTTGTGTAGAGATGACAGGACTACTGGCTATATAAGCAGAGGAAGGTGAGGGGGAGGAACGTGCAAAGAATACTTTCGAGAAGTAGATTAACTTTGGAATTTTAACATGTGGTTATTATTGAGCAAATAAACGAGGAGGTGCTTTCTCTTCAGAAGGGAAGATTTTGTTCATTTTCACAGATAATCAGTCTGTTTCTGTAAAGTTAATAGGATGCTGTCAGGACTTTCTTGCATGGTTTGTTGGTATGCTTTCATTTCTTCAGTGAAACTGGAATTATCTAAGGGAGGATGGAAAGGAAACTGGGTCTGAGTAAATTTCTCAAATGGGCTTAGCGAGCTAGGCTTCAGTGCCAAAATACAATTTATATTTTGTATATATCTGACAGAATAATGTTTGTTCCATACTTCTGTTTCAAGGTGTAGTAAATTAGGCAGCATGGAGTTAATAATGAGCAAAATTGGCCTATTCTACATAGTATTTTTGCATCTGTATGCTGTTACTTCCCACTGTTTTTTTTTCCTCCCCACTAGGACAGTTCATCTCTTCTTTCTTATCTATCTTTGTGTTTAAGTGTCAACCAGGACCAGTCTATTTTCAGCTAGTCTGGGATGCAAGGTCAGCAAAATCAGGTTGTTGGAAGCCTCAAATTTCCTTAGGCTGGCCTATTTCTGGTGGGATAGGTGCTCGGGAACCTCTACAGCAGAAGCATTTGTTACATGAGTGTGGGCAGGTGCCTATACACGTTTGTGGCCCCCTCACTGGCCACTGCACTCAGATTGACCATTGGCCTCAGAAGAACTGCAAGAATTTGAGAATTCAGCTTGTAAGGATTGCCAAGAAGCAGCCCTTGCCTGTGTATGTATTTTCAGAGAACCCGTTTCAGGAAAACAACGTGGTTTGTGTTTGTTTCCAGTACTAAGAACAGCTTCCTTTGAGAGGTATTTGATCCTGTGACACCAGTCTTGGGCTGCAGCTCATGGAAGGGCAGAGAGTTGGCTGCAGATGGCCTGGGTTATCTCTCAGAGCAGGAGAAGCAATTCTTGCAAGCAAAGCCTTCGCTGAGGCAGTGGGAGTCTGAGAGGGCTGAAAAGGAACAGGTTTCTAAAAGCCCTTTTTTGGTTCTACAAATATCATAGCATGTTATGAAGTGCATTTCAGAGCACCAGAGAAGCAGCATGCAAGGTATTCCCTGAGCATTAGTGACATGTAGATTAGATCATTACAGCTGTACAAAGGCTTTTCAGTTTTTGCCCTTGAACAAAACCTAGTGCTGCTCTTAGGCAATGAACTCTAAGAACGAAAAAAATATTTTGTGGAATAATTCCATGAAAATACATATCAGTATGAAGACATTGTCAGCAATCATTTCAAAACTCCATTTATTTTGCAGTGAACTTTGCGCATGACTTCAGGGGGTATGAAATGGAAAGATAGGGAAAGTAATTTACTAAATCCACACTGTACCAGGCGTAGATGCCTTGTCACCCATCCCTCAGTGGGGAGCTTTGCCCTTCCACTTACGCCAAATGTCACCGTCCTGGTGAATGACATAATGTATACAGTGCTGAGCTCACTCCAGTCTGCCTAAAGAAACTTTCTCTGCTCCCTGTCTCATTTCTTCTGCTAAAAGGGATGCTTGCACCATTGCAGATACGACTGCCAAGGGGCCAGATAATTGCTCCTGCTTCTCCCACAGCCCAAAGGAAACACACCCCATTACTTGTAAGAGTAACTTGCTGTTTTCTCAGACCTGCAAGGTGCCTGTAGACAGTCGGGGCAGTGGATCCTCAGGAATGCTGGAATTAGACAGCACAGGTGGGGTCCATCTCACCTAATTTAGTTTAGATCATATCACCTAATTTAGTTTAGGTCATAGTATGTTTGTAGTAGGATTTCTGTCCAGTAGTCGCTAATCCTGTATGTTAAGTTATACTTAATTTTCTTCCTTTTTCAGTAGGAAAAGCTTTAAAAAAAATGAGTAATAAGACAATTTTTGTACTCAAATAGAACTTTCCCTAGCATTCTGGAAAAAAAAAGCCTTGAAATATTCATGTTGTATTGCGTAGACTGCCCATGAAATATGCATTAAAAATTATACAAGGTACTAGGAAAAAAACCCATATCACTTGAAATGGGATTCTGCAATTTAAAAGACAAGTCTTTATCTAGCAAGAGCAAGAACATAGTAAGAGCTAGACATTTCCCTTGTAAATGTCATCTTAGAGAAGGCTGACTGCTGCCTCTGTAAAGCTGACTGAACCTGTGCCTTCCAACCACCAGAGAGCTACTTTCTCATGCTTCCACAGGTGTTATGTAACACATAACACTCTGAAAATACCAGGTGGAGACACTGCTTAGCAAGCACTAACCTAGTTGTGAAAGAGCATCAGCTTCCTTCAGCCAAATGTAATTGCTCTGGAGGTGGTTAAACAATTTTGTTGAATGTCTAGTTGTCCAATAAAAGTCATTATCAGTCAGGATAGAATCTGGCAGGTGACTTCCCCCTGAATAATGAGCATAGTACCTGTACTGCTGCCGCGCTTTTAAAACAAACCTCAAAGAAAAAATTACCCTGAGCATTTAGGACAGGTTCCTCCCAGAACTGCAGGAACAGCAGCAGATAGAGATCATGCAGCTGCTTTCACCCCAAAATTCCACCCTAGTTATTAGTCATTAGCCTACAAATATGATGGAGGCAGATCCACTGATAAGAGAGATATGTTTTCATTAAGAAAGTCATATCAGCCAGATGATAAAACGTGCCAGTCTCTAGGACACTTTTGGGGTGCCTGCACAGAAAGTGGCTTCCAAATAGCGCTGAGGCAGCAAATGGTATCCATGACCGTATTCTCTGTACAATTGCCCTCCGTCCTCTGGGCTCACACATTTTCTGACATACTGCTTGATCTGGAAAGGCCCACATTGACAGGGTGGTTTCAACGATCTTGTTTCATTAAGAAAACCAAATTTTCTCACCTGTGTAATACCATTGACAATAGCGATGATCTCATTACAGATGTCGATGCTGACGTGTCCTAATCTCTCCTCACTTCTACTACTCTGGCTGATGGATGAGCCTGTGTGTTTTGTTAAGTGTTGCCAAGCAGAGCAGCTTAGCTGACCATCTGCATCTGGCCCTGAATTTTGGGCAGTGGCTTGGGGAGACATTATCCTGAGGAACTTCCTTCCAGCTATGCTTGTGCCGTGTCCCCTTGTTGTGGCTGCAGATGGGCCGATCACTGCTCTGTGACCGGGCTCTTGCTTGGCTTTGGCAGGATGGCATTCTGCAGCTGCCCTGGGCCCTGGCAAAGCCCCAAATATACCTCCAGATGCCCTTGTGCTGGGAACCACAAATGCTGCACCATTCCACTTGGGTGGCTGGTCTGGGTGGGGGTACTGCCAGAGTGGGAGGAGGAGGCGGATTATTGCCTGGCAGGAGAGGGATCAGGGGACTGGTAAATGTGCTTTGTTTGTTTGTTGCTGTGGCTTGAAGCGTACAGCAGGTGAAATTCTGTGATGCTGATGGGCTGGTAGTGGGGAAAGGAACATGGAGCATGGTCATGTAATGCTTAATATCGAGAAAATCCCCTGAAACATGAAAGCAGTTATTTGCACTGTGGATGTGCCAGCTGGCTGCGTGGCCATGGCTGCAGTGTAACATTAAATATGCAGCAGTTACTGAACTGCAGCTCGCTGGGAATGATACACCTCCCCATTATCCCTTCGTGTGTCGACAAGCCCAGAAAGAGGAGGAAAAAAAAACGGGGGGAAAAAAAGATTAAAAAAGCTGAGCTCAGTGTGCAGTCTACTTAAACGGTTTCAAAAGGGTGTATGCCAGTCTGTTTTGGGCTTCAAAAAATTTCAGTTTAAAGGTTAGATTCCCCCCCCCCTTTATATTTCAATCAAGAAAAATTATATTAGGGTGAGTCAGATGCAGGCAATTACAGGCTTCCTTCTAGATGTCTTGAGATACATACATACAAAATACAAAAGTTTACTGTGTTTAGGTGTAAGTTACAATCCTTTGCACAAAATAAAAGTATTTTCCTTATGATAAAGAAAATTGATTAGTGAATGTGCATCTCTCATTCTACTTAATGACTTTCTTTGCCAATGAAGACATCACTTAAATTAAGAAAATTATGTATGAAATTTATCTTATAGTCTGTTTAGGGGAGAAAATAATTTTAAAAAAGATTTTACAGTGCAATGACATGGTTTTATATAGTGCTATTATGGTTATACACACTCTGAATATTGAGACGTAGTCATGGGAGAAAAAAGACAAAGGGAGGAGAAGATTGCCTTTGCTGGGAATTTTGTGCATTTCATGGGTTTTTCACCATTTGTAATAAGTTTAAGTGTTACAGTGCATCATGGTGATGGTACTTAATGAAATTTCTAAAATTTTAGTAAATTTTAAGATCACAACAAACTTCATATCACCCATCTGTTTGAAATGCTATACTTCTCTGTTGATAAAGGGTAATAGTTAAATTTAAGAAGGGGAGGATTTCTATTTCTCTTTTTTTCCCCCTAACATTTTATATATAACCAATTTCAATGTCTTCCTGTCTGTGTTTTGGACCGAGGTTTTTTTAGTTTCTGTTGTTTTCTAGTGTCTTTATTAACAAAAAAAAAAAAAAAATCACAAAACTCAAAAGAATATGTCATCATTGAAACTACAGAGAAAGTTCCAGTTTGAACTAAATTTTTGTGGAGACACTTCCATATCAGCTGATAGTTGTTTTCCTCTTACACGGAAATTTTAAAAATGTATTTAAAAATATTTAAATTGCATGAGAGCAGGGATATTAGTAGCCTGTTTAATCCATGCTGCTCCTTGCTGACCCAGGGCAATGCCTTTCCTATGGCCAAACTGGATGACTTCCTTTGGGGCATGGGATGAGTAAAGCTCCCCATCAGAGATTAAACACTACTTCATTAAATGGTTTCTAAAATGCAATATGTGCTCATACAGTATATGCTCCTAAAATGTGAAAATGAATTTACTCAGTGTTTNAGTTTCTGTTGTTTTCTAGTGTCTTTATTAACAAAAAAAAAAAAAAAATCACAGAACTCAAAAGCATATGTCATCATTGAAACTACAGAGGCCACAAAATTTTTTTTCCACTTGCACAATTGTAAGAGTCATAAATTGGTGGAAAGACCTTTTTTTTTTTTCTCTCAAGGGAGGTTCTTTCCTAATGTCCCTTCTAAAAAAATAATTTATGGGAAGGATCTTAATGATTTCAGAGCAAGCTAGATGGGGTCCTTATGAGCCTCTTGAAAAATTCTTTTAAAATGTTTTTAATGTGATACCATTTCAGTAATGCCTGCTCTGTTAGCTTTTGTCTTGTCTGGAAATAAATATTTTAAATTACTCTACATGAGCTTAAGGTTAGACAAATAGAAATTGGATCATCTTTCTTTTGTCAGTAGGTATGTCCCTTTTGTAGGTGTGTAATTTTTTTTTTTTTTTTAAATCTATCCATCCATCCCTCCAGCTCCCTCCTTTTTTATTTTCTTCTGTTGTATTGAACACTTCTTGGCTCACAATTTTTTAATGTGTGTGCCCTATGAAAACTCACTGGTTTCCAAAATTACAAGTAAGAAAAACAACTGAGTCTGTGCCTTTTATGCTGGGTTAATAGACAGAGATGTATAATCTGGAGACTGGAATTGTGCCTCCATCCTGCAGGTTAACACTGAGGCAATACCTTGGTCAGGAGCTGGCTGTGGTCTGGGATATTGTGACGCAAGGCTGTATATTCCATGGACCTGAAGCATTTAAAGGTTTAACAGAGCCCCTAATTGCTCTCCTGTCTCTCACTGCACACTAAAGGCAGCAGTTTTAAAAGACTACAACTATGACTGTGAGAAGGGGAAGTCTGGAAATAAACAACAGTGTAGGTAAGTAAGGAGAAGAGGCCAGTTCTAGGTAGTTTAACATAGGCCTTTTGGTCTGCCGAAAAAAAAAGGGCCTTGTTCTCTTATCTTTCTTTGTATGAAGCAGTTACAATAAGAGCTGAAAATGTCATTTCTTCCAGCTGGAGATTTGCAAAGCCATATATGTAGTTTTCTGGGCTTTGTGTAGGAGTATAAAACTTTTTGTTAACCTGAGATAGGTAAACCCACTAACTACATAGAAAGGAGAAAATCATAAGCCGTGAAAGATGAAATATGAAAAATTGACTTGTAGGTTGGACTAAAAGACAGTTGGATGCTCTAGGAAACACATCTACCTGGTACTATGTTTAAGGCATTGAACTGGTGCTGTAACTGGATGAAGTGATCAGTTTCTGCATGTTAAAATCAGTCAGAATAGGGCATTTGCTCTGTTGCAACCTTGGGTTGCTTGCCAAATGATTGTCTTGTGCTGATTGTATGTGACCATGGGAGCCTTGACTAAGCTCAGGGCAGAAAGTGCTTCATCTGACTATGCCTGTGCTGTGAGCAAAAGACACGTGTAGAATGTTGGATTGTTGAATTCTGGGACCTAGTTCTATCAAAGAGGTTTGAAAGAACCTAGCCAGACTTGGTGTTCCATAACTAGGAGGCTGAGAGTCAAGCCCTCTTTTTGATTACAATAAAACAAATTAAGTCCAAAACCACTGCAATGTAAACACTAATTGTATTCTTGCTCTCTGATGTTTCCTGTAAATTATTTAGGTATTTATCTCCTTCTGGCTGAATTTTTATTGTCTTTGCTTTACTTGGATGTGTAAATACACTAGGACAGAGAAATTATTTGTAGAATTAGGTACTGGATTTGCATGGTTGTAATTCTTTCTAATTTGTTTATTTGGTTTTTCAGTACTGAAGTGTCCAGACATGAATTCAGTGTTCTACACACAAAGTCATGAACTTCAAACACATTTCCACAGCTCAAGTCAAAAGAATGTTACATTTGTGTGACTATTAAAACAAATTATAAGTGTGATATTTAATGGTTATAGATCTGCTGATGTTGAAGTCTTTATTGTATGCCTCAACAGGAAATCTCTATTAGAGTTTAGTAAGTATCACTTCTAATTTTGTTCTAACACATTGAAAATAAAATTTGGAGCAGCTAGTATCTCCGTTCATGGTATACCATTGTATTCCATAATGCTGTGGATAAAGGACCAGCTTAGAGGAAAAGTGAAGTTTGTTGACGATGGGAATAAAAACCTGGTTATCAATTATTTTTAAAAAAAGACAAAAGAGAGTAGGAAATTCTGTACTGAGGTGATTAAGTAGATACCCTTGTGTTGTTTGAGGGAGGGTGATTGACCCGTACAGCCCAACAGGACTACTTGCAAGTACAACTGTGCCCCCACGTGGAGATAACAGAGCTCTGGGCTCACACCGACCCTCCCAGAGGTGCCCACACCCCAAAAGTCACGCTGGTTTCACTGAAAGTGGAGCTAAGTCTGGAAATTTTTTCTTTGGGGAGCCATTTAGACATGGACTTTGCTGTGCGCTCCGTTGCAGCTAAAAGACAGAAGGCTGTTATACAATGATAAATAGGGGCTTGCTGCCTTTTTTTNTTTTTTTAAGGCTGTTCTTGCTTTCCAGTATGGATGCAGATGCTGGTACTATTTTTATTTAACCAAATTGCTTTTTTCCTCTAGCTTGCACCCTATATTTTCAACTACTTCTGCTTCATTTCTTAATAATAGCCCAGCTGCCTCTTGTTTTTCTGTGTCTTTGTTGATGCATTACCTAGTTATGCCTCCTGAGAGTTTGCTTGCTGAGCCTTTATAATACCCAATGGAAACACTTTTAGGGAATATATCATTTTACACAGCAACACCTATTTAGCTTCCATTCCATATCATTGAAAGTGCCTTTTGAACAACTGCAGATTAAGAATAAATTTAGAAGCAGAGAGTGTGACACCAAGTTAAAGAGTGAAACAAGATCGTGTTCTGGAGTTTAAAAATATGCATAAAGAGAAAATTCAGTGGGTGCTGTGATAGTCTGTGTTAACAACAAAGTGAGGATGAGATGACCCCTCTTACATCTTTGATGTGCATGACTCCAGTATCGAGTACCAAAGTGTGCTCTGCTTATCTTGACATCTA
Source organism: Phainopepla nitens (assembly GCA_013400175.1). Lineage (NCBI taxonomy): Eukaryota > Metazoa > Chordata > Aves > Passeriformes > Bombycillidae > Phainopepla > Phainopepla nitens. Next base: position 43,644 of record VXBQ01013481.1, read on the forward strand.
TGGCTGGATGAAAATAGCAGCTGAGGTTTTGACCAAAAACCCCTCCAAACTGGAGCAGTGTAGGAATGTTAGAAAAATCTCAAATCGATGATAAATCATCCTACACTGTTGTCTTTCGAAGGCCTTTTATATAAGTAAAGAGCAAAGTTGTGGGCATTTGGAAAAATCTGCATGGAGAGCAATTCCAATTCATACTGCATGAAGGGGAGGGAGAAACCTCCTTCCCCGTCAGCCTTTTGAGTCCAAACGGAGCTTATTTAAAGTAAATCAGAAGGCAAAATATGAAAAAAATGGTAAGAAAATTTAAATGCTTCTCCTAAGCAAACAAGCATCTTCATTTCTGGTATGCAGAATAGACGCGTGTTCATGTAAACCTATTGAATTTCCAAATATGAATAGAAAACTATTGGCAGGGTATTGGTATGATCTTTTTTTTTTTAACCTGGGCCAAGCAAGTGAGTGGCACTGAATATGTGAGCTTTTCTCAGTGAGCCCAGAGGAACTCCTTTTCCAAGGTTTCAAACTCAGCAGCTTTGTTGACATTTCCTCCAAAGAGGGCCATCTAAAGCACAAAAGGACTCATGGATTCAGCTTAGGACAAAATTGATAATATCTTATATTTCCACCTTCCAGTTTCAAAGAGTATTTCTGAGGTACTGAGCACTAAACCCAGTTACAATTTAAAATTCAAAGACAGAAGCCTCTTTACCCTGTGAAGACTAGGAACAGCATGCCAGGTGATATGCTGTAAAATAACGCGTACTCCGGCTTGAAGGGAGATTGAAATTTTTTTTCTGCCCAAAAAAATCAGTACAAGTGGAATTGTGAACATGCCAACCAGATGACTACATTTAAGTGTGAAGGCTTATTTCTATTTAGATCTCCCTTGGTGGTGAAATAGTTACACAAATTTTTTTTTCTGGTCTAGAGCAGCACAGAGGATGCTACCTGTCCTTCTCTAAGCAGTAAGGGAAACTGTGACAACCAAAAATGGTTAGAAATCAATGTATATGTCCCGTCTATTTTTATCATTACCTTCAGTTGTTGCCAACTACCCCAGAAGAGAATTTGAACTTGATCTGGAGTAGCATGTGGAATGCAATGACAATTTCTTTACTGCTAAACTTTTGGTAACATTTGTGTAAAGACTGGTTGAAATTATTTAGACTGTAGGAGTAAATGACTTCTCCAGAGGAGGCTGCTTAATGAAAGTAAACCTGAGACAAGGAGTGAGCCCTGAAGAGTCATGACGATGACACAGCTCTCTTAAAATTCGATTATTTCAATTTCTTATGTCAAAGACTTTGAAATATAAATATTTGAGCTTGAGTTTTGAGTTTATTTTAGAATAGAAAATGGAAGCATCCACTTCTGCTTGTCCCATGATCCCATCATGAAAATTATCAATTTCTTCCCAGTACTTTCAATTATAATATATTATATATTATAAAATATATATTATATATTATAATATATTTCTATTATAATTATGTTATAATAATTATAACTGGAAGTCTCATCCTCAAAGGTCATACTGGAGTCTGGCTGTTGCTCAGCAGATATGTAAACTGCACCAGATTTTTGAGTCTCTGGTAGCTTCAGTCTGGATATCCCCAGTTCTGGGATTCACCTGTTTCATTGCCATACTTGGATCTCCTCTGAGAGACACATAACTTGCCACCTCCTCCCTTCTTTGTCTAAAGATATCACCTATTTATTCACAGAGAACTTCTGGTTGTCCAAGAAAAGTTTCTCATTGTGACAACATGTTTTCTTTCGTGGTATCGCTGTATTTTTTGTTTCTTGTTGCAGATGTAAGGTTAATTTAGGAGCAATAAAATAAATCCTAAGACATTGAATCATTCCATGTCTTCTTGTTCTCTGCAAAAAGGAAAAGTCAGCAAAATCTTCAATGCTGCCACTCTGGAATTCAACAGAGTATAGCAAAATATCTAGCTCTTTTAAATCTATATGTTTTATTATTTTAAAAACATTTTCTGATTGTCTTATTGGTTAAAGATGATGAGGTCTAGCTGTGGCATGTCTGATCTGTATTTCACTGTTGAGTGCCCAATAAAATGCTCATCAAATGAAAGTCACTGTGAAATGCATTTTCACGAGAAGCATTCAGTGAAGGAAGGCTTTAAGTGCAGCAACTCCCATTAAGGCTACCTTGGAAAATGGAGAGAATGTTAATCTAGGATATTCATAGCTGTATTTTTTCCAGCCATTATAATCCAACTGCAATCCATACTTTGTGTCAGGGCAGCCTTTCCTTCACTATTTTCATAGGAAGTTCTTTCTCCATTTGGTTCATACTTAAACAAATACACCAAATTCACAGTAGCACTATTCCCTTTTCTCACGTCTTCTCTGATTTTCTTTCAATTTCTCTGCGGCTTGTGCTCTTCTTTTATATAAAGGAGCAGAATTACCCAGTCTTCATGTGGTTACAAAAAAAAAAAAAAAGCTTTTAACAATAAAACCTTCTCTTTTAAGTTCTTAACAAAAGCAAGAAATATGCTGATACAACCACTTTATTTGAATAACCATGATCACTTCCTGGAAGTGATTTGGCAGAAGCTGTGATAGTCTATCTTTGACTGGGCATGCCCTTCCTCTGCCTCTCACATATTTTGTTTCACCCTTTTTTTTTTTGTCCATGCCCTCAGAAGCTGTAGTTACATGTGCATACTGTGTAACACAGAACAAGTGTTATTTGGAGAAAATGCCATATCCCAGTTCAGGGGTTTGCTAAGACAGTAAACCTCTTTGAGTTTTGAGAGCCTTCTGTGCTTTTAGTGCAGCCAAGCATGCCAAACTCTTTTTTTTTAACTTATAGATACCAAAACACCATCTTTGTTACGTATTCCTTTACTACTTACAAATATGCACATCTCCTTGCTTAAGTATATAGTAGTTCCTGTGCTGGATATTTGTATTCTGTAAATTTGCATCAAGATTGTGTCAGCATCATATGAGCATGAGATGGCTGGGTCTCTACAGCTCTTCTATTCTGTCTTTTGAGTTTCTCTTTTTCAGGTATGGAATCTCTAAACTCCTTAGTTCTAGTCTGCTGTCTCTTTTTGAATGCAGTCTTGTTGAAGTTGAGAATATTGCTATTGATTCGTAATTATTAACTAAATGGTTTATCAGTGTAATTGATGAATTGTTCTCTTCTGATAAAATTATCTTTGTCTGGTTATCTGTGCACTGAATTTCAGACTTAAATCCAGGGGTAGAAAAATGGCTAAACATTGTAAGTCCTGAATTTTATATATTTATTTGACTGAACCACAAGATAATATTAACAGCAGCAGATGTATTTGGGAACTTATGTTCAGCCTAAAATCCATAAACAATATCTGCCTTTTTTTAATTTTTTTGGCTAATGATCAGTCCACCTTAGCTGGTGTGCCTATACCCTCATGGGCCTATGCCATGCACACAATGGCCCTTTCTGCTCTCATCCACTGCATCTTGGTGTGGTATCACCTTGGTGTGCTGCTTCATGTGGTGCTCCTTGGGGTTTGAAATGCAGGACCTTGTGTGCTTTTTACTTTTGATTTTTTTTCACTGAAACTGTGGAGGAGTCAAAATTCAGAAAGTAGTGTTTCTAAAGCACATTGTTTCTTTTCCATGAATACTGGTCTGAAGGCATAGATTACTTTGAGAAATAGTTAAATATGGCTCTTAGAATAGTTTCCAGTAGACTTTTCTGTCTTCTAGGCCTAACATCAAATATTGTTGACAGTATCAGCCTTTGCAGGACATGGTCCTACAGGTCCAAATCTTGACTTATTTGGACTTCATAACCCTTTAATAATATTCTAGAGAGATCATTTAACTAATTGTATTTGTTACTTATCCTATTTTTTTACTGTATTATCTCTTCAGGGATCACCCAGTGTCTAAAATACATGGCAAAATCATTTTAAAACATAAGGTAAAAGTGATGCAGCTTTCAGTGATTTAACTATATTTGTGCTATATGCTGTGCAGACTGATGTACCATCATTGGCAGTGACATAAAGGGACCCTATTGATTTGTTAGCAGGGACTTAAGCAGAGGAATACCTTTCTAGCTTTTGACTGAAAAAGGAATCTTTATCCAGATATTTTTAGTTGTGGGGTTTACAGGGGTTTTTGTGGTTTTTTTTCTGTTTGTTTGGGTTTTGTTCTTTTGTTTTGTTTTGAGGTTCGCTTGTTTGTGGTTTTGTTGTTGGTTTGTGAGGGGGGGGGTTTTTGATTTTTTTTTTAAGAAAGTAGAATTATTATCTTTTTGCAAGAGGGCTTGCACTTCATGTTGGAAGCTCTGAGAGTGGTCTGTCTGATTTTGCTGGTAGCAATTATTGATGAAGCTTCACTGGCAGCAATCTCTGACCTCTGGTAGAGTACAGAGACCTTCAGTGTATTTTTGAAAATACACTGCCTCCTCAGGGTCTCCTGCAGTGGTTTGATGTGGTCCTGTCAGAAGTCTATAATCCAAGATTTAAGACAATGGTAGAAAAGTGAGTTGGGAATAGGAAGAAATGAGATGTACTCGAGGCATTTCTCAGTCTCCTGGCAAATCTTGTCCACTTTTCAATTTTTCTTTTCTTTGCTGACGTATTGATTTCGAATGTAGAGGAGGAAAATGGAGAATAGGGCCATATATGCCTTGGTAATTATTTAGGGCCACCTTTGCTCCACACCTAATCCTGATGGTAGGGTAAACAGTAAAACTGTTTTTGACTGATTATTTTTTATTTATCTTGGAGTGGATTAGAATTATTATTCCAATCACCAAATTCCTGCTTATGTTTTTGTAGCATGCTTTTTTTTTTTTAAAAAAAAAAAGTATCCAGTCTTTGCCCTTGACTTGAAGGTTTAGTCAAAGGACAAAACTCTTCTGTCTGGGAGAATCTTTAATTCAGCTTTGAGAGTTCTTCCTTGGGTTTGGCTGATCAGGTTCATGGCTTATCAGCATCTTGTGTACAAATGGAGTTCTGGGGCATTGACTACTTACAGGAGGACTTAAGAGATCCACTTCATTAAAAAAGACAGTTTCTAACACTTTATATTACCAATGGAATTTTTTTGTTTGTTTTCTTATTTTTTCTCTATCCCAAAGTATATTTTACTGGTTTCTTATTCAACAAGGATTTTTGTTATATTGATCTTATTCATGTCTATGTTTCATTTGTTCTGGCCTAAATTTTTTCTGCTGTTTCATTGGGAACTGTAGCCATTTCAGACTGTAATTATGCAATATTTTTTCTGCTGTTGTTAACAGCCACAGAAGTGAGGCGGTAAAGTTGAGTTAAAGACAAGAGAGAAAGGAACGGACCAAAAAATTGTGATCCATACGGTTTTCCAGAATCCCACTTGCTCTTCAGAGTGTTTTCCTTGTGCTAAGAGGAGCTTTGCCTAGTTTTAGCTTAATGTTCATCTTGAATGTTAGTTTACAACTTTGATCCCATTTTCAGTCTTGTGTAACAAATAGATGGAACTTTCATCAGTAGTGCCTAATCGTACGGGGATCCATAAATCAAAAACGTTCCAGCAGAGAAACAGATTTCCTTCCGTAATTTGAAGTTTACTGAATATAGGCTCGCTCTCTTAGTTCTTGCAGGCAATCTGCTGGCTTCTGGGAGCTAAGAACTGCTTGTCATTCACCATCTAATGCTGCGGAGTAGTAAACAGTAAATTTGTGCACATCTTCAACTTCAGGTGCCTATATTTGTAGGTAATCTAGGCATATTTGGCCATATTTTCATACATCCAGCATTTGAAGTGCACTATGTGTTCATCTTCTCCTTGAGAGGTTCTGCTGCTCCTGTGGAAATCAATACCGAGGCAGTAAATAGCATCAGGTCTGCTATTTTCAACATCAGTATGCCTCTGGATTGTATGTCTAAAGTATTCATTAGCTGTGTGGTCAGAGCTACAAAATCTTCAAGTACTGTTGTCTGAAAACATTGAATTTTATCTCTGTCCTTTGATAGCAGATGTGTTTGGAGATAGATGTTATAATTTCTCTTGCTTCTTGGAATCCTTTCTATTTTTTTGTACAGTGCTTGAGGGATATCCAGGCAGGTGCTTCAAGACTTTGACCTGTGAATTGCCACTTGATGTTAAGGACATAATTCAGTCTGAAAAATTGATTGATTGTTGCTTTCTTGAATGAAACCTGAGGTAAAGAGAGATTTTTCTTGGTAAAAGAGAATTCTTGTCCTGCTGTTGTATTCCATGAGATACATTAAATGGGTATCTCAATCTGAGAAACAGATTCACAACTGTTCAGGAACACAACTTTTTAAAAATGATCTGCCAGCTGGTTTTTCAACATATAATAACTTCACTGTAGGAATGAATATATATATTCTACTTTTTCATGAAACAAAATCTACCTGAAGTCTAGCTTTCAACAACACACTGAGAAATCTAAATTTGGGATTTCTTTTGTTCTTTGGGTTCTCTAACAAAATAAAGAGCACAGAGATTTGGGCAGTCTTGGTCTGTGGGGCAAACATGATCCATGCCTCTTATTAAGTTGCTTACCTCCATTGTGCTTTCATTTAATTCCAACCAGGAAGGAGTCTGTGGAAGAGGTGGGTGAGGAGAGAGAGCCCTGTAGGGTGTCAGGGGCTCCTGCCAGACCTGTGCAGGATGCAGCCAGGGTGAGGTGAGAGGGTGGCTGCCTTGGCACTCAGGTGTCACTTGCTCTTGGTCTCAGTAAATACCATTAGTTTTCACTCCTGCTTTGTGTAGCCAGTTCATTTGGATAACAATTTATCTGTGTAGCCACTTTAAACAGACCAGTTTGGGCAGGGAGACTGCTCCATTTATGGTGCTAGGATACCTGCTTAGCCTTGGCATCTGTTATTAACCTTTAGCTCCTAAACAAAGCAAAATACTGAATTTGGGGTAGCCTCTTTTTGCCAAATCCAAATTTGTTTCTCTGACTTCACCAGTTAAACGCAGAATATATGAGAATGCAGCTTCAGTGAACATAAGGTTCTTCAGTCCATAGAACACTTCAGATTCTTTTCAGAGCCTAATAATGTGTACAGGCTCAGTAATAGGGGGTTTGCCTTGAACAGCTGTAGTGTGCAGGTGGTGAACAGAGATTTTTCTGAACTGTTGTTTGAGAAATGTTAAAAAATTGGCTTGCATTTTTCCATCTTTTTTTGCTTTTCTGGGAGTACGTTATACAGGTTTTATACCTGTGGAACAGTCTCTTCCTTTTTTGAATTACTGGATGCCTAGAACATAAATCCAACAATTTCTCTTTTTCATATTTGTTCGTGCAAGGAATTCTAGTATTGAAAAATACTTTTTTGTTGTTTTTTTGAAGATGACCTTTGTGTACTTTGTCCTTGAAATATTCTGGAAATTTTTACTAAGGAAAACTTGCTGGTGCTGAGTAGTTCATTCCCCAGCCTTGCGAATCATGTGTATGAATCTCTAATTTTATGATCAAGAATATCATCCAAAGATTGATAGTATTATTTATTGAAATTCCACTTAGAAACTTTATCCTAAACTAAAATAGAAAGAACGGTACATAAACCCCATGTAACAGTGTAAGAAACTTTCTTGCATATCAAGTATATATTGAATTAACTTGAGATGATCATCAAGATGTATTGAACCAAGTGGTAAATATTGATCAAGTCAAGGCTGAGATTAATATTTACCTCAAGGGTCAAAAAATTTCGGTGTTGACTGAAATGTGAAGTGAATATATATATATTGTTAATACATTCTGAATGCATTCAGCAGAAATATCTCAAAATCTGTTCTATAACCCTCAAGATCCCCAGGGACTTATTTCCAGCTAGTACTGCAAAGGAAATATAAGAAATGGAGGAAAAATACACAATTTTCATTAGTAAGTCAAATATATATGTGCACACACCCCCACACCTCCCTCCCCCCCAAATTTAGTGATCAGAGAGGAGGAGCAAGAACTTTCTAGAGAGAGATGCAAACAAATTCAGAATCTCTGAATCCCTAAGGAATTCCCAAATCCTCCCTCTCTGCTTTGGTTTCATGGATAAAGTATGTTTATTTGACTGTGCTTTATGCATCATAAATATAAATCAATAAAAGTTTAAAAAATCCAGAGATCCCCTGCCAGTCCTCCTGAATACTGTGGTATATGATGATGTCTCTGGAGAGAGAAAAAAGGGACAGGTTTATATCAGGAAGATCTGCTTTTGAGCAGGGCCTGAAGAGGGCCACAAAGATGCTTGTGGTGCTGGAGCTTCTTTTCTTCAAAGACAGGTGGAGACAACAGGGGTCATTCATAGGCAGAGAAGAGAGGCAAAGCTCTGGGGAGACCTCATTGTGGCCTTCCAGAACCAAGGAGGGACTTGTAAAAGATAGGGAGAGTGACTTTTTACACAGGCAGATAATGACAGGAGAAGAGGTGGAATGGTATTAAACTAAAAGAGGAGAGATTTAGATTAGATGTTCAGAAGGCCTTCTTTGCTCAGCAGGTAGTGAGGCACTGGAACAGGTCACCCAGAGAAGTCCTGGACACCTCATCCTTGGAGATGTTCAAGGCTGGATTGGATGGGACCTTGAGCAATCTGGTTTAGTAGAAGATGTGTGTTGGAATTCAATGAGCTTTGAGGTCCCTTCCAACTCAAGCTGTTTCTATGATTTTTATGTTGCCCAATGTATTATTGGCAGTTGAACAAGCAAAACTACTATGGATGTTATTCTTGACAAACTCTGATTCAGCCAATCAAGACAGTTTTAGCCCTTTGTTTCACATAAATAACTAGGGAAAGGCCTCCATGAGGCTGATTTGAATGACACTGAGAAATGTTCATGTGGAAAGAGAAAAGTACTATACCTTCTCTCCCCATCTATAAAATGAGTTGTCAAGACTGAGTTTTTCTGAATATATTTGTGTGTGAGGTTCTTTGTGTGCCATTTTCTTCTCCCTACATCTGTTTAGTTGTTACTAAACTAGAAAAAAAATCACCTTTCATAAAACATGTTCAATCTTCTGTTGGAAATGGGCATCTGTCTTATGCACGAATTTGGAAAACTCCCAATCTGTTATACAGAGTGGCTGGGCTTTTTTTTCCTGGACTCATGGTTTTTATCAAGTTGTGGTGCTAAGAAAATTTTAAAAATTATATAGAACAACACTTCTTATTGAGGTTTAAGATAGTGATAGAAAGAAATTGAGGTTAAGTCTTTGCTGACCCATCTGTCTAGTTCATGCAAATAATTTGCTCTGTCTGTTTACCAATGGGGTGTGACAGTTGCAGTGTGCAGACACAAATGAAAGAAAAATTCAGCTTTGGCTTTGAATTGCCCTCTTTCTAAGGTTAAGTCTCACACAAATGCTTTTTTAATGAACAGTTTGTATCTAATACAATTTCATTTGAATGAGCAATGTAGCGATGATATTGCAACATTGCTGAACATTCCTGCTATTTCCATCTCTCATTAAAATAATAAAATACAGTCATGAACTGTTGCTAAGGATAGAAGTTGCCTCAGAATGAGATATTCATTCAGCATCTCGTGAGTTATGCTGCACCAGAATGGCATTACAGTCCTTGCAAAACCAGAAGAATAGGCAAAGGAAACCTTTGAATCTTGCTTGTGTGGTGTGGAAGGAGTAACATGAGAAATAAGTGCAGTTCAAAGACTCAATGGGAGACAAAGCCCAGCCTGCTTTAGCACAGTGAAGAGCCAGAAAAATTTCAATGACAGTAGTCCGGTTCATTTTTTACTTTGTGTCTGTAAGCTTTCTTGAAATAGATTTAAAGGAGCTGGAGCTCCCAATTTTTATTTTGTTCTGTTTTAAGGTCTTCGTGTTTCATTTTGATTTTTTTGTCATTTGTTGTTCTCTTAATGTACACACTCACATTAACTCTTAGAAAATACTTTAGGCTTTTTGAAGACTGTATCCTGAGCTATGCAGCCAAACTTTCTTCTCTTAAAACACCCAAGGATTTCTTTGCAGGCTTAGCTGAAGATATCAGAATTTTAAAAATTGTTTCTTCCACTTACTGTTTTATGCTTATTCAGCTACTTTACTGGAGGTTCAAGTGTAGGACTGATGAGAATTTTTCCAAAGAGTTTGACCTGTAGAAACAAAGTCGAACCCATTTGAGTTTATATGTGTTAATCTTTTTCCTCCTATAGTGAAGTTGTTTGATTAAGAGTTATTCCCAAGATAGTAACTAACCCAAGAACTTCATAGCACAAAGGTAAGTGAACTTGTCAGCACATTTACAGGACTTTTGGCTGTTCCTCCTACTTTGTCATCTTGCTGTGTCATTTTCCTTCTCCAAACCATTCCTTTGTTTTATGGAAGAGATGGTATTATGGCTACTTTGTACATCTAGAAAGCCAATTTTTTTTCCTGCTCTCCCTCCTTAACTTTTAGTTGTTTGTTTTGAAGTTAATGGGAGTATTATAGTTCTGCATCAACTTGTCATTTTGTGCATCTTTTTAAAAGGAAGCTTGTTAAGATACCACTGCTCTAAGTCAGAAATATTTTTGGTTTTGGTCAAAAATAACTGGTAACTAGAGAGACTGAATTTCACCTGTTATGCAGAGAGCATTCATTTGTTTGAACCCTAGTTCTGTGTTGCTGAGCAATCTGTTTCAGGTTGTTCTGGTTATGATGAGTTGTTAGACATAGGTCACACTGTCAGGTTGTTGTGGTTTTCTTGGAGTCAGAGCTCATAGAAATGTAAGATAAAGCAATCTATGAACAGAAAGAGCAGGTTTTTTCCCCTTGTTCTTGCTGGATAAAATCCTGCAAGCTTTATTTTCAGAGTTCATTATTTGAAGGGACCTACTCTGTTCACATGATGTCTGTTCAAATATAGGACTCCTAGGACCAATAACCCCTTTCTTTTCATGCAGTTTTTAAGTGCTTCTGTCTTTTAATTTTTAATTCTGTTTTTTGACTGATGGCAAGATAACTCAGTCAGCAACCTCTGGACATGTACTGCCAACCTGTGAGGTTTAGATGACTTTGAAGAGTTATATGTTAATGCAAATTTGGTTTCAACAAATGCATCTTTAGTTAGATCAGAATCTGATTTTAATTCTTCTCATTCTATTTCTTAAGAAACCAGATTGACAATTTCCAGAGATTATGGTAGTGTGGTTTTATCTCAGATATAATGGGAAGGTGAAAAGTTTGACTCTTGAAAGCAATTTTCTTCCTAATTTCCAGAGGGTGAATCTGTAGATGTAACTAGTCCAGCAGCTAACTTTTCCAGCCATGCTGCCAGATCTATGGGACTATTATCCTAACTAACAGACTTTTCCAATGGAGAAATCTAGGATGGAGGGGAATACTAAGACATCCTTATAATGGTTAGAAGTCTTCTAAAGGTTTACCAATGTAGTACAAATACCATTTTCTATAAGTGAAATCCACTGGTTATTTTCTGATTTCAGTTGGTCCTCTGTTTTAAATCTAAACGATGACATTGTGAAAAATTTAATCTACAGAGAAACACCCAGACCATCTGTCAGACATCATTTATAACGCATTTTTCTTACTGTAAGTGACAAAGTTCAGGATGAAATTCTAGATGAAAAAACCAAAAGCTTTTATTGAAGACCTTGAGGTGTTATCCCTGGCATCTGTTTGAAGGAAAGAATAAAATCAGGTCCTATAATAAGATAATAGAGGTAACATTCCATTTTCAAGACTAACTTTTAGCAATTTGAGTGCAACTTTTTTTCTTACTCTTTGCCCTCAAATAATGAAGAATTATACTGAAATTCTGTTACTTATTTTAGACTGGTTGGGCTGGTTTCAGCCTTCTACAGATGTATTGTTGCTGTGGAGTAGGTCTGTGTGTGTGACCAAATGTATTTTTATTGACTAAGGGGAAGGAGAAGATAATGGCTTGTTTTTATGCATACAAAAATCATCTGCATTTGCACCTGACAGTGCAGATATGATCTACTGGTGCTCATCCGTTCATAACCTAATTTTTCCTTCCAGTGAAACAAAAACTCACAAGAAATTGCTTGTACAGAACCTCCCAAGGTGAGCATGAACCCCAAAGCAGTTTCCTAGAAAACCATTGCTGCTAGTTTCCGAAGACATGGCTCCAAAGGCATTATCAATATTGTTGGGTCCAGAAGCACCAGTATCAAATGCCTTCGGGATCCATAGTGAATTTACAGAACATCAGCAGTGTTTACATAACAGAAGTAACTGTATTAACTACTAATTCAATGTCTACCCTGAGGCAATATAGTCAGACTTGGAATGACTTGTAGAAGCAGCTTTTCATACCATTCAGAGGATGAGGGCAGCCAAAAATAATCTCAGTGACAGTGTGAGTCTGTCGCTTATCTTCAAATGTATCAAGTTGTCTCTACTGTTCAAGCCTGTCTCTAAAATAAGGTCACTGAAGACTTTTGAATGTGTCATTCTGGTTTTTGCTTTCCAAGATATGCAGAATCTGCAGTCATGAGAAGTACTGTGGGTTGTGCAATATGTCCGTGTGTAGTTATAGCTTGGTCTCCAGCAGGAAGAAGGAAAGGGAGCACGAAACAACTACAGAAACAAGGACAATTTGAAAACTAAATTATTATATTGGTGTTAAAATGCAAAATCGGGTGATCAGTGAAAACACTGTATTGTCTGAGCATGAGAAAGCTCTTGGGCTTTGCCTCAGCTGAGATGAGACAGAAAGTACAATTTAGAGCATGGGGCCCTTTCTGCAAATCTTTAGGAGTGCTTCTTTATTTCACTACCTTGATTCTATATTTTCAAATGTGAAGATTCGGGATGGATAAGCATGTTTTACAACTCAAGCTTAAGGGTAAAAACTGAAATATTTTGTGAACTGCATAGCTGATAATAAATAATGTATAGGTGTTTCTCTTCCTAATATTTGTTTATATAGGGTTATCATGCAATGAATATGCAGAGAGATACATGTATAGTACTGTGTTCCCACTCTATTGTATTATGATTTTCTTTAATATTATTTTCTCTGACTCAGGACTATGAAAGAGACGACCTGATGTAGAACCAGGGAGTTATTTTTTTATTTTTAAAAATTTAGCCTTTAAAGTGCAGGTATTGAGAGTAATTAAATGATCCTAAAATCCCTCGTGTTACTCCGACCTTTTCAGTTGTACTGTAGTCACCAGAGCCCTGTACTCTTCCAGATGGCATTTTAAACCCCAAATACCATCTGGGTTTAAGGATGGGTGAAAAGTGTTCCCAATGCATCATTGCAGCCATGTCTCACAAAAAGTCACATTGCACCTTTTTAAAACTGCTGCTGCAATAAGCTAATTGTGATTTTACAAAGGAGAAAACAGTGGTAAACCAAACTTACCGGTGAGGATTTTAGGTGGATGTTTCCATTCTGAAATCAGTCCAGTGCTCAATATTGTGAGCAGTAGGAGATATCCAACAGCAGATGTATGCAGGTGTATCAGATTTAATTAAGTTTTTCCTTTCATCTGCATTCACTGCTCTACTCAAGGTAACAATATTACTATAGTCAGGTATATAGGCAACAATAATATTATAGTCTTTATATTTCCATAAGATAAATCTCTTAGGTCAAACTTAAAAGGAACAAATTAACCCCAAATGGCCAAAGTAGTTTCCCACACAACTGCCTTCAAGAATTGCAAAGTATGAACCCCACATTTAATACCTTTCTGGTTCTGCCCAGATCTCAATTTATAGCAGTGAAGATCCAAGTTTAGCAATTTTTAATGGAAACTTTTTTCCATGGAAAAAATAGTGTGCAGCTCCCATTGGTGTGATATTTTTTGGTTGGTTGTTTTTTTTTGGTTTTTGTTTGTTTGTGGTTTTTTTGTTTGGATTTTTTTGTTTGTTTGGGTTTTGTTTTTTTTTTTTTTTTGTTCTGCTTCATCCTGGTATTGGAGACTCTGACATTTTTCAGGCATTTCATTTTCTTTTAATACATTCCATATATAAATCTCAGCTAAGCTGTGAGCTGCAGCACCAATATTTTTAATGAGACAGAAGGAGGGAGATGAGATTAATCAATTTATTTCATTATGTGCTTTCTTGATATTGATGCTCACACCTCACTTAATGAAAACGAGTATACTAATCTATTTATTTCTAGCTTCTATGTGATCTCCCTAAAGGCCCTGAAGAGGAATTAGTAATATTTTTTTAAAAATTCCCAACACCTAAAGCAAACCACTCCAAAAATTACTATTATGCAGTTATTGCAGTATTTTGAGCTTTATATTTCAAAATAAATAGTAAACATATTACTTGCCAAATGTTTAAAAAGGTTAAAAATGGTTTTCTTTAATTTTGTTATCTCACACTTCTAAATGTTTGCAATGTGCCATAATAAGGGCACATAAAAATATATATATTTGCTGTTCTAATTCAATGACACAAAATTCAAGATCCCTGAGGTAAGGTTAAGCAGGAGCTCGTGTAGTCAGGGTTGAAATTCAGACACTGCAGATATAATCCATCTCCCTGACACATGCAGTGCCTCATTGTGAGACTGCCAGACACAGTCTGCTGAGATGGGAATGTCACAGAATACCAAAACAGGGAGAGACGCAGTTTTGTTCATCATTGCTTTTATCTGTGAATATCCATCTAGCAGTCTACATGCATAGCTATTGTCAGACAGAGAAATATGAGTGCAGCATGGACATGCAGCAGCTAACGTTCACAGAAGTATATGGAGCATATGCTAGGAGCTCAGAATTACCTGAAGATAATTTGGGCAGTTAATCAGGTTAATTGCTTATTGCTAAGGCAGTATTTTGGTACAGACGCTGAGTCACCACCTCAGTTGTCTAGCAGAGATCTATGAAAGGCCTGGTTGTCTACATCTTCTAGTGAATTCTGAGCCTAAATGACAAAAGGGACCCTGAAGGCAAAGAAACTGCACTGTCATCACTGGGGATGCAGGCAGGCAGAAAGAGCTGCAGTGGCAGAAAGAAGAAGCTTTTACAAAAACCTCAAGTGCTACTTGTTTTACAATTACTACTCAGTTATTCCCACTCCATTATATATTTGAAATTTCCATTCTGGGGACAAAAAGAGGGAAACCTCTGAAAAAATATAGAGAAATTAAGGTTCCAAAATGAGAGATAAAGATGAATGTCTATCATATGTGTAAGTTGGTCTTATGCAAAAAGAAAAGAAACTTGGTTGTGTTTTTCAGACAAACAAATTTAATTGGATTTTCAAAAGCCCATGTCAGGCAGCAAAATACTAAAAGTATTTGAGTGGCTGGCCTGTAGTGCTTTCTACTTGGCATGAGCATAGGCAGTTCTTCTGTAAACTGTTGGGATCCCTGAATAGTTATGGCTCTAATCTGAAAGAAGGAAAGCTTCCAGGGCCCTGAAAAAATACACCCTTGCCACAGACTTGGCAGAAACCAGGTTGACCATATGACCAACAGGGCTGGAGGGACATGACTGTCTGGGTTTATGTCTGGACATATGGCAAGATTTGCATAGTGATTAAATACTGTTGACTCTAGCTTTAAAAGTGTGTTTTTATTTGAAATAGTGCATCCTGTTCTAGGTGTACTGAGCAACGTCTCTGTATAGGCATTTTTCTGCCCCCTTGTAAAAGGCAGCCTTTAGCTAAAAGCACCATCTGTGACATGAATCAGCAGTTCAGTGACGCAGCTGAGGAGCTTGGAGCAGTGGGACGGATGGAAGTAAAGGGCATGTTTCAGAGTTAGAGTATTAACTATTGTAGGGATGCTAATAGTTCCCAGGCTTGCAGCAGAAGTTTCATGAGGAGCCTGCAAGCAATTAAAGGCTTTGGAGAAGCTGCAGCAAGTGGGCTGTCTGTGGGGGAAGAGGGAGCTAAAAGTTAGGTTAGAAATTTTGACATTGGTTTAATGACACACACACATATATCCCCTCCAGCCCAGTTCCTGTAATCAGTCATTCAACTCCGTTTGCATCACGGTTTTCAGTGCCTCCTGAAATTCCTTCCCTCGAGCTCAATACAAAGCTCTGGCCCTTCCCAAAGTGCTCTACACCACCACGGAGCAAACCCAGGGCAGGAAAACTTGCTATTTCAATTTTTTGGGTCATTTCTGCTTTTGCTTGGGTATGATTTCTCTTTACACTCTCTTGCTCTGAGCCCCTTGTTTACCTGTTCTAACTGCAAATTTCAGGGCTAGAGGGGAACACTGTCACCCCACCTCTATTTTTTTATCACTTCTGAGGAGAATAGTGACAATCACATCAACAGTGCAAAGTTGAGCAGTTGTTTGTCTTGATTTTTCCACCTGCACTAATCTCACACGGGCCTGGGATCTCTAGTGATAAGTACCCAGGAGCCTCATTTTGTATCTCTTCAATTTCCTCCTGTTGCACCTTTTCCCCAAAACGTAATGGTACATTGAATTACTGGGCATAAAATCAGGAGCTAACCTGCTACTGTCACTTAGAAATGGATTAGACTTATCTATGGTCTTATAAAACAAAGCTGAATATGTAATTTGGTTTTCACCTCATGTCTGTGTATTTTGAGTAAGTCTGAATTTTTAGGTATGGAAAAAATGATATGTTTCTGCATATCTTGGTTTTGTATGTCCACATACAAATGCAGTAACAAATGCAGAAAAAGTCTGCATGATATTTCTGAGAAGCTGACAGTTAGAAATAAAGGTATCATAAGAGTTTTGTCCTTCTTCTTTTTTAATCTATTTCAGGGAACCAGAGAAAAATGCCATAATCCAAATTCTATAAATGCAAGCATTATTATCAGTTCATCATCAGTAACATTAGCAGCAGTTTTTACTTACTTGATCTATGAAAAGTTCTTTTTGTAGTTTTGTCTCTTGGAAGAGAGAGAACATTTGGCAAAGATAATATATATTTTTTACATATTACATAGGAAAAAGGAATTCTCCATTTTGAAAGCTTTCAGTAAAAAATGGGATACATTTTTTTCACAAATAAATGGGTAAGGAGTCCTGTTCTACCAGTTCTGTTAAGTGATTGCTTTTTAACCACTAAAACTCAAATACGATCTCGCCATAGTTTTTCAAACTTAACCCCAAATTCAGCTGTTTTATTTTTTATTTTTTTTTTTCATTTTATTCTGAAGCTAGACTAAAAGCCCCTGGAGTTTTGTATTTATAAATAAGAATTAAATTTATATTAAAGGTGCCTATAGGGATTTATTTTTTATATTTTAGCTGCTTCATCAATAGAGGATACGATGCACGGGATGTTTTGAGCATTTATTCTTTAACCATCCTTGCCTATCTGTAACACTTCTTACAGTAAGTGAGTACTTACTGCCTTGGTTTGCTTCAACATCTTTAAAAAATAATCTTACTGTAGTAGCCATGCCTTTTCCCATGTTACTTGATTGTCTGGTAGAAGGGAACCAGCGTTACCTACCTATTTACACACATAAAATCATACACATGAACCCATAAAGAAGTCCAGTTAACATAAATTTCAGTGTGATTTCTCCATGTATTTGAACATGCATTCCAGAAACTCACAGATATTAGAAATTCTTAAGGACAAATTAGGCAGCAAAGATATTGCCCAAGTGATATCTTACACGAGGGTGGTATCAGCAGATCCATAAATTCAACAATTTATGCAACCACTCTGTCAAAGATCTAGACTAATTCTTGATTCACGCTGTCTGAAGTGTTTTGAAAGTTTAATTCTCAAAACGTTCTTATTTCTGCTCTATGATCCACATCTCATAGAAATGGCCTTTAGGAGATAGAGATTTCAAGTGGCTTTGAACTTGAAGGAGCTAAATGCATTTGTGGCATTATACTTCTCCTTGGTTGTTTTTAATTCACAGCATTGCTGTTAAAACTAAATAGCCATCAAAAATTTCAAAAGGCTCCATTTTGTTATTAAGTTCTCTGATGAGAATATGTATTAAGGAAAAACTAATGTATCAAAAAGGGTGTGATGGTGGGTCATTGGTTGGTTTGGAAAGTTGGGGCCTAAATGTGATGTGTCAGGTGTGTAATCCTTCTGAAAAGAAACATATTTGAAGCACCATCTTACTGCTTGTTTAATGCTCCTGTTTAGTTGCCATAAAGCTGTGGAAAAAACGAGAAATTGAAACTGTTGTGGAGTATATTTCGCTTTAATTATCACAGTTCATGAAATGTTGGCTGCTTCTGATATATCTTCAAAGATAATTTTTATCTATGCATTTTTGTCTTCTCTGTCATGTTCAGATTGTTTGTTGCAGGAGCTTTTACATAGAGAGACTGAAAATAACACCAGTGAAACAATTAATAGTGCCCTAAAAATTCTCTTTAGTCTTGTCTGCAAGTTATACCTGACAGAGAGAATTGGGAAGGCCCACTAGAAACACATTTGTATTTGTCTTGACTAGCAGTTGATGCTGTTATTTTTGGTATGAATAATGACATGGTGTATTGGTAGAGTGTTGTCTAGTTTTTGTCAGCTGCTGTGTTGCTGCCCCGCAGGTAATGTGAATACCTACCTGTATTTTGGGATGATCCCACATTGTTGGGGTTTTCACTCAGGCAAAAACTCATATGTAAGTAAAAATGATCACAGGCTGCGCTTTTTTCTCCTGATTGTTTTTAATCTGATTTCCTCTTGACAATTAATAGCTCCATGAAACCACACTGAACAGAATATTTAAAACTAATAATAAAAAAGGGAGAACTACCTTGGGATACTCCTTAATAGAAATAAAGTTTGGAAAACAGTGGAAAGTCAAAGAAAAAGCATCAGTCTACTTGTTCTGAAGCAGCTGCTGTGTCACATGAGCCAGCAGACACCAAGGGCTTCCACTTGGAGGAATTCTGCCATAATTATCCTGACTCATTACAAACTTCACCTGGCTTTAATTCACTAATGTAGCATGCTGAATAGTTTTCCATTGAGATGTCCTGAGCGTGTAAGCACAGCAGGGATTCATCTGGGGACATCTGATTTTTTTTTCCTCCTTTCCTACACTTTTCCTTCTTTTCTTACACTAAAGGGCAAGAAAGTTCCTGCTGCATGTGAGCGTAACCATCACATGAATGCCAAAAGAATACAGCACATTGTTTTAAAAACAAATGCTGAGTAAAGCAATAATGATTTGCTGCCTATTGCAAAGCTTTGCCAATTTAGCTATTTGTTATGCTCTAAAGATTTACATGGGGTCCTTACCAAGGTTTCCTCTCTCTGATTTGTCTACACATCCCTGACTGTTGCACATGGTTTCCATATGCAGTTGCCTAAAGTACACTCATTGTGAGGATTTCAGCTGGTCAGAGCAACTGTACCGAGAATCTAATGTTGGATTTGGAACATGACATAAAACTATGAGGTGTTTTATGCTTCAACACCACTGTTATAATAATTTTTAAAGAAGATGCTAACCATCTCTTAGTCAAACGTCTTTATTTCTTGTTTCTCTTTTCCATCACTTCTGGAAGCTTATTTTGATTTCAGACACGCATTTTGTGGATGTAAAGGGTTGTTTTGTTTTTCTTGAAGTATATCTCTACATAAAGTTTTATTTATTTCACAATTCCAGTGCAAACACAATTGAAGTTTGAATTGACAGCTTAGATTTAAATTCTTCTGCAGTGGATTTGGGTTACAGGTATTTGGCACAACAATTTATGAGAGAGGTTTTAAGGGAAGCATTACTTATGTTAATGGATGCTGTTGTTTTAAGAGGTCTTAAGGGTTTTGGTTGTTAAATTTAGTGGGTTTTATTCTGGTTTGGTTTTGGACCATGTTTCTTGCTGGTTTAGACTTTCTGGCTTTTTGTTTGTTTGTTTTAAGCCAGCTGAGGATAAATGTATATGGGTGCCTAAGGAAACAAGTAATAGCAACATGAAAAATATATTATCTACTACTGACAACTATCTTGAAATATGCTGTGACTCTCAAATTAGAAATATCTGCATTGATCCTTCCAGCTAACGCTAAGAGCCAATGGTAGGTCAGAGAATGGCAGTGCAGAGAGAGAAACTGTCTTTATATTTGCACCTCTGCTATTTCTATTTGTGACTCTTCATTGTGTGTATCAGAACAATTCCATTCTATTTTGCACAATAACATTGGGTTCTTGAAATTAGTTATTTAATACTTTTAAAAAATTAAGTGTTGGGTCTATTTCTTTGATGCATTTGTGGACCTGATTCATAGAAGCACAGAATTGTTTAGGCTGGAAAATATCTCTAGGATTACTGAGTCCAGCCTTTGACCAAACACCACCTGGTCAAGCAGACCATGGCACCAACTGCCACATCCAGGTATTTCTTGGAGTCACCATCCCTAGAGATGTTCACCAGCTCCCTGGACAGTCCATTCCAAAGTTTAACAGCCCTTTCCATGAAGAAGTTACTCCTAATGTCCAAATTCACCCTCCCCAAGTTGCATGAGGCAATCTCCTCTTGTCCTTTCTGGGAGAAGACACCAACCCCCAAAGCTCTCTGAAGTCAGAGGAAAGACTTCACAGATCTTTTCTTTCCTTCATTGTTTTGGTGTCTGATTTTCTTTTTTTCCCTATCCTGTACGGATTGTGAAGGCAACAAGGTTTTGCTGACAAGCAATGGGATGATTCAGCAAAATTAACAGAAGTAGGAGAGATGAGGCAATGTACTTTGTACCTGATATTTGAGGCTGTGAAAGCACACAGGTATTGAGGCATAAGAAGAAATGTGCAAGCAGAATCTGATAACAATCTGTAGAACAGGTCTGAGGAGCTGTGCAGGAGCTGCAGGTCCTTAGCTCCTCTCCAGCCAGGTCCCAAAGAGGGGCATCCTTTTGTTGGGCTGGCACACTTGGCTGCTCAGGAAGAGTTTGTTGATTTGCTGAGTACCAAAACAAAAGTGTCCAAATGAGGGAATGCCAAAGGTGATCACCTTGCCAAAAGGTTTTGATTTCAAACGTGTGTCCCTAGAAGGGTGCGCACTTTATGGGGAGATTTGTACAGCTGAAACACCAGCACCAAGTCTGTATCTGCTTCTTCTTATTGCTCTCTGTTCCCCATGTTTTATGCTTAGCAGTTGCCATTAAAATCTTTACTGTTGCTGTCAACCTTGTATTAATTTACAGTGACATTAAAGCTGGAGAATACTGAAATACAACTAATTAGGCTGAAGAAAGAATGATGAATATTTTCATAGTTACTCTTGCAAATGACTGCTGCAGATAGAAGCAATCTTTAAGTTGCAAAAATTGTTAGGGCATATTCTGACCTCTTTCTACTCCCTCTCCTAATGTGAAAATTGCCATTTTTATATTGACACTTTTTGTGGAGCAGTTTGGTTTAAATATAGTTATATTTATCTGATAAATATATGTATAAATGTATGTATAAAATGTTCACAGTTATTTCAAATTATCCTCTAATAGGAATCTGGGATTACCTGAAAAATTATGAACACTTATTTTGAGTGCTATTCTTGAAATGTTTTTTTATAATAACCTGCTAAGAGAAGAGAGAGATGGAAGAAATTTAAGAAAAAGTATTAAAATATTTTAGCACTGATTTTTTTCTAAACTTCTGTTTTGAAAAGCTGGATAATAGTTTATATGGACTGTTCTGATGGTGATCTCTTGTCAGGAGGGTAACTGTGGTGCAAAACAGATTTGGATACAGGTTAACACTTATACTGAAAGGAATTTTGAAAGGTATTTCTATGTATATTTTGGTGCTTTATTCCTAAAAAGTGCTAGATGTTAACATGTCATATATATTCCTGTTATTTTCCCAATTAAAATAAGTATTAATTTAAAAAAAAAATCATGTTGTCTTTGTTTCTATGGCTGACTATATTTGAGAAAATAATATTTCTTTATCATGATGCAGCACAAGTTCCTCAGAGGCGATGTTCTGTTTCTGCTGAAGAACAGGTAAAAGCAAATGCTGCTCTTATCTCCAAATTTAGCAGACCTTTGGTTGGTTTCTTGCTCTTCTGTGGGACAGAGACACCTTGGAAAGACTGAAGAGGCATTTTGGAGGCAAGCAAGATGAATTAACAAATATTTTCTGGTTCTTCTTATTTCAGAGTTCTTTGTTAGAAGCAGGAGCATGTAAGACTGTTCAGGGCTGTTTGCATGAGATACTGAAAATTAAGTAGAGACTGACACTGCAGAAAATGTAGAAAAGGTGAAGAGAATAAGGTGAAAAGGCAACCTGAAAAAGTAAGCATGTGGCTTGAATACATTTCATTCCATGTCCTAGTTATTGCTTGATTGTCTTGGAAAACCATAAGTCACAGAAATAAGTCAGTGGTGAGTTACAATTTACTCCAAGCTCCATCGGCAAGAACAAATAAATAAATATTTATTTTTTTTTTAAAAAAGGAAGTCCAGCTTTTTTTAGGCATTTAGTTTGTTTTGCTTAGGGAAAGAAGGCAAACAGGAACAAAGGTGTAGGCTTACTTTGTGGAAGTGTACAGTTATAAAATTGACAATTGGGAAAGCCACTTGAAGAGGCAGAGAAACTGAAACTGTTTAGGAAATAAATATATCTATAGCAGGTAGAGACTCTGCTGGTGACATCCCAGCTGTTAGTTATATCCAGCAGCAGAAATAAAAACACATTTTATGGATTAATTAAAAGGCTTAGTAAAAAGCACTGGTGTTTTATTTAATCTTATGCGCATCAGCTAGATCCTGTCCCCAAATAGTCTAAAGAGAATACAAAGGGAATCTTGCAAATTCCCTTCTGATACCTGTGGATTTCAGAAGACTTGAGCAGAGGACTCATACCCTGGGGTCTGTCAAGACTCTCTGAAAGTATTTTTGTGCTTTTACCTGTGTGTGATGGCACATGCTCTCAGAAATTGCTTTTCCTTTAATCAATGTTTCTTTCAGAATAGTGTTTGGATAAGGATAGAACAAATGACTTTTCCTTTTTTCTTTTGTTCCTAGATTTTTTGTTTCCTTCTCATCAGTGATTCTTTTCTTCCTTTATTTTTTGAATTGTTAGCAAGCAGGCAGCACAATGGACTAAAATGTCTCTTAAAATCATGAAATGAGAAAGTCACCACCAGCTTATATAGTTCCTGCTCATTCTGTTGGCTATTTGTTTTATTTCTGAATTACTTTTCAGTTTTCAGGACTAATAAGATGGACAAATGGGTGCAATCAAGCAGGAAGATCCCAATTTTTTTTTTGAGGATTTTTTTTTTTCCCCTGTCCCAATTCATACTTCTCCTGAAGTTAATGAAAGTTACATGCACAGTATTTTCCCAATGGATTTACTGGAAGATTTGACAATGCTAAAATAAACAGAGGGTTGTGGCAACATGCTCTGGTGAAAATAAATGCTGTCTCTGTTAGCTCAGCTGCTCCAGGGCAGTAAAGCAGCTCTCTTCCAGAGGCTCCTGTCAGATGCCTGTAGGACTTTGCCTCATTTACCATGTAACCTTTCCACTGTGCCTGGCTGAAAATCCACACAACTGCCAAAATGTGATCAGATATTGAGGAAGCCCAGGTCTCCTCCAGTCTCTTGCCTTCTCTTGAGGAGTCTGAAAGAGTGAAACCCCAATGTGGATTTAAGGCCACATGCAGAGAACAGAAGTGTGAGTAGGGACTACGGTTATGTATAGAATGCAGTTTCATCTTATTTTTTCTGATAATTTATAGTGGCTTTGCTTTCTTCCAGAGACCAGAAATTGTAAACAGTAGTCTATAAGACCTTGGGGAGAGGAGTAGAGATTGAACCTTCCTGGTTTTCATTTAGATGCACTTGGGTTGCTCAGTGCTCCCAAGGAGTAGCTGAATGATGTAGTGGAACTGGGTGTTTACTCTGAGCATACTGTGACTTTCTGTACAGATGGCATGTATGTGCTACCTCACAAAGGTTACCTCTTTATCCCAATCCAGTCATTCCACACTGACTGCCTGGGATTGTTTTATTTTATATATTTCTGTTATACAAAAAAGGTGAGTGGTAGGGGCTGAAACAGTGGAAAGCGAAGAAAGAAAAATGAAATAACGAAGAAAAGTATTGTTATGTCATTCAAAGATACTGTTCTCCTTCTTTATTTCCTTTCTGCCTGCTACACTAATGTGTAATGAATATACTATTTAGGTGAAATAGATCTTCTGTACCTACTCAAATCTACTGAATAAGTCAGAGTTGAAGTTGATATAGTCAGGCTGGGGTTTTTTTGTTTGTTTGTTTTTAATCTTAGATACACAGCAACACTGTCCTTGGAATCAACAAAGCAAATTATTGGCATTTACAGAAAAAATGGATCCTTTTCTGTTTCAGCAGCATAGCTGGGGCTTTGCTGCAGCACCGATGCCACAGCACTGCGTGCTGATATCTGGCTTAGTAGACAGCAGGAGAAAAGCCCGTGTGTTCATGGAAACAGTGCTTCCTCAGACAAGTGATAATCAACCTAATGTCGGTGTCGTGCTGCAACCAGACTCTGACAAGGTTTGCAAATATCTTGAAAGGAGCTGCTCATCTTCCAGTGCTGTAGCTCAAAGCCCAAGTGGAACAAACCCCAGGCTTGCTGCACGTCACCTGCAGGATTTTGTTGATGAGCACAGCATGTATAAACAGAGGCCACCGCTATCACTGCCGGCAGGAACAGCCAGATGCACTGGGCTGCTCGACCACTTAAAATCTTGCTGCGTAACCACAGAAACTAAAAATGGAGCTTAAAAACCCATTACACATCTCCAGAGCCATGGACTGCCTTTTTCAATCTTCAAGGCCATTTTTAATCTGTGCCAAAGACTTTTCTTAGACATGTCTGTTCTCAGGAGCTTCTGCCTGCATTTTACCATTCATGAGAACAGAATGAGTCCCAGGGAGGGATAGGTCATAGGATGGTGGTTCAGGCAGAGGGATAGTCCATGAACCCTCCCAGCTCTGCCACAGACACGCATGCTCTGCAACTGGGAAACTCATTTGCTCTCTTTATGCACTTATTTTTCCAACTGTGCAATGGGGGCGATATCTTGTCTGTAACTGTAACACAAGAGCTCATTCATTAATGGGTTCCCAGATCATTTTAAGCTCTCTAGGGTGAATAACAAACACCCTGCAGGAAAGGGAAAAAAAAAAAAAACAAACAGGCAGAAGGATAAAATACTGTTTGTTGTGCATCAGGCTATCTCTCTGGATACTGTGGTTTTGAGGCAAAGCAATTTGTTTTTTTCTGCTGTAGTGTCTCCTGTCTTTGAGGATTAAGGGTTTGGGAAAGGCTAAAGCAGGATTCTCCATGTGTTGGCAGCTCTGCTAGCATTGTGGCATGGTAAAGCCAGCCTGCAGTGGAAGGGCCATGTCATGTGCATCACACCTGCTTTCTGGGGTTCTAAAAGGTCTTTCATGATGGGACATACTGGAATTAAAACATGACATAGCCAGAAAGGACCTAATTAGGTGTTGTCTGCACCTAGGGCTACAGAATCTCTCTCAGTGGTGCTGTGCACAGCTCCAAAACCTGTGTTAGATGTGCATTTGCTTCCCTGGTGTGGAAGGAGGCAGTGGCAGCCTGGCTGGCAAGAATGGCCTTTGTCTCTGTCTATGAAACCCAATCAGTATTGCAGTTTGAGATGACAGACTGTAATGCCACTATTTAAAAAATTTAAGCAATTAGTTTATTCAAGTTAAATATAAAAGACAAAGAAAGAGCCCAGCAACTATAATTTTACATGAGGTTTGATGTTCTGCCTTTTTTTTTCCTAAGACAGTGTTTTTCCTTTGTTCTATACTTCCCTTATAATATTAAATATGGAAGTTATGCCGTGAGAATATTTCTTTCTCAGAAAAATATAAATCCCCTAAGAATCGCATTGAGAAAAGCCTCTAAAGAAATGGGGTTTTTGTTCTGCAAGATAATTCATAGCTTTTTATCTTATAATGAGCCCTGTGGGGCTGCAGTTGGTGGATATTTCCATTTGGGCACATTCACCGGTGGAAGACCTTCCTGGGGCTTGCCAGATTCCCAGCTGAATCCCCTAGATCCTTGCTCTTGTGGAGCAATAAGATGAGAGACAGTACATTTGTTACCTCAGTTGTAGCTGAGATCTCTCACTCCATCAGTCCTCAGAGCCTGAAAGGACCAGAGATTCCACAAAGGCTTCCAAGCCACACAGAGAAGGGAAGCACCCTCCAAAAGCAGTGGGGATGTCCAAAGCCCCGTGGTCACTCACGGAGACTGCAACAGGTGCACAATCCATCCTCCTGTTTTGCTTTGCAAGTTAAAAATACCCTGTATTTAAAATTTGGCCTGGTACTTTGTGTTAGTTGCAGAGCTGCTAGCACTCGGCGTCAGGTGGCCTTGGAAAGAGGTTAACAGACCACATCCCAGGAGTTCATTGCCAGATCCTGGGAAGTCTGAATTTCCACCCCCTTGAAGGACACATTAATTTTTTTAGTAATTTTGAGGATTTTAGTGTTGTTATGAAAAATTTACCTATAGGAATAGAAAGTGAAAACTGCCATATGGAGTCTGGTTCAAATGAATTTGAAATTTGCTCCTGGAGACTTCTCTCTGAAATAATTGCATGATATTCTACTTTATAATTTTTTAGCTTTTGGTTATATTCATGAATTATGGCGAGACTGCAGCTCCAGGTCTTTACGGTGAAACAGAACAAATATGTTTCTAAATAAGGAACGACATAAAGATCTGGATTAAAATTGATTTCAAGGACAGTATTACCCTAGACAAATTAAAAGGCATAGTTAAGGCAAAGTAAATTCAAACAAGCTTTACCAGTATTTTTCTGTGATTTCTGGTATATTTAGCTTTTATATATTTATGCTGAAAAATACAAGCATTTGTCATATTGCCCATGACTAAATTTAATATTTTTTCTCTAATTTATCTCTGTTAGGACAGTACCATAGCAGGAGACCTCAGTTTTGTTCATGCTAGGAGTCTTGTCTGGCTCAGGAGAGCAGGTTAAAGATTTTTGTTTTACCCGTGTTATCTTCCTGAAGCCTGAAGGACTACTTAGTTATAAATATGAAGGGAAAATCTGTTCCAGTACATATATACCTTCTCTGCATTATATCGCTAATAGAAAATGATTGGGAACTGACATACACTGACCTCCAGCAGATAATTATCTGATAAAATTGATACTTCACTTCAAAATGCCTAAAAAATTATGCTGTCAGATTGATGTTTATTCCTAAAAGCATTCTGGAGAACTTCCCCTTGATCTTAGATCAGTCCATTGTCAAATTCCTTAAAGGCCACATCATTTATAAATGATATGAACTGCAGATGTATAATTCATGTGGAACATAAAATAAGGTTTAAAACATTTGTATTAAAAAGGTAAGGTGATCCTATATTAAATCATATTTATGGCCTAATTTAAAGTATGGAATCCTTCTGACTGAACTTTAGCACTTCTTACTTTTTATTTTTTAGAATTTTTTTAAAAAGACACAACTGTGACAGTGATGTTGTCAGACAAGTGGTCTCTTTCTAAAGTCCTTGTGTTGATCTGTCATATTATTTTCCATTAGCTCCCCCTACACTTTCTGCAGATTGCTTTCAGCCATATTTTTACTAAATGTTTTTGGAAGTGCAAACTGCAGATTTTACCATCAGTGTTTTGACACTGCAAGCTCAAGGTTAATGGAATTTCTTAGTGGATAAAAAGAAAAATAACTACATTTGAAGTTAAATCATCTTGTGAGTATAGCCAAATTGCATAAATCCTAGAAGCCATTGTCATTAAAAAGTATATTAAAAAAAACCAAACCAAAACAAAAAACTATTCGATGCATTTTGCTAATTTTTTCTTCCTTCTGATTAAGACCTAAAAAACTCCTAAAACTTATATTTCTTTTCCTACTGCATAAACTCAACTTTGTTGCTACCATTGCTTCTCAAACATCTTTTAATAAATTCTGAGAAATATAATAATGTTGTTTGATATGATTATAAACATAATATTCTTATGTTTAAAACCTTCGCCTTGATCTCATTATTATACTTTTACCAATAGAAATAGAAAGCAAAATTGACATGTAGAGTCTCGTTCAAATGAATTTGAAGTTTGCTCCTGGAGACCTCCCTCTAGCAAAACAAAGTTTGCCATTTTCTAAGTTCCTAAATGACCTTAATTGTTTAAAGGTTGTGTCTTTACATTTTTGAAGATCTGCAAGCATTTACTAATATAAACTTTTATATATTTATGCTGAAAAATACAAGCATTTGTCATATTGATCATGACTAACTCAATCCTTTTCACTAATTTATCCCTTTTAGGACAGTACCATAATAGGAGACCTCAGTTTTGTTCATGCTATGAATCTTGTCATCAGGAGACTTCGCAGAAGTGTTTCCCAGGTGACAATATCAATAAAAACAGCACAATTTTAAGGCTGAATGTTTAGTATTTTAACAATCTATCTCTCTTTTTCTAAGCATCACTACTGCATTTGCAATTTGACTGTGCTACCCAGTAATAATACTTGGGTTAGAAAAATATGCAATATGTAGAGGAACCAACAATTGACTTGCCATGACCAAGCTTTTAAAGCTGTGGGGCTTCTAGCATCCCTGCTTAGAAAACTCTTCTCATCTATTGACCCTAGTTTAGGATAGGAAGCCAAAAGATTTGAAATCACTTTGTTCAAGTTCACCTATCAAATTCTTAATTTGCCTCAGTAATTTCCCTCAATATGATTATTTCTTGAAACAGTACCTGAAATATGATAACAAATTAAAAAAAAGAGGATTTAGCACTGCATCTGTTTATTAAAATAGAATCACAGCAGATAACCTGATATTTTCATTAAATTAGGATTTTAAGTAACTAGGAAAATATTAGCTTTTAGTCTGTGGGGACTTCTGTAATGAATTTGGAATGGTACTATGTAGAAAATTAGCTTTATTTAAGAAGATGGAGATAATAAGCAGAAATTTGAGATCAATAACAAGTTTTCAAAAGTTTTGGTCTTACAGCTCAGGAAGCTTAGGAATTAAGTTTCCTTAGGATCACTCCTGAGGTTTTTCTTTCACTATTTCATCAATATTTTTCACACAGGGACCATGAGAGTGACAACTGTTCGTGATGTTAAGTGGTGTTGGCAGAATACAGGAGAGCAAAGATTTCATACTGCAAGAACTGGATAACCCCAAGGAATGGCAATACACTGGAAGAATGGACTTTTTTTTTTTTTTGCAGCAAGGTTGTCTTTTTGGGGCCAATATAAAAAGAACTCCCATTTTCAGAGAGAAGTGAACCATTTGGAAGAGTTGAAAGGTATGTGTGCCATTTTGGGGACAATTATACGCTGCCCTTGTAGTACAAGTACAAAAAAGGGAAATGGGACTCCGAGGGTTACAAAGTGAAGGAAAAATTTAACTCCATTGTTCAAAGACCTGTGGCATTTAACTTGAAGTAGCATTGAATAGTCTAAAATAGTTAGAATTTTATCTGTGTAATTCACAGAGAGGACACAAACACCAGCAGCCTTTTTATTTTGTTTATTTTTGGAAGAAAGAGGGAAAAAACTTTAAAAAGAAAAAAGTGATTTGCAAGAAGCAAAACTAGTAGTTTTCTCTAGTGCATGTGAAAAGCACCAGATGAGCTGAGCATGTTTCTGTGGAATGTCTGTCAGGACAGTCATGAAGTGGCACTCACTGCTTTGCTGCTGCTCACCACAGAGGCTTCACTCACCTCTGTGACGCTCTGTTACCATGCCCTGACCATTCCTGCTCTTAGAGAACAGGAATGCTCTGCTTCAGTCTACTGAGCCCAGATGTTGCCACAGGGCTTTATGAACCTCTTTCTAAAATGTTACCTCATGCCTACAGAACTAAGCTATCTTTTAATAAGGGGTTTAATTACAGAGATGTGATAATGCTATTTTCCCATGTGAAACAAGTAAATACAGACTTATGTTTTGGTGCTTCTACAAAGGTGTTCTTTCTTTCAGCCTTTATACAGGTGACTACACAGACTGTAGGAATGTGAAGATAATTTTCAAGGCCATTCTTCTATTCTCTACTGCAAGAATTAGGATCAGTGCTGCTTTTTGTAGTAACTTTTACTGGGAGAAACAAACATGGGACCCAGGAGATAGTTTTGTGCTAGAGCCCGATTCAACACTACAGATTCATTTATTTTTAGTCTGACAATCACTATGATCTTACAACTTTCATGTTATTAGAACAAAAATATTGCTCTCCACAGCCACAAATCACTCATAAACTCTTCCATGACATCTACTGTGTTTTAGGAAAAAAAAAGAAAAGTGCATATAGAGAGAATAAATACAGGAATTCTCTCAGTTCAAATGAAGTTAACATAATTTACATTATGTACTTAAAGCCATTGTAATTTTTACTTCCTTGAATTATACTTTTTACATTGTGGGAGATGTTGCATCACAAGCGGCCCTAGGTGTCTTACCCCTCACAGATGAAGTTGAGCAAAATGCAAACCATGAGGGGTTTGAGCTGCTAGTGCTTGAGCACCTCTTGCAGGCATCTTTATGAAACAATTTCAGAGTCAGTTCACAAGGGGGTCACTGGCTGTTCTGCTTTTTTGAATATGCAAGGGCAATACAAAGGGGAAAATTGAAGAAAAACAGTGTATTCTCTTCCCCCTGCCCCAGCTCCCTTTCTAATGTACGAGAGGAATCATCAGTTTCTCTGGAATTAGCCTTATTTCAGTATTAAATCAGACAGAAATTTTGGCTGTTTACCCTGGAGTGGGCAGGGAAGCTGTTTGGTTCTGCCAAGAATAAATCATAGATGGTGATAATAAGATTAATATTAAAGTGTGCATTCTAAAGAGCAGCGGCATTTGGGTTTGCATCACCACCAAGAGACAACATGTCAAGCTGGCTTTTACAAAATATTCCTCCAAAGGAAACTATATCAGGAAATAGTCCCTGGGTGTGGGAGAGACCACACTGGATGAAATGAAGTAAATAAAACTACTCTGCTGAAGTATTCATGACTTGAATAAGCATGTGTTTGGAAGAGACAAACAGATGGGCAAAGGAACAATTGTTTTCAATGCAGGTTCAAATCTGCTTATGGTTTATGCTTCTTGGATTAGCTTTAAATGAGCAAAGACTCTATCATCATAGTTGTTATCCTCTGTCATCATTCTGGACTTCCTCCTCTGTATCTAACAAGACCTAAGTATAGCTTAAGAGGGAAAGGGACCTTTCCCTATCTCTATGGAGAGGAAAATCTGCCAAAGTGTAGCTTAAAGTAAAGGAATTTTGATAGCAAGGGAATGGGTAGGAACATTACTGCTTCTTTGCAGCAACCCCTGTAATAATGAAAAAAAAGAAAATGTACAGGGAAAATGCTCTGATAGTGCCAGACCTGGGCTAACACCCAACTGACATTATCATCATCATGATCATCATCAAAAGGATTTCATCCTGCTGTTGCTGTACAGTACAAAGAAGGTTAGGAACGAGAAACATACCCTATGTTTTCAAATCAATTACTTAAATTAAATTCCTTTGTATCTCTTCACATTTGTTCTCTCCTCTTTTTGTTCATCAACCTTTCTTCCATATTTGTGTTAGCAGAAGCATGTGTATCTTTTTTCTTTTTTCTTTTTTTTTTTCCCCAATAAAGCATGATTTCAGTGGAGAAGTTATCCTCTGGATGGATTCAGCATTCATAGATTTAATATTCCCATAACTGATAGCATATTAATTGGAGCTAAAGTGCTTTCTTCTCCATTCTCTAAACACACATGTAACAGAACATTTTTTTAATTGTTTTAAATGTTGCCTTCATAAGATTTGAGTTATCCTAACTTTATCTGTGCCCAGAAAAAGCCACGTCTGGGAACCTCTGGAAAAACCAACAGTGACACCTCCATGTTTGTCTCTTTGCTTTCTCTTTCTCTTCTTCCTTCTGCTTGTTCTGGGATCCAGAGGCCAGTCTAGGAGGAAGGGGAAGCCCAGGAGAAGAGAGACTTTGAGGGAAAGTTGCCTTGTATCAGGATATGCTAGGACTGTTCCTTAATTTAATTGATGAAGCGGGAGCCGAATTCAATAGGACATTTAGCCTCTACCATATGTGGAATAAAAATCCTTTTCCCCACTCTTTGTATGTCTGAGCTCTTAAAATTATAATCTTCTATTTCGTGTACACGTGCAGTATGTACTAAGGATAGACTCTTTTTTTATTATTATTTTCACCCTGTTTGATTGGGTTTATATCTTTGCTCAAATATTCCTTTGAAGCTTCTGCAATCAATATGAAATTGCTTTTTACTAACTGAAACAATATGTATAAGAAGTGAGTATAATCTGAGCACAATACCTTGTTCTAAGCAGCAGCAGCAGTGAAAAAAAAATATTTTTTACTGCAGCAGAGTAGAAGTGGTTAGTGCCTGTGGTATCTATTCAACTTGTATTTACTCAAATAGCGTTAAGAACATTTTAGCCAAAAGCAAATTTTAAGGGCCAAACAGGAGAGTAAGAGTGAATAAAAGACATGAGGGAGGGAGGGAAGAGGAAAGGCTGACAAAAGTTAGGGAAGTGAAATGGATAGACTGGTGAAAAGGGGTGGGAGGAAAAAGATGGCTGGCAAGGAAAAGGAAAGTGAATGGGAAGAAAGAAGAAAGTTATTATATTTATGTTGGAAATAATGTCTGATGTTGTGTTTGTTTCTGATAGTACTCTCAGTAGATACACATAGACAGGCTGATACTACACAGAATTGAAAACGGTGCAGTGAATGCTTAAAAATACCAGCCAACATAACTTTTGCTATAAATTTACAGAATTTACATTTTCTTACATAGGGAAAATGAGGTGACACAGTGCCAGTGAGAATTAATTGGAAGGAATTAATGTGGACTCTGTATTTTCTGAGAGATTTTTATTTCAAGATGCGAAATCATTCTCATAATCTACAGTTCTTCTCCATTGCTTCACTCACTCAACCCTAATATTTTCCTACTGTTTTAGTGCCATCTCACAGGCTGCTGTTTCCTCTTTGCTTCTGACTGCTAGACCCAGTGGTGGGATCCCATGAACACCCTTAGAATGCTGGAATGAGAGAATCCACGGTCTCTGCTTTCATAGATTTGAAAGCTTTCACTTTATGTGAAGATTTAAAGAGCCCTTTGCACATGCTAGTCATTAATTTAACCCATCAGAAAATAAACATGCATGTGAACTCTATCCTATTGCATTCTGTGGGGATTTTAGTCTGGTTCTTCCTTACCAAAAAAATTTAATTAAGGCAAACCCAGGACATTTATGTTGGTAGAATCAATTTTTGTCTTTGAAATTATGGTGAAAATCCCCTCTCCTGCATAATAAGTTGTACCAATTATCAATTCTTTAAAGAAATAGGTACTTAAATCATAACAACTAACTAATTTTTGACCTTTCTAAGGTCTGTCTTAGTTTCCTTTTTGAAGTTAGTAAGTAGGGCTTATATGAGCCCACAAACCCTGGAGATTCATTTCATAAAAGATCTCCCATCGATGCATTCCAATTTTTTTAAACAACACGTTTAGAAACTGCCAGCATTCTGGGAGTTAAATCGTATTCTGGTCATCAAAAAATTATTGTACAAGATATAAATACTAATAAGTAATGGCTAATAAATACTAATAAATAATAGTAATAAATACTGTAGCCATATGTAAGCCTTTGCAAAGACAAACCTGTCCATGTGAACTGGGGGCTTTCTGTGGAATTGTCTCATAACACATTCTGCCACCTTTTTTTATCCTCACCTCCGTGAACAATGTTCAGCCAAGATCTGACTAGGTGGTTTTTGTTAGTTGGTGTGTCTTGCTATTTGTATGGGGGGATGTGGGTAGTTTTTAAGTGTCCTGCAGAGGGATGATCCCATGGTGATGGGTCATGGGAATCTCATTTGTGCAGGGCTGGGATGAAACCACTGGTTGATTTGTGAAACACTCACCAAAGTTCTTGATCAGTTGGTAAGACTGCAGAGAGGAAAAAACTTGGTTTGGCCCTCCTGGAAAGCTTGACTTATTTTTTATTTTAGTTAGTTTTCTGTGGCCATATAAATCATCAGGCAAAATAAGGAAAGAAAAGGAGAGAGTATGTGAAATTTACCCCTCAAAAAGCAATTTAGTTGAAATAATTGTTAATTCAGTGCCAGAACTGAGGTTCAGAGAGCAAAGCAATTGGCCTTACATGTGTGAATGTAAAATTTGGGGGTTTGGGGTTGTAATTTTCTTTCTTTAATGGGTTTACATTCAGTAAAATGCCAGTTTAATGAAAGGAGAATTGTAAATAATTATATTAGAGCTTCTAAAAGTTCTTTTAGGTTGAGTCTGTAGGTCAAAACTAATTGTGATGACTAGGAACAAGTTAGATTCCTCTTTATGCCTTACCAGTGTTGCTTCTTGGGCTTACCTAAATATTCCTAGGCTGATTCTTACTTTGTTCTCAACTGAACAAAAACTGCTTGTAAACCAAATAACTCAAGTGCATCAGACTTTAACTGTCTTTCTGGATCTATGCTTAATACTCAAGGAAAAGAAAGGTATTGCTTCTGAAACAGGATTTAATATCTTTATGAAAATTGGTGTTTGAAGCTACTGTGGATTTGTAGAATTTGGAAATCAGTTTGTGGCCAGAGTGAGGTTAAGTGGAGCAATAAATCTGAAGTTATGATATTGGCATTAAGCATGAAGACAGAGGTTCTTCAGAGCAACTTATGCAACACAAATATACAGCCTCTATAAAATGGAATGGGAGCTGCATAGTTGCAACTCCAACACAGTTTTAAAGGTTTATGGCACTATTTTGAATCAATTTTGCTATCCTTTTATTTATTTTTGCTTTTTTTTTTTTTCTTTTTTTTTTTTTTTTTTTTTTTTTGCTTTGCAAGTTGTGATTGGCTTCAACCCTTCCAGAGCATTCCAAATTCTGGATCAAATTTAAGACGTAAAAAAATACATAACTTTTGAAATGCTGTGGCTTTAAGAACAGTAAAGGACAGAGAGTAGGAATGAAAACAATTTTGTGACCTGGATTAACCATGCTTTTGATAGATTATTATTTTAGCAGTTTTGGCCTCTCTGGAATGGAGACTAGAGAAGTGCAGTGGGTTTTTTTCAAAGGGTCCTGTTTCCTGCAACTTCATTCTGGTCTGCTTTCTTCCTGTCATCATCTCCTTGGTCTCAAGAAAGACTACCTGACCTGTTTATGTAAACCTGATGACAGAATTTGGACAAACAGGAAAGTAAGGAAATCACTATGTTCTCAATTCTAGGAGCAAGGGAAATATATTCCATATTTCAAGAAACATTTGGCTTTAATAACCATTCTACAAAGGAAAGAGATGTTGCCCAGACAGAAAGCAGCATTCATGGAGAAGGTATATTCAATCCTTTGAGATTTACTTTTGCAAAAGTTAGCTTAAATGGAAATCAGAATCTACGTATTGCTGTAAATTTTTTTTAGTAGTTGCAGCTTAGCCAAGTCCCTAAGGTTAAAATGTTTAAAGAAAATAAGCAACAAAAGAAATAAAATTAAAACAAAATAGTCTCAAGTGCTCTGTAAAACAATCTTGAAGACTATCCAGAAAGCACATCTGTTGTTGGATGATGGAAAAGTACATGATAAACAACCAGAGAGCAGTGCCACTGCTGTAGAAAGATACATTTTCAGTCAAGATAAAGTTGTGAAACGTAGTAATACCTTCCTCTCATGTCTGTAGAATTTAGCACTTTATTGGATAAAACCAGGAAAAATAAAATCCCTTTCAAGGTGGATAAAACCAATGCACAGACACTATTTACTTAAGAATGTGTGTTAGAGCCCTAACACAGCTGGAAATTGAACCAAAGTCCCCCTGTGCCCAGACTGATGCCTCATTTGATAGGTCATATCTCTCCACAGCATAGTGGGGCAAAGCTCTGTCAATTTTTTTGTAAGTGCATTTACTTTTCTTGGGGATTAGAGAGATCCTGGAGAGAGAATGCAAAGGTCTTCATTCTACCATTATGTGCAAAATTATTAGGGTTATGGTTGTAGTCAGCTGCTGTTCTCTGTTTAGTATTTTCTAGGTATTTACAGAGAGTCCAACCCCTGTTTCAGTTATTTTTGTCTAGTGGCAGCAAGATTAGCCCAATGTGTGTGTAGGATGTCCAAACCTGGGAATTCAGCTGGTGGAAGGAGATCATGGGAAGCAAAGAGCTAGAATGGCTAATTAGTGTGGGTCCCTGTCCCAGTCCATCATCTCAGAGGATGGTGACAAGGTGGATGGACACATGGAGTTGGAATGTGCTGTATCCCTCAAGGTGATTCCAATCTGCCCAAGTGGCCAAACCCCTACAGAGGTTCAGATAAAATAAGTCCACAAAATCTGCTCTTGTACTCCTTAGGACTTTCCTTTTTAAACCACTCATGCAAACCCTTGAGTATTTTGAGTCTTCAGTCAGGACTAGGGATGTGAGACGTGCATGAAGGATCAATCACCCTCTTCAGGTTTATGATTATTTATTTAAGTCAGGTCAGGTGTTAGCGTAAATATCTGAAAAGCAGTCACCTGAATAAAGAGTGTACAAACATCTAATTGAAACTTTTGCATCCTTTAGTAATGCTTATACATTTTGTTTCTTTCAAGGGACAAGGGGGAGATATATTTTAGCTGGAAATATGGGCTCTCTGTGTAGATAGGTTGCTGCAGAGTGACCTGCAGTCCCAGGGAACCTGCACCGTGAGCATCCCAGGACCTCGATCAGCCCAAGTAGGTTCATGATCAGGATATGCTGGGGTTAGTTCCACTGAAGCAAATACATTTCAAACAGGTTTACTCTGATTTAGTACTGTCAGACCTGCATGTGAGATATAAGTCAATCTTAGGCACCTTATTTTTGCCATATTAAGTTGGTGTTTGCTTTTGAACAGGAGGTAGGAGTGAGCTGCATTTCGGTAGTGTGTAACTGTTTAATATTCAGACAGGAAGAGTTAACTGGCAAGGCCAGAATGTTGCATGTCAAGGTTTAATTCTCTGCTGTACAATAAAATTTCTAGACAGCTTGCCAAAAATCACAGAGGAATAGAGCCATAAATCTCCTCTAGTCAACAGTTTAGATTTGGAGTGACAATGCCAGGAGTCTGCTAAGTGTTAAGGTTTCTTGTGAGACACGTGGATTCAGCTACTATTGTCTTCAGCTTCCTACTTCAGCCAGGCTTTGGTAACTGTGTGTGGAGAGAAGATACAAGTAGTCTATTCCTGACTCATAATTTGGATTCAACTTATAGTCTACCCAACAGATAGAGGAGGAAGGATCCCTATTTAAGCATTTTCTTCCCTGGATCCATTTTTATCCCCCGTCAGAGGGCGGCGGTGTCTGCCAGCAGTAACTATTTGATCTCCCACTTTGAAGCTGTTCCTCTGCATGCCCTCACTAAAACGGGACTAGATGCTGGTCTCCTGGGACACTGCCTTCAGCAGTGGTCAGGCAGAGACTCCTTTTTTCTTCTGCTCCTTTCTTGATATTTCTGTGCTTTAGACAGAGCTGAACAGGAAAGGTTAGTAACAAATGTGAAAGTTGTTGAGGTATGTGCGCAGAGCATGAGGAGCAAGGTACCTCCGTGTGCACATTACAAAGGAAATTTGAAAATATCAGCTCTGTTGATGGAGGCTTAACTCTGCAAGGACTTTATGTGCCTGTGAATAAGGAAATGTCTGAACAAGAATATAAAGGTCTGTGCATATAAATATGCAGACCTCAAATTGAGACTCTTTTATTGTTGTTTTTTTTCCTCTCCATGGGTGAAATTGTTGGATAAATACATCTCTAAAAGTTGGATTATTTTATTTTGACAAGTCACAATTATACTGCAACTATCTTCTGCCTGTGATCCTACTTGTCTGTTCTTTGAGTACTTCTTTTAGTGTTTTGCACACTGGATAGTACACCTTTCTGATTCAAAGGAGGGAGGTTATGCTGGGAATTTACACAGCTTATGCCTGCAGACACCTGTGTTTCCAAAATTCCTTGAAAAGTATTTACCTTCTGCCAGTAATGATGTGCTAATATTCAATGGTAATGTATCTTCACAAATTAACTGATTCAGTGCTGGAAAAACAGTGCTACAGAAAAAAAAAAAAAAGGGAACTACCTGCTAGGATTGGAGGCAGGCAAGGATCAGGTTGTATTGCTATGAGTAAGGAAAGCTGTGTGGCCTGGTTCACTGGCAACCTGGCCATCCAGAACTTTCAACATGTTGGTAGGAATTAGTGGCTTTTAGTATTTCTCTGTATTTAAAATGAGAAGAATTATACCATCACATTCAGTAAAGTTTCTCATTCAGGGGATTATGCTAGAGTAAATTGAGACAGCAAGGAGAATGGTCATAGTCAAATGCTGCTTCTTTAGAGACTCGAGATCAATAAAACAGGTGAATGAGAATTAGTTAAGAGGAAATCCAATGTTAAACTGCAAACGCATGTCTTGGAATGAAATTTTTTTGTTGTTTTTAAGATGTCTGTGAATACCTTATCTCCTGTTATTCAACTGGGTTTTTGTTTTATGAAAGAAGACCAATTCCTTCTTCAAAGGGATGAGGGGAAGGATAAGGACCCTGTCATCTCGTGAACAATTAAGGCTATGATCCAGGAAACTGCATGTGTAGATTTAAAGTTTCACTTAGAGGTAGTAAATTTGTGGTATAAAAAGGGATTTTTAAATTATTTGATAGAGGCGATGATGGTATTCAAATAATTGCTTAGCACTTGGAGATAAAAAAAAGAAGATATAAAAAGTACTTAGCAGAAAGAGCAGGCAATAAAGTATATGTGATGGTCTTGAGGTTATGACCCTGGTGTCTGAAGATCTGAGTTGAATGGGTGATCTATCAAATACATTTAGATCTGAAAAAGGGAAAAGTTGGTGTGTCTTCAGTTTTATTGTGGTCTTCAGGTACCATGATAGGCTCTCTGTTTTGCTAGCATGAAGACCACTTAATTTTGTTGGGATATTGCTGTTACTGAGACATAAGGGCTGATGGATAATAGCAAAGCAAAAAGGAACTATATTTGGAACAACTTTTTATGGTTTCTAGAGCTCTTGCGCTTTCCCC
The DNA here is from genome assembly GCA_013400175.1 of Phainopepla nitens. Classification (NCBI taxonomy): domain Eukaryota; kingdom Metazoa; phylum Chordata; class Aves; order Passeriformes; family Bombycillidae; genus Phainopepla; species Phainopepla nitens. Next base: position 82,645 of record VXBQ01013481.1, read on the forward strand.
CCATTGTCCTGTGTCTCTCTGGAGCCTTCAATAACTGAAGGGAAAAGCTGAAGAACTGCTTCAAAAAGAGCAGCAGTAGAAATCAACAAGCTTAAACTTCCACCAGATAAATGAACTGTTGATAGGCTAAATAATAATGAGATTTTTTTTTCCTTTGATATTTCCAAATACTGTCAGACACCCTGCCCCTTCCAAAAAAAGCCCATAAAAACAGCATTACGTTATTGTACTCTGACACCACTTGCATTTTTGTGTTCTGTAATTAGCTTACAAGAAGTTTCATATATAAACATGGAAATTGTCATGATTTATTTTGAACTGACACTACTCCCTGCTCTTACAGAATTGCTGCAGCTATTCCAGAATAAGAATTTTGGTAAGGGTGAAAAAGGACTGTTTAGAGCTATTTCTGATCTCTCTGGACAACAAAAGCAGAAGAATAAAAAGGAAACTAAAATGGTAACCAGTATGGAATTATTGGAATTATGCTTTGCTGGCAGGGTCGACTTTTCACTCTGTGTACAAGTACAAAAGATTTTTCAGTGTCAAAAGGAAGGAAATTCCAGTAGGCACATCAATGCAGCTGTGTTTTCAAGAAAGTAACAGTTAAAATTGTTTTATTCTATGTTACATTGCATAAGAAATAGGCTTTTAGACAAGGGAAATCCTCACCTAGAACTAGAGCTATTAAGAAACAAGTTTTGGAGAAGTAATTACTTGTAAGGAGAGATACCTGAGGTTGGGATTTGCCATAAATACCTAAGAAAAAAAAGAAATAGATTTCAACGAAATACTGGTCTTTGGTTAGTCTGTGATGTCATAGACCTACTGAAGTTGAGGGGTCCTTGAGAGCATCTACCCCTTGAGGATAAACAAAGCTGAATTTGAATTCAAGACATTAAGAAAACGAGTAAAATTGAGACAAATGAGAAGCTTGTATTTGTCTGAGACAGCATCAGTTAGGAATATTAAAAGGAGGTAATAATAATTAAAGGCACCTTTTAGAAGTATAAAACAAATCAGTACCTTAGTAGAAGAACAAGTTTGTGAAGCGGGAAAAAAAAAAGGAAAAAGGGGGAAAAACAGTAAGAGAAATTCTCAAAAGGAGAATAAAAATGGAAGAGTCAATAGAAGCACAGTGCAGAGTGTTAAGGGTTTGTCAGCAGCAGAGTTAACATGACAGGTACAGTGGTCATGCCATGCACGACAGTGCCTTCTTCCAGAGGAAGGAGGCTTTAATGCCAACTGTAAACTGGCCTGGCAAGTATGGAAATTTCTATAAAAACAATCGTCTAAAAGAAAGTTGGGTTTCTTGGGGTTTTTTGGAGGGGGGAGGGGTTTTTTTTGTTTTGGTTTTTTTTTTGTTTTTTTGTTTGGTTGGGGTTTTTTGTTATTGTTGCTTTTATTTTTCAATTTTTTATTCCTCTTATGCATCTAGAACTGGAAATGCAACATATCATTAAAAAGGTATAATTAAATCTGTTTCTGGATAATAAAAGTGAGAGCAGGGGTAGATTTTTCTACTGCTCAAACCAGTTCCTTTTCAAGTAAAAATGTTTATCAAAAGAGCTGACCCTTTTTGTCTAGAATTGACTTGTTACCATTGCTTTAAATACCTTTCTTTCTGAGATGACTTTCTTTAAATTCTGAGTTGTGTTTCAAGTGAACATCCAGATAACATGATATGCTTGGTCTCTGCTTGTACTCATCATTCTTTTGCATATCTTAGCTCCAGCACACAAGAGAGAGATCCTATTCACAGAAAGTACTTAGACATTTGATTTTGCAGTCAATGTTGTATGTCAATATTAAGACAAGACACTTCAATTCAGTTCTCAGCTATTCAGGTTGTAATTCTAATGCCCTAGCTTTATGGTTTATGCATGTTATTAAAGTAATTTTCTTGAAATTTATTTATGAACAAATTGTTGATGTTTATATAATCGGTAGCTGGAGAAATGCAGATTAGTCAATCAGGAATGGTGGTCAGTTTTGGTTTCAATTCAATTCATATTATCAATTATTATTCATTTCAATCATAATATTTTTATTTGGTAGAGGTTTAATTCTAACATGCATGTTAGCTAGCTATATCTTGGGAAGCACATCCATATGACAGTCTTACAGCTACACTCTAGTCCCAGTACTGTTTGTTTGACCAACATTAGTAAAATTGCAAGCATATTATGCTTAAGAGCTGTATCTGTAATAATTGAAATATATGATCTATAGCTGTATCTAAGGAACTCTAATTATAGAACAAGCAGAAATGAAAATAATGTATTTTTATTGTCAGTCAGATGTAGATTCTCCAGAGGAAATTAATCAAGATCCTATTTCAAATTCCCTAATCACCCACAAGGCGTTTTTCAGTCCTTCTCAATCCTCAGGTTTCTGCCTTTGTTTGCTCTGGGGAGTGGTGAAGGAGAGAAGTCAGAGAAAGATAAGGGACACTGTCTTCTTAGCTGAAGACAGTTCAGTGGGATTACCTGAGTAGAATATAATATTCTGTGAATATAACCTGCAGAGGTGAAAACTGCTTAAGGAATAGTAAGTTCCTGGTGACATCATCAGCCATAAAGCATTTCCAGAGAGGGACACCTTTGATATTTGACCTTGCTGCAAAAATATATGAAGGAATTTCATCTGCACTTTGTTACTTATATCTTTATAACATTGTAAATCTGTGGCTCTGGATGTGCTGCGTTTGCTTTTTTGTCATGACATGAGATGCAAGTGATTTCAAATTAACTGGTCAATACTAATGCATTAATGCATGAAAAATAACCACATGCTTCCTGGATTCTAAAGACTGCAGATCAAGGCTCCATGCTATGGGGTAATCAGACCTGCAACTCTTCCTCAAGCAACACTAGATAAAAATATTCAAAATATTCTTGCCTTAGGGACAGACTCCTGTGGCAGAAGCAAAATGAAACCCCCAAACCCCAACAACCAAAAAATTCCACAAAACCCAAACAAGATAATCAGAGCTTACCAAACATTTAAAAAATATTCACATCAGGTTTACAGTCCGAATAAGAGCTCAAACCTTTGTAGTGTAGTCTTTGATGCAAACCTTAAATTTTTGGGTTTGCTTTGGTCTGGGATTTTTTAGATTTTTTAGAGTGGAGATCTGGTGTATCTCCTTGAATGAAGTCGCACCTGATCAACAGCTCTATTATACAAAATTTCTGTATCTGTAGGTTTTAATGCAGTAGACATGAGACCAACAGAAATGCAAGGTCCAGTCATTTTTGAGCAGCAGTAGCAAATACAGAGGGCAGGATGGAAGCAGGTGGCTGCCACAGCAGAGTTTCTTGCCTGTAAAGGTTTTGTACGTGTCACTTCTGCTTTGCACAGCAGCTTCAGAGCTGCTGATTTGGGGCTACAGGGCATGTGAGTTTCCAAATGGGGACAGGGTGAAGGAGCCAACCTGGTGTGTTGAGGCACTCAGTGAATCCCACCGCACCTGCCAGCCATGGTTAATTCCATGTCCTGGGCCACTTCTGCTTAAATCTGGCCTTCATGAAGTGTCTTCAGGAGTTCCACAGTCTGTCTCACCATTCCAACCCCTGCAGTGAAACCGCAGCAGTCCAGCCCTGAAAACAATGTAGAAAACTGCATCTAAACAACTAGACAACTAAATGACCACTCATTTAAATACCCTCTGTCATCCTGGGAACTGATTCTTTTTACAGACCAGCTCCACTCAAGATAATAGCATGGATTACATGATTGTAAAATCAGTATAAATGGGATCAGAAACAGATCCATTAACTCTAATTAGGGAATGTGGTGTGATCTTATTTCACTGCACTGTATACAGCCTCTGTGGCTGTTATTTCAAGTGACAGACGTTTGTTTTCCAGCACTTAATTTGCACATAGAATTAATGGTAATGCATCCAAGAACTGATATTGCTAATATGCAGCATTAGCATAGCTCTCTCTGTCCCACGCTTCTGCTGAGAAAAGGATTCCAAAAAGACAGAAAAAGAGCTCAGACCCAAGGGAATAATAACATTTTCTGTCTTCTGTAGTGAAGAATTTCAGCCTGATGAGTGTTGAAAATAGAGACCATTATTTACTATTCATGGTAGTGGAAACCATTTTCAATGGATTGCACATTTCAATCAGGGCATAACATTTGCTCCTCCTAGAAGCAGGAAAATTCTGCAGACAGATTTTTGCCTGTCTTTAAACCCTACCTGATTTTAAACCCCTGACCAGCTGACTAACTCTCAAGGTTTAATAGCTGGTAGGTGTCTGTAGGCAAAAGTAAAAGAAATGAGCTCATCAAGGAACTATATCTTACTTCCAACATGTGGCAACATGAGTGCCTCTTCACCATCTGTTATTTGTGTGAGGATTTTATTATGTAAATGATGGTACACACTGGCCCTAAACAAAGGAAGATGTTTCCCTTTACAGTATGTTGCGACTGCCAGGCTTCTGTGTCAGCCCCAAAAGAAATAATGAGAGCAGCAGAGCCGTGGCAGGCAGAATAGCTTGGGTTCTTCTACTTCTCCTCTCGAAAGGGAGCAAATATCTTGATGAATAATTTGTTTTTTGCATGTGTTGTGACTCATAAAGACAGGTAGTCAATGAAACAGCAAACAGTAGACAGATTAAAGTAAATTGAGGTGAGGTTTGCAGGCTTAAAAGAGGTTGAAGAGGCAATCCTGCAAAAATGTGGAGACTTCTAAACTCTCTGGTGTCACTGAGCCAAAAATAGGAAACTGGGCTCCTAAATCATCTGCAAAAGACAAAAGGTGTTATGTGATAGGGTTGGAAATAAAATTCTGCCCTACATCTTGATTTAAAGTTTTCCATTAAATTACCAATTTAAATTGAAATGTAATTATCTTAACTGGCATATTTTTGGCAGCTGTAATGAGGGGGGGAAAAAAAAAAGAAAAAAATCCCCATGCTACACTGGATCAAGTAAAAGCCCATAGGAGTTATAGCACTGGCCCTTAATCAAAGTCTGCAAAGACACAAAAGCTTTGAGCTAATCTATGCCAAGCCATGTTGGACAGTATGGCACTGCCAAGAGCATCCTTCTGGTGGCATTTAAAGCACCTGGTGCCCTAGGAAAAGAAAGCATATCCAAAGCTGTAAATTCTCTGTTTTCCTTATACCCATCTACCGAGCAACAGAGGTTGCTGTGATAGCAGCCCAATATTGGGAAAGAAAACACACCACTGTTTTTATTACACTAACTTTTTTAATGTGTGGCATGCATGTAGTTATCTGCACACGCACTCTTCCTTACTGGGTGTTTCATGTGGTTTAATATAATTAAAACATTACTGCAATTATTGGTTTAACTCCAATCTTAATTTGATAATTGGAAAAGATATCCATTAGGGATTAATTTTTATTCTAGAATTATTTAGAAGTAACAGAAACAGTGTCTGAATTGACCAGATTGATGATTTTAGGGTGCTTGGTTACTTCTATTGCATTGTTTTTGTGTGATTTCTTACGCTTGTATTTGTCAGCTTTTCCTGACTTAATTATGATTAAGTGTTGAACTTTACAGATGGCCAACTGCTGGCAGTGCTATATTGATCAGTTGGTTTTATTAATGTGTTAAATTTTGTGGTTGCAGCAGGATCATATTTTGTGATACAACAGCAAATAGCTGGAGATCTCTACCATGAAAGTCCCAAGCAGCCCAGCCTTAACAGGCATTCTTTTTTTTTTTTTTAATTTATCTTTTTTTATCATTATTTATTTATTCATTAGCATCTAACTTCGTTAAAGGTACGTCTGGAATGTTTTCATTCTCAAGGAAAAACCTGTGTTACTTTTTAGCAGGTAGCAGTGAAAGAACAGAATGTGTACAGAAAGAATACAGCTATAACTGATGCCTTGAAGCACAAATGTTTTGTTTTTTTTTTTTTTCCTAAGGTCCTCAAAATCAAAATCTATACTTTCTGTAAGAACCTGTTGTCATGGAGTATTTTTTTTCAGAAATATAAATCAATGGCAACAGTAATCTAATTCCTCAAGTCAAATTATTTTGTTCAAGTTTGCAAATGGGCAATAAGCTTGCTTTCATCATTTCAGGTGTCAAAAACAGTTCAGAATAAATTAAGATGTTGATGAATATTTGTGTCCTAACCTTTTCCTCTCATAATGCATGTCTAAAATTCAGACATCATTTGAAGATAAATTTTTTCATAGATGGTATTCAAAACAGCCTAAAAGACCTTTGTGATGTGGAATGGAACTGAAAATTAGGAAGAAACGTGAAAGATATATAGATTTTTTTTCATCACGCTTTTTAAGTCACTACTTATTTCCTACATATTTCTGAGCCTGCTCTCCTCTTTGTCTATGAACAGTGATATTTTCATAAGTATCATGGATAAAATTATTAATTTTGTGCCCAATTTACTGCCATTTGAAGTTATGCTTTCCACAGGGTCTTGTGCAGACAGACTCTGTCCTTATAGCATTAAACTGTAACTGTAAAATTTCTTTTATCCAACAAACATTGTTTTATACACCATATATATGTATATGAAATTGGTAATTATTTGATATTCTGAAACTTAGGAGTGATGTTTCAAAGAGGAATGCCAATATTATTTTTCTTGAGATGCAACATGTTGCATATAACCATAATTATTTACTTTGTAAGTGTGTTTTCTCTACCAGCTCGTACATACATAAACTAATGGGGAACAGTTATAAAACAAACACTCTAGGGCTGAAGTCTTTGTAACCTTAGAAGCCTGGAAATGACATTATTAATATCCCATACAGCCTTTTACCCAGTCATCTGTTTTCTGTTTCTCAGAGCTCTTTGGTGTGGGGAAAGAAGCCCAGCGTGCTCACAACTCACTGATTTGAACAGGAGCTGAAAAACTAGGGAGAAAAATCATCCCACTCTGGCCACGGTCACAGCAATAGGACCGCAGCCCAAGGCAGTTGTGTCCTGCAGCTGCCCCTGAAGGTCAGCAGAGAGAGTGAGAGAGCACAGCCACCACTCCCTGGGAGTGAAGGGTTTGCCACAACCCCAGCACCGCTGGGATGGTATGAGTGGGATGCCAGTAGACGTCTCTGCAGGATGCTGAGCTCAACCCCAACTGTCAGAAATTCTTTCCAAGCCCTTTGGTCAAACAACAGGAGATGTTAAAAGTATTGGCCAGCCTTCTGGCCGAGGGTTGTTGGAACAGCATCTCAGAGGAAAATATTCTGGTCCTGGTTTTTGGACTCCAGGGAAAGTAGAAAATGAAGTTGTGGCTCGGATTTAGTAGTCAGTTGCGCTATTTGCACATGCAAAACTCCAGAGAAACAGCCACGATAAAAATGAAAACAGAGAGCTGTAAAGGCAAGGCCTTTCCATTCAAAGTTTTCCTCCAGAATGCCAAACAAAGGTGTGACAGCATAATACTTGCACAACTTGAAAACGTTTCTATCTTCAGTTCCTGTAAATTCAAGCTCACACTCACACCTCACCTAAATTCTGATATATGTCTCCTCTTGATTTACATCATGAGATTTGTTTTGCAAAACAAATTTAATTCCTGATTGCTGCTTGATGGTTCTATCTGTTGGTGTTTCTTCTTTTACTTTCTGGTACCTTTTTGTTTTTGTGTTGCTGCCCAGACTCCTGTTTTCCCATGTCACAAATTATTTCAATCCTTGTTTTAACACTCTATAATTTATTATTTCTTTCACAGTGCTTTCTTTTCTTTCTTTTGGTTTTATTACTGTACAATCTACAAAGTATCTAGCAGCTCTTGGGATAGATTGAATAGGTGATGGACTGGATGTCTGAGAATTAATATTATTTGTAGCTCCCAATAGCTTTGAGCTTGTCAGTTTGCCATTCAATATTTTTCTTTTTTCTCTCCTGATTTCTAATAATGCAGATAGAGTTTTGTTCCTTCAGAGCAAAATGGCATGATGTTCACAAGTGCTATAGAGATAGAAAATGGTGCTGGTAGCAGCAAAAGAGGAAAGGTTTCATCATCAGAACAACATGGACCTAAAGATGTTGGAAAATAAAGGCCAATTACTCCCTGAGGTGCATGGGGGGGCCACTTCCACTGTAATCAGTCTTGTGATTGTGAAGACAGAAGAGGGCCTTGACTCTCTGTATCTGGACTTTGTCAGGCCATTTGTTTGTGACCAGAGTTGTGTCGTTACTGTGGTTTTCAATAAAGGGATGTTCACTGAGGCGTCACATTGATATTTTTGAAGTATGTTCCACATTTTCAAAGGGACAAATTTATCAGCGTAGAATTGAAATGTCTAGCTGCTTCAGCATGCAATTGAGATTCCACATCACTGACATGCAAGGGCATCCATTTTTCACCTACTGGATGTAATGGGAATGAGACCCTCACCTGCAGGGCTGCATCCAGCCCTGGAGTGCCCAGCACAGGAAGGACAGGGACCTGTTGGACCAAGTCCACTAAGATGATCAGAGGGATGGAGCAGCTCTCCTATAAGGAATGGCTGAGAGATTTCAGATTCTTCACCTTGGAAAATAGAAGTCTTCCAGGTGAGTTAATTGCAGCCTTCCAGTGCCAGAAAGGGCCCACAAGAAAGACGGAAAGAGACTATTTACAAGGGCTGGGAGTGACAGGACAAGGCAGAATGGCTTCAAACTGATAGAGAGTAGGTTTAGGTTAGATAATAAGGAGGGGTGATGAGGCCCTGGCACAGGTTTTCCAGAGAAGCTGTGGATGCCCCATCCCTGGAAGTGTTCCTGGCCAGGCTGGATGGGGCTCTGAATAACCTGGTCTAGTGGAAGGTGGCCATCTTGTCAGCCGGAGGTTTGGGTCCCTTCAAACCCAAATCATTCTGTGATTCTATGATTTTCAACAAGTGAAGGCATGTTAAACTCAAGATGATTTGGCCAAACCTTGTTCCTTTTTCCAAAGACATTTTGTGGAAAATCTTGTCAGGCTTTCATCTCTTGAGTCCTGTACTAAGCCAATCCCTAGCAGTTATTTTAGGTCTTTTGGTCTTTCTGCAAAATAAGGCCGTTAGCAACGACCTCTGGACCATTCATTGAATATGTTCACAAGATCTGAAGAGGGATCCTGTTCTGGCTGACACGTGTGGCTTATGGACCTGAAAGCTGAAGTGGTTCCTGCAGGACCATACAGCCAACCAAGCTGATTCCTTGGGCACTGAATATCTGGCATCACTTGCTAAATATGCTACAGAAAGCAATGGCTGAAGCTTTCTTCAGAATGACTGAAGTGTAGTTACTCTGCAACATCAATTCCTCTTCTGGGATCTATGGAAAATGAGTAAATGAGCCCAGTCAGGGTCTTTGCTGACAGGCCAGTTGGAATAATTGGTGTCTTTTTTGCAGCATTTCTCAGCGAAAAAAAAAAAATGGCAAGGCTGGAGCTGAAAGGAGGAAAAATCTCTTCATGGAGTGTTTAATGTTTAGGATCAAGACTTTTTGAAGGATTTAAGTCCCAAATACACATGAAATATCCAACCAACTATAATAGCTGTCAGGAGATGGAGGAGAAAATGGAGAGGAGAGGGAAAGGGAAATACTTCCAGGGAAGGTGATGCTGTTTGGAAAAAATGTCTCTTACAGTTTGACATCTAGCTGTTAACATGCTCTTGCCAACCTGCAAGTTCATTTGAGGTTTATAGCAAGTTACAGGAAGAATAAAAACTTAATCATGTGCAGAGCCTTGGTGTTGTATTCTTGCCATCAATTTCAATAGCAGTAATAACATACAGACAGCAAAGAGATTAAAGAATGGCACAAGCTGCTTTCTACTTGAGCTTGTAAATGTATTTCCATTGAAAGTTTAATTTGTGTGGTTTTTGTCCAAATTTGAAGAGACGATGATGTGAGGTCTAAGAACAATATATATGGGTTGGATATGGGGTCAGATTCTTCTGTCCATTTTACCTGCAATATACATGGGGACTTTCTCCCTCTATCTAAAAACAATATTTTATTGAGGTTCCAACCCACAAAAAGAAAAAAAAGGAAAAGTGAGAGAACTCAATTATGAAGATGGTTGCTCAACAGAAGACTTAACTACATGTTGTAGCCTGCATCTTTGTAACAAGTCCCAGAAGTTCCTATTAAATATTTTGGGGATTTGAAGCTGAGGAAATCTATTGAAATACTGTCTGTGTCTGGATTAGCATTCCAGACTAAAGATTAATTTAATTTTCTTTTTAAGATTTGTAATTTTTTTTTCTTTCTTTTCAATTTGTAACTACGAACTTTACTGTCATCAGCTGAGATAAAAGTTCTTAATGCATCGAAAATTATCATTGACACAATGAAGAAATAAGCTTCTCAAAAATAAACCATGTATTAGGAAGTATTTTCAGTGGATTAAACTTTTTTCTTTCTGTTTCTGAAATACTTTTGAGTGGTAATCACTTCCCTGAAAATCTGCACTTTTTTTTTTTTGTTGTATATGGCTGCAAACTGGACAGAGGTTTCTTTGTTCTTTGCTCTCACGCTACACAAATGGAGTGGCAAATTTTATTCATGGCATGTATGTGCCTTTAGCTATATTAACATCTTTATTAGCATATTAACATGCATTTGAGTTATCCTGATATGTTGTAAACACACTGCATCTGAGGTATATAACAGCACATAAAGATTTATTATTTTATTTAAAGGACTAAAAATTCAGCAAAAGGTTGCTCTAGGTGAGTGATCCTACTTATTAGAGATGAATTTTAACAGCTGTACTTCACAAATTTCTGCTGTCCTTTGGGGAAAACAAAGAAATTGATTGTAGAAAAAAATGTTGTCTTTGCATTCCTTTACTTTTTGTCATTTTTTCTTTGTTTGATGTATCAGTTTGTTGTACAACGCTTTCTCCCCCTGTTTATCAAAGTTACTAATTTATGGTCTATTGATGCAGAGCAGTTCTTTAAGCTTAGAATTAGTACTCAGCTGTCAGTAAGAAAGATGAGAATCAAAAGTGTGAAGGATTTTCCCAGGGTAAATCAAGACTTATGGCCACGTCTCTATGTCGAAAACTTAGGCAGGTGTAAAAAGTTGGATTGCAGAAAAGTAGGACAAGGCTATCATTTTTTTCTTGGGAGATAATATAATTAGATTTATGTGTTTAAAATAGCTATTAAGATTGCTTTACATTCAACTACTTTGATTTGTTCAACAATTTCGCTACATAAAATAGTGAGGCTTTGCAATTCATTTGGGTTTTGTCTTGCCAACTGGCCCGCCTCCTTCCCTTCCCTCTTGCTCCTCTTGCCTCATTTGCAGTGTTATGCTAGATATCGCAGTGAAAGTTTTCCACTTCTCCTAATTGGAAGAGTTTTCTCAAAATGCTAGTTCTTTGGCTTTTAACCTTGAGTTATTTGTTCAGTAATGGTTGAAACCCCCCCCTTTTGTTTTTCCCTTTTCAAAAACAGTGTAAAATGCTAATGTCTGGTCTAACCTAAGTTTATCAAGATTTCTGGACATATCTAATATTGTTTGTGTGTATGTACCTTACTTATCTGCATGGAGATTAAACTGGCCATGCTACAGTACTGATTTGCACTAGAAATATGTTGCCTGTAGGTAACAGCACGCTAAGGTTCTAAAAAGAGTTGGTTGACAATTTGAATTTCCACAAGAAAGACAAGGGAGAGAGAACATTAAAATTTTTGGAATAGCTTGTCTTCTTCAATGTTGTTACTTAAAAATTTAAAACAAGAGTCTTGATTCCTCTTTCTACTTACCCAAGAAAATTTTATACTTCAAGAAGGTCCTGAAGGCTTAGTAAGAGTTTAGTAAGAATGTAGGAAGGTCACCATCTTTCTTGATGAAGGTTTATCTCATAAAGTTCTGCATTCAGTTCATTAAAATGAGGAAGAAGTTTCTCTCTCTAGGTCTGTGATTTACACATACAGTGATTTTACATTCTTCTAAACTACAATGTTGGTAGCTTGTCAGTTGGCTCCTTGATGCCTGTGTGATTATGTTCCTGTCCTGAAGAGAAGGCATGTGGATTCCTTGTAGCTCCAGCACTACAGGCAGGATTACTACGGGTATGATGTAACTTATTTGAAGTTACTAAAAATGCTGGAAGAAGAGGTCAGTGCCAAATAGATAGGCTATTTAATTATGTTTATTTTCTCTCCTAGAAGGTTGGTTATATCAACAAGAAATGCTGAAAACCGGTCTTCAAAAGAAGCAATTGTTATGAACCTGGAAAAATGTAAAGTACACATTATCTGGTTCCCTGATAGATAGATGAATATGAGGTAAGCTGCAGTGACAGTGATTAGAAAGATGAGTTTCGGAAGTAAAACACATTAGACTATTGTTTCAGTGGTAGAGGAATATCTGCATTTTTCTCATAAATTTCTAGGGGGAAAAAACGCATCTTGTTCATGATGTCCTCAGTTTGAATTTATTTAATTTTACAAATTTAGTTGTATAAATTTATAAACCAAATATACAACTAAATTTGTAAAATTAAATAAATTTAAAATTCATATGTCTATGCTAGGATGTTGCCATGACAGTGTTGCTCCTGATATATACTTGAATATTATAGTCATAATACTGTGCAGTGCTGTGTATTTATGTATTATACATATTCATTTTTTCTACATTGACTATGTGGAATAATTCAGCTTTTGTAATTTATTTTGCTAAAAGATACACTTGTTTTATATCTATTAATGGATGTTACACACAATTTATAAATTTAAAACACTGAAACTATTTCTTTCTGATCTTTAACTTCTGCTGAAACCGTAGCCTAATGATGGTATGTAGAGAGCAATATCCATGCACTTCCTGAGGCCTTAGCTGGTAGAGTTGTTAAATTAAACTGAAACATTTTGTACATGTATCTTTAATAAATACATATGTCTGTCATGCTTCCCTACTCAGTCTTATAAATCAGACTGTATCTAGCTGTCAGATACTCTCAACCTGGTTGTCCTAATCTGTCAAATAAAAATTATAGCATCCATGCTCCCATCCTTCTCTGAAAATATTTATTTACACCAGTGACATGTCAAGGACACACCATTTTTTGAATGTATTTTTTTCCCCAGCAACAAAACCATTAACAGCTGTTTCAAGTCCCTGCCAGGAGGACAGTGGTTAATACATAAAGGGAATTTATAATGTAGGAATGCCCCAGCCAAGCAAAATAAATGCTGCATAGTGTTTAAAAAAAAATCTTGCTACATGCCAGATATGGAGCATTCAGCCTTGTTTTACTCAGAGTACAATAGTAATTTTATGCCATTTATCATCCTCACGCCCATTCATCTACAGATGAGTCTCCACTCCTCTCTTGCAAAGAAGTTGTCTCCAGGTTTTTTGCCTCTGCAGTGTCTGGTGATTAACCATCACAATTCTAATGACGTGTCAGACACATCATAAACTATTGCTGTAGCTTGAGGAAAGGATTTTAAGAAGCCACAGAGAGCAACAAAGCTGTTGGTTATTCTGCTTCCATCAGCTCTCCCTGAGAGAGGGTACGACACCCGAAGTTGAGTGCTGGGGGAGATAGAGGAGTAGAGAAAGAAGGAAGGAATCCTCGGTATTTTTAAAAGAATGAATTTTTATTCCATATTCATGAACAGATGTTAAAGAACATTGCTTGCTTGTCACTTGTCTTTTTTAGAGATTTTAAACTGCACTCTACTTAAAATAACTATTGAACCTCACCTGCCTTCAGTCTAAGACAGGAAGTAAATAAACCTTAACTCTTTGAAATCTTGTGCCCAAATAATAAAGGAATAAAGATCCCAGTTTATATCAAACTTGCAACTCATTCTACCAATTCTAAAAATACTTCTTCATTTTTATTTTAATTTTTTATCTCTAAATTCTCAATGTGTTTTGGGGTTTTTTAAGTGTGATAGATTCACCTTTATTTTGAGCCTTTATATTCATGTTATCTAGTTTATGTGGTGATCTGAATCGTTTCGACTAAAGGATTGCAATGTCCCATAAAATAAGGAAATGCACTTTCCTCCCTTTTCACTGTACTAAAATAGAGACACTTGCCAATTGCTCAAAATAAAGTTATAAGAATCTATAGATAAAAAGGTTGGGTTCCAGTTTGATATCGTATGTGAAGTTACTGAAGTTTTGGATTTCTTACTCGGGATATTCTGGAGGAATATCTTCTCAAGAGAGAAGAAGACCTTCTCCAGAAATCAGGAGGTCTTTTCTTTCAAGAGCCAGGGATGAGCAGGACAGGACACGACATGAGGGACATGGGTATTGAGATATTCTCTAGAAATCTGCCATGGCTTGGCTTGATCGCTGTGTAAAGCATGGCCACAGCTCTGCTTTGTACAGGAGTAATTGCTGAAGGAACTGCTTTCTGAAGAAGGATGATGATTCCTCAATAATAAAGACTGTTGCCTCAGTGCCAGAAGTGAGTGGAACTTGAGTCAATGTGCTGCACATGGGAAAACAGTGGGAATAGCCTGGGGAGGAAGCACATTGCCTTGCAATCATGAAAAGAGTTAATCACTTTGGAATTCCCCCAGGTGTATGACAGGGAGCTGTACTCATCACAAATGAAATCTTTCATCAGTGGCATTTAACTAGTTATCTCCTTCTCTGACAGGCTGTCTTGTTTAACAGAAAGTAGAGTCCTTTTTTAAACTCCATTATAGTTGTTTTAATAATATTATTTATAATGAGCTTTTGGAGAATTGAAATATGATAGATGAAGTGGAAAAAATAATTCTGAAAGCAAAGTGTTTTTAAAAACCAGAGCCCAGAAACTGTATAATGAAGGTTAGTTTGGCTTCCCTAATATGGGTAGCTTTTAAACTGACATAGCTGTTTGTTTGCTTTTCCTAAAAGCCCCAGGCTAGTTCAAGCACAACCATTCAATTTAAGCAGAGTCTGATGAAGAGCAATCCTATGGACTGTGCTAGACTGTGATAGATGTTCACTGTGATCCTTTCTGCCCTTGAGATCTGTATGTATCTGAATGAGCCACAGACAGCCCATGAGAGTTTTGAAACCAGATAATTAAATGACTGCAGTGCTGGTAGGTACAAAGTAGTAAAAATATGGATGCAAAGCTGAGGGATGTGGGAGAAAAACAGTGATATATCTTCAATCTCTCAAGACAAAAGTTTGAGAAATGTAAATTAAAATTATGAGTGACTGATAAGGGGAAGAAACCTTGGATTTTAGTCTGATGAAATCTGCATGAAAAACAATAGCAACAGCAATGAAGTTTGAATTACTTATGTTTAGAAAAAGACAGATAAGATAAAAGCCCCTTTCTTTCTTGAAATCAGGATAGTAGTAAAATATTAAAGTACTTTAATTTAAAATGGTATAGGTCAAATGTTACTTGATTTGCTCCCACGTGTGAACTTTCTCTAAAATTTTACAAGCAAACACCTGAAAAGCGGGCTGAAGAAAGGCTTATTGTAGATCCAGACATATAAGGAAGCAACAAGAGAATGTTCAACTTGGGAAAATCCACTGTTTTTCTTGCAGTAACAGCATTCCTCCTCTGGTTTTAGGAAATCTAATTATTTTTTGTTATAATCTCATAAATGTGTGGTAATAGTAATTTTAAAGGGCACTATATGGATTTACACTCTTGAACCTTTTTCATAATGTTTCATGCGAGCATTTTTGCCAAATAAACCATTGATGTTCTTACACAGAATTAACTTTGTGATTAAATTGAAGGTATTAGTTGCAGAAAATTCACTATTAACCTTCTCTAGAGAAGGGTGCAGTTCTTAAATACACATCATGAATTAATCATGAGCTTGTTTCCCTGAACAAAAGCAGTGTTTAAAAGAACTTATTGTGAAAGAAGTTTTATCATCCATAATGAAGTGTTATAAAAGTCCTGAATGATTTCAAGTGACTAACCTCACATTAGGCCCTGGGAAATGTGTGGCTGGAACAGCTAGAAGTACAGAGGGCCTGATAGAAAGCATGTTGAAGTCAATGGCTATTTTCCATTGTCTGCAGTGGACATAAGGTTGTTCAATTCCATGGTACGGAAAAAATTTATTTTATGGAACACACATGCTCAAAGAAACAGAACTTGTTCCCTAAATACATGTGCTAGCTTCCTGATGGTTTTAATGGGAAACATGTGTGCAGTGTGAGGTGAGCACATTGAATTACCCAGCTTTTTGTAGGGAATTAGTCACTTTTGCAGGGGAATCAATACCTAACAACAGGAGCTGATCAACTGTGCTTCAGTTTGTTGAACATGCCAAAAAGGTGCTGTGAGATATGAGCTTTCTGACTCTTTAAAAACTGGGGACTGAAGGATTTAGACTGTCTCAGAATCAAGCATTGAATTTAAGTCTTATTTTTTTAAATTGGGAAATGGGACAGTGAAAAGCATTTCTGTAGAGTTAATGTATATTCCTTCAGCTACTGATGGAGTAGAAAAAGAAATTAAAAATGGTTGCAACTCTCATAAGGCTTAAGCAATGAGAAAAGTCCCTAGCAAACTCATGACTGTATACAATAAAATATTAAAATTCACTAGCTTTTGTGTTCTGAGGAACTGTTCATTCCTCCAGACTGTAAATGCCATCATGGAGATCAACCTCAGCAAGAGAAATAATTGTCATTCGATATAACGAAAGAATTTCAACATTTCAATATTCTCTCCTTAGGTATAATGATGGTTTTAAATATTTTCTTCTTTGATGGACAGAACCCCTGCCTTTATCATAGCATATTATCCACAAAGGAAGCATCTTTTAACAACCAGCGAATCCTCAAGCTCTTTTTAATGAATTATTGAAAAACTGCTGTTGCAATTGTCCTCTTGCACAGATTGCAGTTGTCCAAAGGGTTTTTGTAAATGTATATCTAGAACCATAACTCTTAAATATATCTGTGTTAATAATAATCTTGCATCTATCTCTAGCTAATGAAAAGTGTTATTTAAAATAGAGACATTTCTGTCCATACAATTACTGTCTGTATATGTTGGGGTTTTTTTATAAGAGAGTCTTTGAAGTCCACACTGGATTCTCCCTTTTCATTTTAAGTGTATTTGCAAATTTGTTAACAGGGTTTGGAGTCACTCCGAATGGAGTACGGATTTTGGCCAGCCTACAGTTAATTTTGTTCACAGTAGCTATGTTTTGGGGTTGTGCTGAAAGCAGTGTTGATGACACAGAGAGGTTTAAGCCATTTCTCAGCAGTGTTTGCGCAGAGCCAAAGCCTTTCCTGCTTCTCACTGAGGGGGCTGGGGGTGTGCAAGAAGCTGGGCCGGGACATATCTCGGACAAAAGGATATGTCAAACCACTTGTTGCTGTGCTCAGCAATAAAATCTGGGGGAAGAAAGGAAGTGGGGAGATGCTTGGAGTGATGGCATTTGTCTTTCCACGTCACCATTATATGTTATGAAGCTCTGCTTTCCTGGAGATGGCTGAACACCTGCCCATGGGAAGTGGTGACTTGTTTCCTTGTTTTGCCTTGCTTACACATGTGGCTTCTGCTTTACCTGCTAAGCTCTGTTTAACTCAGCCTCAAACCACGACACCTGGCCGCAGTACAACCCTTGAGGCTCTCTGATGTGGATGTGTTCTCACTTTATCAACATGACATGCTGACTCTGGGTCACAACATACAGTTTTAACACTATTGCCTCAGCAGAAGAAGGAAACAAACTCCAGTCAGTTTTGTGGAGAACTAAGCAGCCAAGGGGTACAACATATTTTCTCTTCATGAAAAATTATTTTTAAATTAACAGTGTAGCTAATAATCAGCTGCTATTTCAGGCTATTTATTATTATTAAAAGCAAAATGTATAAGTTAAAAACAAGGTGGAGAGTAGAAGTGGAACAAGCAAGAAAAAGCAAGAAAGGCAACACTGCATTTGAAATAGGAGAAGAAAAAAACACGTTCATTTCTCTCTTGTATTGCCTCACACCATTTAAACAGTCTCATAGTATAGTCTTCTTTTACAATTAATCTTACAAATTGAGAGGATTTGCTTTTAATTCTTCTAGATAGTGTGGGAGAAGAGTAGCAACTTTAGTTCTTCATTTCCTGACCCTATAAACACTTATGGATTTTACTTGCTTTCAAATGTGAGGGCCACTGACACGCAGAGGGACTACTCAGAGGCTTAAAGTTAAGCAGGTATGTAAGTGCTTGTGGAACTAGGGCTTTTTATATTTATTGACTGACGGATTCATTGCCCTACAGGGAGTACTTCACAAGAGTACTTGCAGTGACTTTTTTTCCTTTTGGAAAGCTCCCTTTTGGTCTAGCCCTAGTTACAGCTCCACAGATTTACACTGTGGGAAGACCTGGAGCAGTGCCACCAAAGGTAGGCTGTGGGCAAGGCTGTTGGATCAGCTGTGGCCTGGGTGAGGGCTTCAGGGAGAGACTCCTTGTACTGTCAAAATGTGTGTTGCATGTATTGCATGACATCCTGAGCACACCCTGAGAAAGACACTCCGGCCTCTGTCAGGAGAGGAGCTTCTGAGACAGCTTTGAAGACATCAGACAAAAGAGAAGTATGAGAATGGGTTAGCCTAGATGATGCTGATAATTGCCTTGTTTATAGTTTTCTGGGGAGAAGACTTTAGGGCTAAACCCCAGGTTTAGCTTTGCAGAGAGGCTGACCTGCATGCTGGGTCTGGGGACCTTCACTGCCACAACCCTTTCTAAGGAGTGACATTTTCTGGCTTTAGGCTGATACAATTAAGGAGGGAAACACATCCTGGTTTTTACACAGGATTTGCTTGTGTGATCTGTAGGAAAATCTCAGATTTCTTCTTAGGATTACCTTTATCTTTTGAGGAGATTTTCCCTCTTTTTTGTGAAATCAGAATTTGTCCTCTTTTAAATAGCTTCTAGAAGGCCACCTTCATACTGTGCTCCAAGTGGCATGCATTAAAAAATCCTGTCATTTATTGAATTTGCATGTACATTTCCTCTTATTAAAATTATGCTGTTAGTCCACTCACTACCATTGATGGAATTTATTAGTCCACTGAATTCTGTTCCTGAACTTCTTTGGAGTAAAAATGACTCTATGCAAGACATCAGCTATTAAAATTAATGAAGACTTAAACAAGTCTGTTTTATAGAAGAGGGTGTTGTATTTCTCTTTGGTAAAAAATCTAAAATCATATGGTCTATGAGAAATTGTATGCTAAATAGACTGCTCTTATGATCCACTGTTTGATCTTTTGGCATGAATATTTGTGTTAAATTGTACATTCACCTCGTAAAGTTCATTCTTTCCTAACTACATTAGAGTGATATTAGAAATGCTCCTATTAAAATAACACCTTTTTATTATAGAATGGTCTGCTAATACAGCTACAGCAAAAGATTGTCAACCTTTCCATTATAAATATAAATCTCTATTTTCAGGGACTTTAAACTCTGCTATAAATAGTCATTCCAGGCTAACATTTGGCATGTAAAACTGCATCCAAACATAAAAAGCTATTTATTATTAAATTGCTTTAGCCATTTGAATACACTTAAAGCAGACAAAGTAGAAATAGTTGCATGAGAGGGTTTTTTTGCTCTTTTTTTTTTTATTATTTTTCTCTGATATATTCCTAGAGTATGAGAAGCTGGGAAGGGAGGAAGGTGATGGTGTTGAAGGGCTGGGTAGTGTTTCCTGCTGGTGCCAAGTCACTTCTCTTCACTGTCTGGTTCTGCTCAGGCCAGGCTGAGTTCAAAGGACATTTTGTCTTTGGGGGTTTTTTTGGGGTTAGGGGCTTTTTCAACCATTGGATTTCTGGTATAGTCTTCCCAAGGCACATTAATGTCATACTTGAAAAAGTACTTCTGACACCCTGTCAATTTTTTCCTTATGAAATGGAAACTTATTAAGTCCCTTCTGCTCCCCTGAGCTCCTCAAAGATCTGAACTCTGAACCTAAGTGTGTGTGAGGTCCTTACTGGTAAAGTTTGAGATGGGATAATCCCAACATCAGAATAGTAAAACTGTCCAAGCTCACCACCATGTCCTTTGGCTATATCCAATGCTGAAATGTAACACCTTTCTGAACAGTAGCACAGTTTTTTCACCTTTCTTTTTTTTCCAAAAGTGGTTTCAGACATATTTCAAGTCGTGTTTTCTGATCATTTTAGACTGCCCTGGGTAGCAGCTCTTGCTGAAAGCAGTTAGTTGTGTCACTTGTCATTCCTGTCCTGGGAGCTTCTGCAGTTCATGTGTTGCATGGTCAAGCAGACCCAGAAATATGCATAAGTGTGAGTTGGGTTTGAGGCAGATAAGCTCCCCTTCCACCACATCAAGTGGCCCAGGGGGATGATGCTCATGCTCAGCAAGGCACTGGGAAAGTCAGACTGTCCCTCTCTCACCTATCCTGGCTTGTTCCACATGAAACAATGAAACTGCAGCAACTGGTGCTTAAAAGATTCTTTGAAAACCTTCCAGAAAGTAACTGCCATTCCTTGCAGACTGCTTAAAAGGATTTTCTGAAGTTTTTGTTTCCTTGGAGTGTCCATTGGAATAAAATTCCTTGAGATCCAGGTGCCCATAGGAAAAAAAAAGCCCCATCACCAGGACAAGATTGAGTAAATTGCAAATCTTTAGTCTAGGAGCAACAAAGGCTTGATAGCAATGGGCCTGCCTGTGTTTGACAGCACTGCAGAGAGCCTTGGTCAGCCAAAGGTCTGTGCATGTGCATCTGGAGGAGAGGGAATGAGCAGGTGTTCCTGATCACTCATAGCCTAGAAACACATGAGCTGAGAGGAGACCAAGAGCAGACAAACCTCTCAGACTGCAAAACAAGTCACAAATGGGTGGGGTCATAGGCTTTGTTGCTTTTTAATGGTGTTTTGCTGGGCCCAGCAGTGGCAAACAGTGCAAGTAGTTAGTAGCATCAGAAAAGAGCGTGTGGGGGATTTCTGTGGTTGCTAAGAGCAACATGCTCTAGCAGGAGATATTTTATTATGCTTAAAGGTTTATTCTGAAAGCCCCAGGGTTTATAAATTGAAAAGCAAAACAACACAAGAAAAGCCCCTGTGCCACCTTGAGCACATCCAGAGGAGGCAACGAGGCTGGTGAGGGGCTGGGAACACAAGCCCTGTAAGGAATGACTGAGGGAGCTGGGGATGTTCAGCCTGGAGAAAAGGAGACTCAGGGGTGACCTTATCACTCTCTACAGCTCCCTGAAGGGTGGCTGTGCTCAGGTGGGGTTGGNTAGCTGTGAAATTTCTGAGGCCTTGCCTTCACCTGTGCCTGACGAATTGGTCTTGATGGGCCTTGGCATCACCTCTAGGTGTGACCATGCCTCAGCTCTGCCAGCACACTTCTCACATCCAGGAGAGTGAAGGCAGTGCTGGTATTAGGGGGACACTTTGCTGGCTGTTATCAGCCCTTGCATCTTCTGAATTATAATATGTTCTTCTCTTCAGCTTCTTAATGAGATTCTGATACTTCTTTTTTCTTCCCTAAAAGCTGTGTGTATTCTTGCTCCTCTGTCTCCTCCTCACTCATTCCCTGTGTCCGTGTGCCTCCACTACTTTGTTCTCCTAACTTTCTTATCTGATGTCCAACTAACCAAGACTTCCTCAGTGGAAACTGCAGACTCCTTCCTGAATGCTACCAAGGGAGAAAAGGTGATGATGGTTAATTCAGAAATGAGTAATATGAAGGTTTCAGGGCCTTGAATACGTGTAACTGTTGGTGGAGAAGTAAAGGTTATGTTAAATAAATCTGAGACATTTAAAAGGTTTAAGGGTTGTTTTCTTTTTTTTTTCTTATCAGTTATTGATGAAAGCTAGATATGGAAACACAGAACAGCTAAAGACTATTTGGTTTGTTTTGAAAAAAAGGAACTGTAATGCAATTGTTAACAAAAAAAATGTTTTTACACCACCTTTGTAATTTTGTTCAAAATTATGTTCTGTTTGATAGTTTAAAAACAGAGACAATGAAAATACCATTGTGAAGGGTACGCATTCTGTATTTCAGACTTGGTGTATGCACCTTTATGATCAACCTAGCTCACATAGACTCGTGTTACATATGGGTAAGGCTTATTATGTTATTATTTGAGTTTATCATCAAGTAAGCGAAACAGGGAGTTATTCATGGGACCACCCTGTTTAACGCATTTCTTGTCTTAAGGAAACCAAACCAACGTATTCCCACAAGTATTGAATGCATGCTGCTGCTTTGACTGCAGTAAAAGACCACCTCTGTTAAGCAGTGATTTATTTTTTCTGTTGGTCTCCTGAGTGACCACTGATGGCAGATTTTCCTGTGTTTCTTATGGTAGAAGCAATATGTTCTGAGATATTTTGATAATGTTTAATGTATATGTATGAAAATGTCATTTATTTTAAAGTAATGTGTGGCAAAAAATAATATTGATATGTGTATTGGATTTATTAAGAGGAAATATGGAAGATATTTTCATAAGCATATGTTCTACTTTACTTGGGAGAGGAATATTGGAAGGCATGGAAGACTTATGAAAATGTATAGAAGCCTTTTATTATAGAGTGTTGAAGCAATTTTTCTGATAAATATTTGGAAAATATCCAAAAGTGTTATGGTACATAAAGAAAGCAATATGTAACATTTTTTTAATTATTCTTAATGTGGTTCATTTATGTTCATTTACTTTAGAACATATTGGAACCATATCTCATAAATATTAAACTTATTTTGTGCTTCCTAGGCACACTATTGAAATTCACTTGATCTTCATGAAGTGCATAAATGTATTCCTCCAAATTTATAAATGTAAGTGAAATACGTGGTACATATATTTGGAGAGAAAAGGACACATTTATACAGATTTTTACTAGTGTATCTTGTGCTCAGGACAACACTGGCAGAGTAAATCATGCTTTAATATGCCCATGGAAGCTTTACAGGTTTATGCATATATCTGAATTCCTCTATACAGGCCACAGTTGTGAGCAGTATTTTCACAAATTATATCTATCCTGTTTTGGCTTTGTAAGAGTCTTGGAGAAAATTTGCTGAAGAGAAAAATATCTTCCTACTAAACAAGGTCACAAATTTTCTTTGCATTTTTACAAGCACCTCAAAAGTAGATCTTTGTTGACAGATTTCATCTGGGTAATAAAGGCAGAAAATTCTTTGATGATGGTTTTTTGATGTCTCTCTCATTCAAAGATTGTACTGATGGCATTATATTCTCTGCTTCCTCACATTTCTAGAAACCTTCTCCATGCTGTCATTTTGCTTTGCACTGCTATGTGAAATTACATGCGGTCAAATTTACATGGGGTTTCCCTCTGTTAAGCTTAAGAGTTCTTGTTGTTTTGTTTGTTTTGTTTTGTTTTTTTCTATAAGAGACACTGTTCTAGGACCAATAGAAAATGGCAGTGGCAACTTTCCAGAGCCTGAGGAAGACATCTCATTTGATACTCATTTAATACTCATTTGCGTGATGTATTCATGCCTTTCTGTTATAGTCCCTTAGACCAGAACATTTAAAAGACTAATATACACTAGCAAATGAAAGATTTATGTTCAGGGCTACTTTCTTCTTCTCCTTTTTTCTTGATTTTTCTGTCCAACCATCTCTTGTTTTTCTCTTTCTGTCTCTTATGTTTCTACTTTCAAATTAGGGCACCATTTTGTCCTTTTCAAATCCAGAAAGAGAAACTTGGAAGAAGTGTCTGCAGGAAAGAAGCTCACTTAGGGGTTGGCCTTTGCATAATAATATGATATTAGCTATGAACTCATGATTTAGGATACTTCAAATTAATAAGGTAAGGGAAAGGAAAGGTCCTTGCTTCAGATTTCAGTACTACAGAAAAATACATTTTATAGTTTCCTGGGTAATTTCCCAGGAAGTTTTCTGAGAGTTACTAAAACAGCACCTTTAGGACCCTTGATTTCCTAATCCGTTGGAAGTTCTTTTTGAAATTTGTTTCATCCCAGAAATGTTAACCTTTTTTGAAACTTGAGAGTGCTCCTGGGAGCAGGGTAGTGCCAAGGATGCTCAAGATAGGTATTCTCAAAGCCCAGCTTCTGCTTAGAAAAGCCAGTCTCACCCTCTCCCTCTACTGGCAATGGAATGCCTAAGAGTTTCCTCCAGGATGATGCAGAGATCCTAGGAGTGGTATTCTCACTCAGCCCTTGAAGGACATGCCTGTCTGTATTGAGTACAGGAGGAAGCTTGGCACAATAACACCTTCCATGTCTTTGTGATTCCCTTTCTGGCACGCACGGAGACAAGGACTTCAAAGGATCTGAAAAAAAAGGTTAAAAAAGAGACATTTTTCCAGTGTTAAGTATTTATTTAACTAGACTTGGGGGACTTTTTTCCTTCATTTCTCAGCTGAAGCGTAATTGCTGGTATCAAGAAGGGTTGTTTCTTTTCTTTTCCTGTTTCATCAAATATTATTGCAAATTTTAGTTTTAGTGGTCAGTGTTTGAACCTAAGAAATAGATGAAGACATTTTAATCATGACGAGTCTTATCCAAATTAAAAAAGAGACGTTTTCTCTAAATTAGCAAGGTAAAAAGGCTGCCCAGGGAAGTGATGGAGTCACCATCCCCAGAAGGATTTAAAAGATGTGTAGATGAGGCACTGAGTGACATGGTTTAATGGCGAGCACAGTGGTGATGCTGAGTTGATGGCTGGCCACGGTGAAGTTAGAGTTGATCTTTTCCAACCTTAATGATTCAATGGTTCCACTGATTTTTCTTTCATAGCTATGGTTTTTATATGAAAAATTATGAACTTCTCCATTTAACCACCTACCTGGGGCTACAGCAACACAAATAACCATGCTGCAGCCCTTTTATCTAGCTCACAAGGAATATAGACTTGAACCTTATTTCAAATGTGCTAATAAAAGAGTGGGATAAATGTCCAGAGCTAAATCATTGAGCCGTTTCATTTCCTAGGGACTGTAAGAATAGGCTGGCCAGACATTTTATGCCACCACTTTCTCTTGAAAAGAAAGATGAAGATGCTCTTTGGCTACAAAGGTCACTGTAATTTCTTGTTGCACCATAAACTCATCCTGGCACAAGCATCTGACATGCTGTGACTGTTAAAAACAGCATCTCTCACTGTGAGAGGCTCACCCAAGATTTCAGACCACAAAAGTAACTTCTAAGTCTTCCTTCAGCATGTAGAGACTTTCTGTTCTAACTGCAGTGCTCAGGATCCTAGGAATTCCTTTGCTCTTCAGCTTCAATAACACACATCTCTATTTTCATACACTCCCCCACACTATGAATTATGCTACCCTTTGCCATAAGCCTAAGGCAAGGCCTTGCATTCTGGCTTTTCTATAGTGCCTGAAGCTTTATAAAGATCTTGATAGCTATTTTATTTTCCAGAAGAGAGTTCATATATATTCTTATTTGAATTATAATTCCCTAATGGAGAAGTGAACCCAGAGGCAGACAGCTAGGAGAGACAGAGGAAAAAAGTCTACAGGTAAGACTAGAAGACAGAAAAGAGGTTGTCATGCAGCTGGATGAAGAAATGACAGACAAGGTGCTCTTGGCGCATTACATTTCTTATGAGTAAAAATATTGCCCTTTAGAAACTTTTGAATGTGTTTTAGAACGTTTATAACCTTAGAGAGCAGTGACACTATCAGAAATGCCATGAATGTTGTACACCAGCTTCTCAAACCACTATTTTAGTGGCATTATTTGGCAGGCAAATGCTGACTGATGTACTTCGTCATGGATCAGTGAGCAAACCTCTCTTTTTAAGCTGCCTTAACCGTGTTCAATATCTTGATCCTCTGTGTTCTTGTTAAAAATAATGGCAATACATCTATACATTCACTATTTTATATAAAACAATGGAAAAACAATACTGATTTTTTAATCTCGTGATGAATTCTTATATTTTATTCTTTTGGCACTTACGGCTCTGGCAACCTATGCACAGGAATCAATTATGCTCTTGAAAAGCCAAATTAAAAGTTGTATTTGTTTTTATAACAGGAAAAAGGTCACTCACACTGTGGATGTTGAAACAAAGTAAGTGTTCAAAAGATTATTATTTGTAGGATGGTCAGCACTTTCTAATGAATTTATAAAAGCAGTTGACGTGTATTTTTGTATTGGTTTTAATATTTTTAACTACAGAATAACAGTATTCTAGGATTAGTCTTACACATAATTAGTGAAGGCAGACTACTTTTCTTTACGATATTTCTATCACATTAGTAGATTCACGCTTTGTTATCATCATAAAATAAAAGTGATATAAATGTAACGCTGATTTCTAGAATGAGGTGCACAAAGTAGGACATGACACACAATGAAAGTGGTTAGTAAGTGCTTATGTGAAGGTGACAACTCAGCAACAAAAAGGCAGGATTAAAAGTTAATTAAGAGGAATTGTTTTTCTGACACTGGAATATTCTTTTTTTTCTTTTTCAAGCCAAGGGAACTATAAATGCAGTAAATTTCTAGGCTGCACGTTAGAATGCTTGTGTTAGCAATAGAGGATTTACCTTATATTTTCTAGCTTTTTTCACATAAGCATTCAATAATATCTGTTATTTCCCATAACAGAGCAAGCAGTGTTCATGTGGAAGTTTTGAAGAACACACCAAGTTAAAAAACCTATGTTTAATTTGTTGGGTTTTGTTTGTTTTTTTTTTTCTATTCCTCTCTAATTATAAACAGAGAATAAATGAAAATTACAACTACTTGAGTCAAGAAAGATTGTGAAACACTTGTTTTGAGTGGCATGAAGGCTCACTTTTGCTCTCGTTATGTTTTTAGTCCTTCAGCAGTGGAAAGGAGTTAATCATCAGTGCAACAGCATGATGTTACCTCTTCATGGACTTCTTCCTTGATGCAGGATTTGCACATGGAAAAATTGTTACTTCCATGGAATGTGACTTTGACTCCCCATAAATAGTTGGAAGTAGCTCTAGCTTTATTTCTGCTGTAGGATATACTGACTTCTACTGCCTGCCTTTGCTAATTCCCACCTAATTAAAATCATTGGGCTTCAGAGTGCATTGAATTTGTAACTTCATCAGATGTGATTGTGCCAGGGTAAATACTGCACTTGCTTCAGGGGCATGTGAGCTG
This sequence comes from Phainopepla nitens, assembly GCA_013400175.1. Classification (NCBI taxonomy): domain Eukaryota; kingdom Metazoa; phylum Chordata; class Aves; order Passeriformes; family Bombycillidae; genus Phainopepla; species Phainopepla nitens. The sequence goes on from VXBQ01013481.1 coordinate 109,664, forward strand.
AGACCACTGATATATGTGGTGCTTGTGTATGGGCATGGGATGGGATATGTTGGAGACACATCTTCAGAAACCTCTTTTAAAAGCCTCAGATGTAGACCAACCCAGCAGTTTTGCAGAATGCCTCTTCAGGCTGAGGAGCAAGGAGAAAGAGAGAGAGAAGAAGAGTGAAGAAGAGGGGAATTGAGTTGCTTGAAGGTTGAATTTAGATGATCTCTAAGGTGGCAGAAAGAAGATGAGCAAAGAGAGGAAATAGGCAGCTGTCACCTGTAATCTATGAGGATTCTTCTATGACTCTATTCCTTAGCTGGTGCAAATCAGAGCAGCTCATTTGCAGCTGTTAAAATTAGAGCAATGGAATTTGTTTCTGCACCTTTTTACAAAAAGGGTTTGATGAGTTTTGTTCATCAGGAAACTTCTCAAGTTCGTGGCCAAGAAGAAGAGGCATCTGCAGTAAAATGTCTGACTGATCAAACCACCCCTGGATGAGGTCACAGACCTTCTCAAAGCCCTGCTCTGGGTTATCACTATGGAGAAGCTTTGCAGCCTCAGGTGAGAGCCCTGGTCAGCCAAGCTGATAAATTATTTCTGTGGTTTGGGGCATTCTTTCCATGAAATTGATTTTATTTTAATTCAAAGTATAGTATGAAAAAGAGAATATCTGAAATGTTTCATAAAACAGAGTAACCTTGTGACCAGCATTAGTATCAATAAAACCACTTTCTTTTGTTTTCGTGCTGTTATGTACCTTTGTCATTTTCTATGTTTATTTTAACTTTGCATCTCATATTTTACTGTTCTGGCAATCTTTTTCACTCTTTTTCTGTAACTACTCATGTGTCTTTAGTAAGAAGATGTAAGAACAGATTGATTTGCCAAAATCCTCTTTGGCATTGCACTGTAATTTTTTTTTTCAAGTCTGTAAGAAGGACCAGGGAATTTCTTTGTGCCTAAATTATTTATATGAAACCAAATAGAATATAGTGGAGGTATAATCTTTTATTAATAACCCTCTTAGATACTGACCCTGCTGCAGATGAATTCTGCTAGAGAGGAAATGTCTGTGACAGCCTAGGAATGGCAAGTACCAGAAGTACTGTTCTGGGAGATGAAGCCTTCAGCATGACTGATGTTTTCTAATGCCACACATGACTGAGGGCAAGACCTTCGGAAACATCGACTGCTAGAATTTCTCCTTTCAAATGTTTTCTAATGAGGCTACTTGAAAAGCAGTGGTACATTTTGTAAATGGTAAAGAACTAAGAAAAATAGAACTCAGTCTTCTCTCTAATGATCCTCAACGTTTTTCGTTTCAAAGTGCTGTGTACTTTTTCATTCATCACCTTGAAAAGAAAAAGCATATATTGGGTTCACCTCACTCTCAAGCATCCACACTGAAGCAGCATGGATCATAGAGTCAGAGAATCATAGTATCATGGAATCACTGAATGGTGTGGGCTGTAAAGGATATTAAAAATCATCTCATTCCAACCTCCCTGCTGTGGGATGGACACCTTCAACTAGACCAGCTTACTCAGAGCCCCATCCAGCCCAGCCTTGAACACTTCTAGGGATGGGGCACCCGCAATTTCTCTCATATCCGTGCAGTCATATAGCTGCCCAGGGTAGAGAGCACCTTGAAATTTCCTCTGATCCAACCTTTCATGGGAAAAGGAGCCTGCTGAAGAATGTCTGGCACCCTGTCTAGTCACATGTTGAACAGAACCAGGGACAGGGACTCTGACACATCTCTGGGGAGGTTGTCCCAGTGAGTTCTTACTCATTGTAAAAAAATTTCTTTCCTATTTCAAGATGAAACCTCTCCCAGTGTAATTTGTCCTTATCTTCTCTATGCAGAGAGATCCTCTCCATCTTTTTTGTATTTACTTAAATATGGCCTTTAAGCATGTTTCTTCTCTTGAAGAAAATCAGATTGCTGTAGGTTCTAATTATGTCAGTTAATCTCCTATTAAGATGTTGACTAAAGCCAAGGCTATGGTTCAGATTTGATAAGATTAATTTCCAAAATGAATGACCTTCTTTTTTACCTAGTTACATGTAAATCATCAGTAATTAAATTCTACTTTGAAGTGAGTCTGGATGAGAAATTTAGGAACCTCTAATTTAAGCAAAAAGTATTTTCTATTTTTTTTTATCTATTTGGTTATTTGGCCCAGATCACCCAATCATACACTCCACAATATCAGTTTTTGATTTTGAGGTATTTTAAAGATAGAGCAATTTTGTTTGTATTTCAACCTCTCCTTTCCTCTGGAAAATAAGTTCAGTTCAGAATATCTGATATTTCTTCACATCTGGACACTTTAAACCCCAAAGCTAGAATATTACATATAAAGTAATTTGTGGTTTTAAACTTTGGTTTCCACACTCCCATATAAATGCAAATAAAATGTTTTCCATTAGAATAACTCTGCCTCGTGCTTTTTTAATGGAGGCATTGGAGACTACAAAGTAGAGTAGAATCCATTTTGATAGTACTGTATCTTCTCTCTAAGCGCCAATCTAAATATTTCCATCTGTCAGATTTTTTATTTAATATTCTGAATAATGTAAGTTGCAGGAAAAAGGGAACAGTCATTTTTATTTCACTTTCTTTTGCCAGGTTTCGGTGGTCTTGCAGTTTCTTTTTGGATTGCAGAAATGTGTGTGTGAAGATTTATAGTCCTTTCCTCTGCCAAGATACCTCCTAAAAATCCAAAGATGTAATTTTCAAATGTTCATAAACAAACATATTTTCTAAAATTAAAAAAAAAAAAATTCAGCTTTCCCCAAACAGAAATTCAAATCTCTGCTGAAGTGGAAGGAAATGCACAAAAACAATCAAGACACTTTCATTATGGAATTTGTTGACTTGACTTCAGTCTGGAATGCTGCTGCCACCTCTGACATTGTCTGAATGAATATGGTGCATACAATGGCTCCCAAATTAGCCAGCAAATGGCCAAATTCCTGTGGCATTTGCTGAGAAAGAGAGGAAAATTATGAACAAGCAGTTCCAAGAAAAGGTCAGAATATCACATGATAAAGCAGGTTTCAATTTTTAAAACCCTACTTTCTAGTGAACATAGCTAAAGCAGCTCTTGGTGAGGATCCACCTTTATGAACTGTTTTATAGTTTCATGTGATTCAGCCATAAGCAATTCCCTGAGTTAAACTTGATGTGCAAGGTTACAGTTGAGTAGTTTGGGCTTGTTGGTTTTTTTCAAATAGTCCTTGCACTCAGAAGAGGGAAAAAAAAAAAAATCTGTGCTTTTATTGCTTAATTCTAATTTTCATATTGTACAGTATTTTCTACATTTTTTTATTATTTTGTCTCTCTCCTTTAAGTCAGATTTCCCAAGTATCAAGTAATACAATATCTAATACACAAAGGAATATCAAATGTCCACAAATCAAAGCCTGCCCTCTCATGCAAGGTCTGCTTAGGAGTCAAAGTTAGGAAAATACAGAGAAATCTCCCAGCATGTCCTATATGAGAGTCCAAACCCCATGAATTCAGTAATGAAAAGTACATAAATGACTCCGTCCTTCTCTGCCAAGTTGTTAATCCATAATGTGCAGTTGGCCTCTGTTGTTGTCAACAGCGGTGTATAAATCACATCAGACAAAACAAGAACCAAGCTGACCCTTTACCCCTTCCTTAAAGCCGAATGCAAGCATTTATAATGCCTAAAAGCTTTTCCCCCATTTTTCTTTCCCCCTTTTCCCATGTCTCTCACTTGCTGGTTTATCCTGGGTTTATAAGAGTAGAAAAGTGTGTGGAAGTCTGTTTGAAGTGTTCTACAGGGAATTTCAACCCAATTTCCTAAGCCAAGGGGATCTCAGTAACACCAGCCCACCTACAGTTTGGTCCTTCATAAAACCATGGCTCCTGCTGCTCAGGACTTATGGGAAGAGGAATGCATGGAGAAAGCAGCTCTGCAAATGAGGGATCACAAAGCCAGGGATGACACAGAAGGAAAGCTACTCTGGAGGGGGAGAGGAAAAGGGACAGGGACAGGGATAGGAAGAGGGAAAGGTGGCTTTTCAGGAAGATCCGGAGAGACCAGACCAAGGAGACTAGGATACAAAACACTGGCTGAAAGAGTTCAGGGGAAATAAGACTGATGGAAATACATGAAGGCTGAACCTTTAAGAGGTCTCAGGGTAAAACACTTTAAAGTCAAAGGAAAGAGTGCAGCTGGTTCAGGTATCAATGAAAGAGGCTCCTTTATGCCTTCCCTAAATTTAATTTATTCAATGAGTAAAATATTCAGTGACTTCTATGTTAGTTGGACAGGGTCCTAAGTGAAAAAGGGCATGAAATTAACTGAATTTTGACACTTGTAAAGCTCCTGCAGAGCTCATATCAGGATCAAAACCTAGAACTATAATTGTGTTGCTCGTTAAAATAATGGAACAAATATTGAGAGGAAAATAACTAAATGCAGGGCAGTGATGCCAAGAGCGATAAATGACATGAGTTTATGAAGAACAGATCTTACCTGACAAACCAGATTGTTTTTTTTCTAATAGAGTTATAAAGGATGAAATTCTGCTATGTTTGTGAGGGCTGACTTGCTAAAGAAAACCCCAAAATCTCTTCCTGGTAGAAATTATCTTTGTCAATAACAGTCCTAAATGCTGATCTATAATTAGCAGATGAAGGGAGACTAGCAGTTTGATGCTGTGCCTTGTAATATTTTATTGATCAAGGGTAAATTTCCAGAAATTTTGTGGTGTAGGAGCCAGGGTGTCACTGGAGATTTCCAGTTTGGTTTGTACATGGCTCTGTCGCGTGAACCACTGTTTTGGTTGAAGCACCATAACCACAAAAAGCACTGACAGCAAGGTACAGCTCCCTGCATGGAGCTTGGAGTGCTGTGTCAACAGCAGGGCTGTATTCAGTCAGGACTGCAAAATACAGAAAATTGTTTAGGGGAAGTTCCTGGGAATTCTTAGACTGAGTTATAAGGTATTGAGAACGAGATAATTATTTTGTGAAAGTGAGACACCTGAAAAGGTATTTCCAGATAAAGTGGGGAAGTTGTTTGGAGATAGGATTTAAGTGTGCAAGAACCAAAACTGTTGGCCTGCACTCTACAAGGTAAGGTGGGGGAAATACTGACTCAGGTACTCAAGAGCCGCAGGCAAATTCTTCATGTCACAAACCAGGCTGGTCAATAGACCATCTAACAATGCAAAGCTCCAGTTCTCACTTGGAGAAGCATATAAATCTTTGAAGATATGCATCAAATCAGAGGGAAAAGGATAAAGCAATCAAATCCAGGGAGAAGTGTATCATGCTTAGGATGGTAGATAAAGGTGAGAATACCTATAGGAATAGAGCTGTATCCATACCTATCCACAAGTTTTTGAGGAAGGAGCAACGAAAAAATGCACCAGACATACAGTGTGAAATTGAGAGAAGGGAAAATGTAAGACAGTGTCTGAAGGAAGTTTGTGAAATGGAGCAGTTTGCTGGGTGGAGGAGGTTATTTTATACTTGACAGCTGACTTGGCCAGCACAAAGGTAACATGTGTGACACCCCCTCTAAGGGTAGCAGAGATCCAACAGCCCCTGACTCAGCCTGGAGATCCTCATATTGCTTAGTCCTTCTTTATCCCTGTCTGGTGCAACAAATCATTTAGGGATTGAGTTAGGAATGGATAATTCTTGTGTTTACTGTCAGCAACTGCCTGAAAGTATTTGCTTTCTTTTTTCTTTGTTAAGTTTTTCAGGGTTTTTAGGGATTAATAAATCCTTATTTATACAGGATGTCCAGTAGGGAATCAACAGAAATATTTGCATATTTTTTGCCCATGTGAGTGCGTTATAGCTCCAGAGTTTTTATTTTCTCATTGCTTTTCAGCTGGTCTTAATTATCATTGTACTGTTGAAATCAATTGTATTTAAGCACCTGCCACTTCCCAATGTCCAATATTTGCCAGGTTTTTTTCCTGTTGCCAGGGCCAAGAAAGAAAAAGGGATCCTTTGCAAGTCCCTTTGATGACATGGAGTGGGAAAATTAAGAAAATCACTATATACTGCCTTATAAGACCTCTAAAACACAGGTGTGGAGGAGAAGTCACCTATTTCTAATGTGAAAAATAAGCTTCCATGTAGAGTTCTCTGATGATCCATGCCGGACAGAAAGAAGGAGAACAGGAACCTCCATCCCCTCCATACAGCCATTTTGTTTGGCCTGCAACAATTGAATGGAAAACCAGCATGGAGTGGAAAAAAGTATCACCTGCCCATACCCTTTTATAAATTGTGCTTTGCAGTAAATTGCTTTCTGCTTAATTTGGCTTATGCAAACAACACTGCCTTTGGTGAGGCAGCATGACTTCTGAAATCTTCAGGATGAGCAGGATCAGCCTGTGCACTTCCTGGTTGCCTTGGAGTATCTGGAGGACTCTCCTTTATGGATAGTCCTCAGGCATGAATCTAATTATCCTCACAACCGGTGGAGACTTTACATTGGTAAAGACTGAGCTTTGCTTCTGAACAGGTTACTTGAAACTCTAAAATAAAAGTAATTTTGGCTGAATTTTATCGCTGCACCTACAAAGCAAGAAAGCAGCAATTATTGTCAATGTTTCACAAACTCCAGCTTTTTCATCATCTTAACTGCATTGAATTTCAGAAATATTATGATCTGTAGAATATAAGATCATATTTAACAAAAGAATAAAAAAACTCTTTCTTAAATGTGTTGTTTTGTGTTAAGATTTGGTGGGTAGGATATAACAAAAATGATTGTTCATTTATATCTTACATTAACTCATTTAGTAATGAGATAAATTAGCTGTCTGGTAGAATGGGTTTTGGCTGATGAGGAAATAGGTTAATATTAAAAAAAAAAAAAAAAAAGGCTTTAATCACATTTATTTCCTGAGTCACAATGAAGGATTAATGCTATATTCTAGACCAGTCAGTCACGTGAATTTTGTGGACATATTGTGGACATATGTTAACGAACATGCAAAAGAACCAAAAAAATTCTTAGCATCAAGCAAGAAAAACTTGTGAGTTTAATGATCTGGGAAAAAAAAGAACATTCATTTCTGTATTTATATTCTATATTCAGGTTTCTTATGATTTTCAACCATAGCTTTGGAACAACAACAATGTTAAACTGCTGGAAAGTTTTCTGGAATATTAAAAACTGCAGTTCCATACCAAGCAGATACTAGCCCTTACTCTGCGAATAAAAGTCTCCCCTCAGCATCAATTTCTCTTCTATCTCTTATGAGCCTTCACACCTAACTGTATTTTATGCAGTGACTTTACAGAGAGCAAAGTTCTGGCCTCTGAACGCAGTGGAAAGGTTCCTGAAAATTCCAGAAGCAGCCTTGCAAAGAGCATGTGCAAGAAAATCTTCTTTCCAGGAGTTGTGACAATGATGCATAGATGCCGCGTCCATTCTCCAATAAACACATAGTGCTGGAACAATTTCAGGGAGCTTGGGAAGGTAAGAGGTGGTGAGCTGCACTCCCAAGGAGTTCTAGTTACCTGCCCCAGGTATTTCACACCTGATTTGGCCATGCTCTGCCTTTGCTGAGTGCATCAAGCCTGGCCCTGCATGTTCCAGGAGGGAGATACCAGGTAACTTGAATATCAAATACATACTCATTTTTGAAAATAAACCAAGCATGTCTCTTTAATGGCAGTTACTGGTCATCAAAATACATATGCAAGGTTACCAGGAGGACTCATCCTAAATTCACTCTGGTGTTTCCTCCTGTGCTAAACCAGCAGGAATATTCCCCTGGGAAGGATGAAGGTGCGTATGTCTGGATATTTACACACATCCAAGGGTCAGAGTCAAGCTTTGATCTTACTACTCTCTCGCCTCGGCCCTGTAAGGAATGTGTGGCAGCAAGAGTATCATCCCCTGGGCACCAGAGTTGCAATGTTGTTCCCATTACCCCTCTGCATTGACTATACCCCTAGATGAGGCCAAAACTGTGACCACCTTTTGAGGTCATACCAAGGTGTCTCAGATTTAGACCAATACTTGTTTCCTCTTTTCCCAATATTGTTAAGAAATGCTTTCCAAGCTCTGCAAAAAAGATGTCACATATTCCATAGAGAAGGGCCCATTTATATTGATTTTCACTGAAAAAGAGAAGCTAATTCATCTATGTGCATAGAACTAGCACTTGTGACAGCCTAAGTACCACTGAAGTGTTGTAAGGAATTTACAATGCTTGGCTGAGCCATTCATTCTTATGCTCAGTTTCAGACCAAAGCAGTTTGAAATAGCTGCATCATGAATGCCTGAGAATCCCTTTTTGTACTGGAGGTATGTCCTTTGCTTTTATCAAATCATTCCTTATGGCATCAATGTAACACCTTTAGCACCTTTATCTGTGCTCTTGGAGACATAATAAATCTTTTCAGCAAAATTTTGCTTCTGAGGCTGCACTTCTGAAGAAAAACATAAGTACCATCAAAACATCTGTGAGAATTCAAGGGAGATTTTTTTTATGAGGAGGGAGACTGTTGCCAAGAACCTTGAGCTGGGAATCTGCTGTATTTGACCACTGCTAAATACTGCAGAGAGTGGAAGGTAGAAACTTTTCCTCACATTCGGAAACTCGTTGATGAATTATTTTACTTGGATACATGGGCAAAGCCTAGAAAAGCACCACACCTCCCAGCAACGGACATGTCCTACCCATTGAGTTTTCATATCTTCAGTTCCAAGAAAGAAAAATGCAAGAGAAAATATTCCTGTTCGTGCCAACAGCCTCACCAGTGATTTGACAATTTATGTACCCTCTGTAGAGCCCTGAAAGCTGCTGCTGATGGTCTCTTTAATGCTTAGTGGTTCCAAAAAGCGATGGATTGCTGAGGTGGTTGCCCATCTCATGAGAACTGTGCCAGCCCATGACCTGTAGCTGCCCAGGCTGGCCAAGGATAAGCTGCTAAAAATTAAAAATATCCAGAATCCTTTGCTATTTTTAAAATTCTGAATTCTAATGATAAGTACTTTAATGTTTGTTTTATATTCTTAGATTGTTATATACCTCCATGATAATGCATGATAGCACCCATAACATTGTACTGGGCTGTTCTTCAGTTTTTATTCTATGGTAAACTGTGTTTTCCTCTGCTGTTGATATCTTCTTTTTGACCTTAAGTTATCTTTCTATGAAAAAATATTCAGAGAAATACCTAAGAATTTTTTTTCTAGTAGGCAATGTTTATTTCAAAGTATGGCTGTCAAAGTTTTAATATGACAAGTGGAACTTTGAACATAAACATATAATAAATGCTTAACTGTTTCTTGCTAGTAATAGTAGCAGTTCTAGTTCCACAGCACATGAGTGAGACAACAGAACAACATTCAAACTTCTGCTGCTTCGTTGTACATTAAAATATGACACAAAGTCAAAATACATGTTATATTGCAGTGACGTGAAAAAACAAGAATTTTAAAAAATTTGTCAGCTTTTTTCCTGATCTCGTGTCATACTGAAAGAAAGAAAGAATAAAAAAGGAAAGATAAAAAATACATCTCCATGAAATTTGCATCCTAAACAAAATTTTAGGATTTGTTGAAGGAAAACATTACTGAATGCTTTGTCTTTGACAAAGGTGTGGAGAACCCTTCCATGACGAATCCTTGGACCAGTAGTTTGAGATTGTGATGACCATCCCCAGGGAAGGGCTCTGAATTCCTGCTTAAGGCCCGTTTGCTGCTTCAATGAAGCTCCTTAAAACAGCTTGTAGAGGAGCCTATGGGTTCAAGGTCACTGTTTCATTGGTTCCCATGGCTGGGGGAGGCAGCACAACTCCCCACTTTTACCTGAGGGGGATGTAACAGTAAGCCCTGGGCTCTCACTCCCAAGCAGGGACAAGTTCCTGCTCAGAGCAGAGTCAGAAGTGCCTGGGACAGGTTTCTTTCGCAGAGGTGTCAGAAAACAAAGCTATCAGAAAGCAAACTTGCAACAGGAACAAAGCTTCTGGAATTCAGTTCTGACTGAAAAAGACTGGAAAGTCAGATTAAACATTGCCTTTCCTTGTGTTTCACTGGGCTTAATAAGTAATTTGTGAGGAAAGTGAACTGAATCAGTGGAACTCTTGACTCCACTACTACTTTTCCTCCTGACATGAAGCAGCCCCTCATGTTTTGCTGACGTTTCAGATTAAAGAGTATCAATGTCTTTTATGGTTCAAATAAAAAATTGTTTCCCTATAGGATCTCTCCTAATTGAGCACCTGTATACAAAAAAAAAAAAAAGGGACCTGGATTTTGTTTTAGCCTTGTAAATAAGAAGCCTTGGATGTGATCCAGCCCTTCAGTGAGGGAGCCAAATAATTGACAGTCTGGTCACAGCTGGCAGCTACACCAGTAGGGTTCCAAAATATGAGGGCAGGAGGGAGAACAGGTATAAAATATGTCCTTTTACAGGATAGGTTCTCACTAAAACAACATACCAGTTCTTCAGCTGTAAATCTCGGAGCTCGGTGGCCAAAAGAAATAACTCTCTGTATAGTGCTAATTCCTGCCTAACACTGCCCTTTCAGTAGGGACATCTCAAAGTAAAACTCTGGCAGAGGTTGCTGATTTTTACCTTCAGCCAGATGGCAGAATCTGATCCTTACCCACTTAGGTTTTGACTCCCAGTATTGCCTGTTTTGAACACTTTATCAATAAACTCTTGAATCTGAATGGAAGTTTAACATTTAGAAATCTACTGACAAACTGAATGTTAAAACTACAATGGCCAGGAAGTGCCCAGGGCCTTTAAAGAATGTGAGTTGTGTTTCTCCAACAGGTATTCTAATGAGCCTCATCTTTCTCTCCTCACATTTCCTTGAATTCATGCAAATCTTTGAGATCCCCACTGCGCTGTCTGCCTAGTCAGAACACTTCCTGAGTAGCATTAATAATATTTGGCTTGGCACCAAACAACCTTGAAAGGGTTATGAGTGGAGTACAAAAGCATTCAGAAGCTTTTATCAGGTGTAGTTGCAGGTTTTATTTTAAAGCAAATGCTTAATATAGTTTCAGTTTCAAAGAACCTTATTGGGTGCTGGTTTTATTCAGTGTGTAATAGTCAAGTCTTGCACCATGTAAACCTCTTTCAGATGTTCATAAATGGTCTTACAGAATCTTTTTGTGCTTTTAAAATAAGTGTGTCCATTCAAAAGATAAATGTACTAGATCTGCTGATATTCAGTGGAATGCTTCAGTCTGGCTTTGTTTTGTACATATGAAAGTTTGTATCTGGCCTTTTCCACGAGTCATTTTTCCTCCATCTGCTTGAGCCTAGATTACAATGTCCCCCCCATGAATCTACACCAAAAAACTTTAAAGAGGTACAATATATAGGTTTCATTATTATAGGAGGACTTAGTCTGTAAAAAAATTGGACCAGGGATAGTAAGCAAGAAACAAGCATCATTTCAGGTACTGTATATTCCTTTGGATTCCTCCTGCCTATTTTTATAGTGATATGAATATATTTTGCTTTTTAAAAAATTTTACCTAACCTTTGCTTAGAGTCTCACTACGCTTTGCATGTATGTGAATGATAAGGCAAACCCACAATATGGGATTTGGGGGTTGAAATGAGAAGAGGGAAAAAAAATTATGTAGATTTCTTGCTAGCTTTGAGAAAAATTATGAACAGTACCCAGAGGTCTATCACATTTACAAAGTAATGCAAAAGAAGAGAGAACTGTGCTTTTTTCTCATTTTTCTAGTCTAATAATTTAATACATGAGGTGTACAGTAATTGCCACAGGTTTTGATAATTAAATATCTCTTCCTGTTTTACATTAAATTTTTGGAAGAAGTCTGAGGGTGGAGAGAATTTGAAGGATTTCAGCTTCAGTGAAGGATTTAACCTAAAATAAAGATCTCTCCACAATGAAAAAAAAATTGTTTAGTCCTTGCAAATATTGAAGAGACTACTTATCATAGTGAAACTGTAAAACGGAAAAATAGTGGGTGATGGAAAGGCCAGAATAGGGCTGTCAAATTTTAAATTTTAACATATGGACTGCTCACTCCCTGCTCTGGTTGCTAGTCGTTCCCAGATGGTGTCTTTAGTGAGTGATGGTGAGGGGAAAGGAGCAGGTGGCAATGGCAATTTTTTGGGTTGGTTTGTTGGATTTTTTGTTATTTTTTGAACATATATCTACTTAAAATTCTGTGTTCTATATTTAAAAAAAAAAAAAAGAGAGAGAAAAAATACAGGAAGTATGGGAAGAGGTAATACATAACTTGGAATCTGAGGCTGAAATTAAGGAAATCCTATTGTTGCGGGCTGATGAGTCAGGATCAAAATTTCGATCCAGATCTGAACTCCCCTCTAAGTGGTGAATAATAGTTTTCATGCATGCCGGGCCTTGTTCTGCCCCTATCATGCCTTGACCCAGCAACTGCAGGGAGAAACAGCCCTCCAGAATGGGGTTAGCTTCTCCTTGGGTGCACAGAGCATCCAAGCTCCCCAGCACATGTTCGGAGAGAGGTTTGCATACATGTTTAACTGTGCTTGTCTAGATGGAAACCGCGTGCCAAAGACATGGGCTTGTGGGTTTAGTGCTGGATACCGAGTTTATGATGTCAGGGATGATACTTATCTCTTTAAGCTTAAGGGAATTTTTTTTTGCAAGAGGTTTCTTCTTGTGAGAAACGTCCTTAGCTTCTGCTTGTTAACCCTTTGTTGGCGACTACAGCTGGAGTGCGCCATGTCCTGACTCAGAGAGTGATTGTACCTCCAGGTGCTGGCTGCAGGCTTTTTCTTACAGTGAACCCAGTTGCTCCTACACATCTGGCAGTAAGAGCTCCTCCTGCACAGTACCTGTCTCCATTTTTCCTTCTCATTGTTCCTTTGTGTCCTGCTGTGTCACAGGTTGCTGGGTTTTTCTAGAATATAAGTAACATTTCTTAATATGCTATAATGAACTTAAAACTTGGTTGTATTTCCTTATAATGATGTTTTTCTGAGTCTTTCCAGCCTAAATGGTTGAGAATATGATTTTATATCTAAAAAAGAAAAAAGAAGCAAATTACTTATGTGTCTCTGAGACAAACATAGCTTCTTGGTATGTAAACCCTCATAAATGTATGAACCTGCTCTGTACTTCTTTTGTTATTGTCACAAATCCTGGACGCCATGGCTGCCTTTAATCTTCCAGCTTTGAGAGAAAAACCTCTCACCTAAATCAAAGATGAGGAGAGCAGTGTGGTGTTAAGAGGCAGCTCACAATGGAGAGAGCTAAATTTCTACTAAAATATCATCGCACTTAAAGTGTTTCTGTTTTGCAGTTTTAGACAAGACTCAATGGCACAATTAAAGATGTCAAAATGAAGTTCAGAGCTTTGTAAAAACCAGCATTGCATAATCTATGTCATGATCATTCTAAATCACTACCATGCAGTGGGTAAAAGCTCTATCTTTTCTGAATCCAAGGCAACTTAGAGGAGTATTGATTTTCCCTTTACTGAGAAATGAGAATCACATATTAGGAGAGAAAGCTGCAGACACAATATAATGACCTTTCTCCTTGGCTTCTCTTTTCTAACACAAACAGAATAATTTTCATGGCTAGAGTGGGTATTAAACAGCATATCTTGTAGCAATGGGTTTGCAACTGTCTGTGCTTGTTTTATCCAATTAGCATACTTACTGCAAGAGAAAAAAAAAATAAATAAAAGAGTAGATACAGCTTTTAATTTCTGGAGATATCAGTTCCATCCAGAAAAACATTGAAAACGCTCCAGCTGGAGGTCTATTCCATCTGTCTCAGTACTGGAGGGAGGAGGGGGTGCTTTCTTCCTGCAATTTTAATGCTTATGCATGATTTAGAGTGAAAAAGGTAATTTCACTGAGAGCAGAGGACCTTGCTGACCTCTGGCTTATCCAATGCGTGTTTTTCATAGCACAGTCCCACACATACTTATCTATTAAATGGTATTTCAGGTCACAGACATGTTAGTATTCTATTTACTGCTTTAATTATATAGAATTTAAAACAAACTTATCAATACCTGACACGTTACCTTAGAGGGAACTATCCCCACCTTGAAACAGCCCAACATGAAACAACTATATTAAACATACCTCAAACAAAAGCTGATTTCCAACACAGCCATTAAGGGCAGATTTATTTCTGTTTTTACACCTGCTGTGTTTCCATCTAACCATCTTTTGTGAGAGTTTGTGAAACAATGGCTTGAAGCTGAATGGGCTTCCAGCTTTTTGATGTTTAATTCCTTTCCTCCTGGTTTAAACCAACTGCAACTTCCTCTCCTCCACCCCCCCGGCTGTCAGTTCAGTTAAAGCTGCTCCTGGGTCAGCAATGTGTGTGTGCGTGGGTGAAGGTGTGTGAAATGACCTCCTTGACCAGCTGTCTCTGGCTGCTGGGGAGAAACAGGGTGGAATTCTCATTGTGGAATATTTGAAATGCAACTCTGTGCAGCTGTCCTCTTTGTCCAGCTGCAAGTGAGAGCTGTGGAACAGCAACAAGAGAAGAAAATCTGCCTGAAACCTGGAAGTGTCAAAAGAAGTCACTTGCCCCTTACTTCGGTGTTGTTTATACACTTATAAGCAGTATCATGGCTTTGAAAATCCAGCAGATGCCTGGGAATGCACAGAGGTGGTTAAAACACACAGTGCCTGGCAGTTTGAATTAATCTGAATGAGTTGATTTTAAATTCCTTCTTGGTGTCTTCAGTGCTTCAGACGGCATCCCTTTTGTGTAAGAAGGATAAATGCACAGTGAAAATCAATATCTGGTACCTTTTGAACAAGGAATTCCATTAGAATGAAAAAAAGGAATTAATTGTAAGCAATTTTGTTATTCTGTGCTACTCTTCACTGTGCTGAAGAGCTTTTGACTATGATCTAGGTTTCCTACTACAAACCTGGTCATTGTCCAGAACACACAAGCAGGCAGTTCTGAGCAACTCGTTCTTCTGGATTATCAAAACACGACCGTGCACATTACTACTCAGGCCAGGAAGAGTTTTCACTCTCTAAAGACTCTGGTCCTTGACCAGGTATTCAAGAGTGGTTTAGCAATTCAAGTGAGCTGAGGAACATCTGGGAAGTGTCTTGGCATCAGCCAGGCCTTGACACTGTGCAACATGCACTCATGTTTTCTGTTGTTAGAAATTTTTTTTCTTGGTCATTTTGATTAATACGTCCCACTTTCAGACAGGCTAATTTACAAAAAGTCAGAGATTAGAAAACTACAGAGTTCCTGGTCATTCGGGGGTTTAT
Source organism: Phainopepla nitens (assembly GCA_013400175.1). Lineage (NCBI taxonomy): Eukaryota > Metazoa > Chordata > Aves > Passeriformes > Bombycillidae > Phainopepla > Phainopepla nitens. The sequence continues at coordinate 124,913 of VXBQ01013481.1, forward strand.
TTGAGGCAAAAGTGTGTTCCATCTGAAGATGATATGGCTTTGGAATGCCTAGAGAACATGAATTCACTTAAGACGTGTAATGTCAATGTATCAAGTGAGTTCCAGTCCACTTTCTTTTGGGACAATCAGATTTCTATTAGCCTATGTTACTTTCTAATTTATTATAGGTAAGTATATTTTCCCACTTATTATACATATGTCATAAGTTTGATGTGAAATGACCAAAGTATAATTAAGTTTGCAATTTGCACAAACTGTCACTCCTAATCTGTCTAAAGTGTTGTGTCAGGAAAGATGGTTTCCTTTCTTCATGACTGGGGGTCTGGTTCTAGTAAAAATAAACATATAAAAAATCTACAGAATATATGCAGTAAACAGTAAAATATTACTAAATAAGTATGTTTTTTTTTCTCTGTACATTTTCTTCACGAGTCTAGTATATAATAGACTGAGACATTCATGATTCTTGTTCAACTTCCCAGTGATGTTATTTGCTTTTATATATTGAAACAGCTGCATGTTTGTAAAAAACAAAGTAAATTAAAAATGGGAACGTGGCCACTACATTTTTTAGCTTATTCTATTTGTTTTGTGTGACTGCGCTTGGTAACTCTTGCTCCAAATTTACCTTCCCCTGTTTTCCTTTTCCAAATTAATCTTCTGGTGGTTTTGTTACCCAGCCCACAGATACCTGAGTTTTTTGGTTTTTTTGGTTTGTTTTTGTTTTGTTTTGGTTTGGTTTTTTTGAATGAAAGCTGAAAAAAAACTACCCACTAACCCAAAGCAGCCACTCAGGAAGTGGAAAAGTGGAATCTAAAGCAGCAGTAAAAGCAGATTGCACAGAAATCTAAGGCTGAGAGATGTTCATGGAAAGAACAACCTGAGTATACCTAACGGAATCCACAGAAAGCAGTGATTATTCTCTCAACTGAAAGAACTAGGAAGGACAGCTTTATCAACAAAATTATTTTGGAAAAGCTCTTAAAAAAGTTTTTCATGAAGGGGAGCCTAAGAGAAAAAGGAAAAGAAGTGTGGGAAGAGGAAACACAGGTTCAGAACACAAAGATTTTAACAAAAAGCTCCCATGGGATGGCAGTAGCATGTTGAACAGGAGAGGTTATGGGAGAACTTGTGAAAGCACCTCTAGCTGGAGGCTTGGAGTGGGAGCCAAGCTGCAAAGGGCTGGCTGGCTGGAGCAGTAAAACCAAGAAAAAAGAGCCCTGGGGCCAGATCAACAGGGAAGGAACGGAGCTGCTGCTGCCTCATCACCTGGGCCTGTGCACAGACTCTCAAAAGGGAATTCCCCTTTGGCTTCAAGAGGAGTATAGCATTACCCTCTGATCCTGGAGGGACTGGGCATGCCCCTTGCAGAGAAAGCCGAGGTAATGAACATACTGCTGACATGGAATAAATTTAGTTTCCTCTTAATTGCAAGTTCAGCCATGGTTTTTAAGGGATTTTCTTGAGGTTTCTTTGTCTGCCACCATCTGATGATTATCAGTTCTGAGCCTTAAGAATCACATTAGTTACAAATGTAATTTGTCCCTAATGATCTATTTGTGTATTTCAGTGCCTTTTAATCCTGTTAGCAGGAGATTGTATCAGCTAATATAGAAGGGTAAATATAAATGAGGGTGCAAACTGCTGTTATAGCCATCAAAATGAAAATTACAGAGTTTCTTCATATTTCACAGCACAAGCAGGGTAGCTGAGGTCAGGAGAAACCACCTTCTGACCCTGTATAATCCATAATTAGAGTGTGTGTCATTTGGGGCTTGATTATTTATCCTAAATATCTTGTGTATCCCATTGGTAGAAGAGCAAAGCTTGGTATTATCCCTTGGTCTTTCTCAGCACAGTAATCCCCGTGCTTCTTTGGTGCCTGATTACTTGAACAGCTAATATTAGAAATAGTCTCTATTTTGTCCTTTCTAGGACAAGAACCTGGGCCTTTATTTAATCTCCATTGTTCTTTTTCCATTAGGACATCCATCACTTGTTAGTCCTTCCACCAGCAGCTCCACACTGCATCCATCAGTTATATTTCCCTTTTTAGTATTTTCTGTCAATACAACACAATAATACCAACGTATATTATAGGCAGTTTTACATTGCAGGGCTAAGAAATATAATTCAAGATAATAAGCTCCCACTACCTTTTTGAAAAACCAAGCCTGCTTGAAGCACAGGGCATATTAGGACTTCTAAGACATATGGCTTTTGTCTGACAAGCTGCAGATAAGAGTAAGATATACATTTTCTAGAAAGTGCAGAGTCCTTGGAATGATATAAAAGGTAGTTTTCTGCTATTTTTGGACAAGCGATGAAACAGCCTTTAGTCTGCCATTACTGGAGGCTTTTGAAAATTGTACTTACACTGCCATTAACAGCATAAGATGTGGAGTGATGGATAATTTGTTGTGGTTTAAGCTGAGTGTGGTTATGCTTACAGTAATCAAGTGAGTGTCATACATTTTGAGGAAAAGCATAACACTTAGAGTTTTTTAATTAAGGTATGAGGATGAGTGTTTGTACTTATCTTACTTTAAATAGCAGAACATGAGATACCTGCAGATAATTTGTCACTGTAGTTAAAAGTGATAACATTTACCTTAAAGGAATATTTTGCAGCACACCGTTAACTTGTTTCATAGAGAAAAATTCTTTAATGTCTTTGCTTTTTCTCTCAGCCTGAGCACTTGTGAGGCCACACAGAGGGATGACACAGGGGATCCAACAGAAATCACAAGACAGGACAAGACAAAAATTCTCTGGGAACTTAGAAAGAAATATCACATCTGCTTCCAGGGGTTGGAATGATGTTGCGCAGACAACCTTGAGATTTCTATTTTTTCCTAACTTTAAAGTCTGTGGCATAGTAATCCCTCTGTATAGTTCCAGAGGTAATTCCCTATACTTTTCAGACCTGACAAAAAGTAAACAAGATTGTTTATTTTTGAACTGTTGAGATCTCCATACCTGTCTTCAACCAGGCAGAGGCTTTTAGACTCATTGTTCATGTTGCTACTACTCATGGAGCCATAAAAATGTATTTTAGACAGAATGTGTTTTTCAACTTAGCAATTCAGTCCCAGAATTGCAGATTCTTCCTGATCTGCCTTGTCTTCCCTTTTGCAGAAGTTTTCCCTCTGTTATAACTCCTGTTTCGGTCCTGTCCCTTTTTCCCTTCTCTTGTCGTGGCAATGACCTTTGCTCTTCCTCCTGCCCTGCCCCTTCTCTCACATTTGGATTTGTTCCCCATCAGGTGCCCAAGGGTTTTCTCAATCCCCAGGGAGGCTGAAGCTGGCCTAGGGAGGCAAAATCTTTATAGAATTTGCAAAAAGCACCAAAGGTGGTGCTTTATCCTCACTTAGATCTCATTCAGAGCTGCCTGCTTGGACATGCCCATGAAACACTGGGCAGCAGCTGGGTGCTCTGCCTGCAGTGGGTGTCACTTGTTCCTTGTGCAGAAACATGTCAGTGCTCCCTGTTGCTCCTTCTTTCCATCATATCTGCTTACTGCCTCTCATCACTAAGTTAATTATGAACTCTCTTGTGCACAAAAGCTCTCTTTGTTGTGTAGGGCCTCGCAGAAGCAGCGCAGCAGCAACAGAGAGGATGATAGTCTTTTAAAATGCATGCCATCAACAGGAACATGTAATCTTAAAAACTCAGGGGTAAGAAACTCAGGAATGGAGCCTTGGAGCAAGTTGTTACCTGTCACATGACAATTTCTGAAACCCATCTTCTGCAAGGTATTCAACCAAATCATCTTTCAGTGCAGTCCTTCATTATCTTCAAGATATATGTAAAAAAGAACCTACTCCTTCTTGTCATCCATTTAGTCCTTAAGCATCCATAGAAACATTGACTATAAAAAGCTAGACTGCTCAAATGATTTTGTTTTCTTTTCAATTGCAAAAAGTAATTGATGAAAACTGGCTTTTCAGAATTAGTGGGAGTATCTATAGATAAGTCTCAACCTTTTTTGAAATTTGTCTTTTTTTTTCCACTGATAGCCATGTTTACAATAAATAAATAAATTTGAAATATCATTTTCTATTTTCATCAAAATAAATTAAGAGTTGGTTTCAACATTCATTATTTTAGATAACATAAAATAATTGCATTTTTAAACTTCCTATTCTCACTTTCCATTCTTCTATGTATTTTACTCATTTCTCTGTGTTGTACTCTCTGGGGACCAATTATATTCTGGTGAAGTTGGATAACCAATATTGTGAATAGTAGATTTTTTCTCTTGGGGTTTAATGTTATTCCTGTATCGAGCATGCAGACATGCACACACAGAATCAATCACAGTTCTTCATGTTTTATTTTTGTTGTATTAATTACATTCAAAAGCATGCTGCCAATCAAATTGTTATATTTTTTTAATGGCTGTAGGTTTTGGAAACTATGTGCAGTGACTCAGATGACTTAAAATACATTTGACACTTAACTTGTGTCAAAACAGCAAATGCAAACAGTCAGGCTTTTATTTAGTATTGCTCTCAGGGAGCCCCAGGTTTTTTTATAAATTGCAAAGTCATAGAGCATAAACACATTTGGAACAGTTGTATATGTATCTGCAGTTATAAGTATCTGTCGCAGGTAAAGAGCACATCTTTCCCAGATTCTTCATTCTAGTATACGCTGTGATTTCTACAGCAGATGAAGGGCATGAAGCCGGAGGAGAAAGAAAGGTGAGATGCATTTACAAGGCAGAATTTTATCAGTGTAATTAAAATTTTTTTTGGATTTAAGCAGCTGATTTTTTCTGAAATTTCTGGAATGTTCCATCTGAAAACTTCCATCTACCTTGAACATGGCAGTTTTGCAGCATGGCTCAAGTTTAAGACCACCCATTTCTGCTTTTCTTGGAAGGGCCTGTGTTGTGTGAGGGGGTTTTTCTTTTTGAAGATTAAAGTCAATGCTTTTAGATAGGCCCTCACCTGTCCATACATATATGAGTTATGAAAATAATGAATTTTTATCCAGTAGTTCAGCACAAACAAGTAACCAGCCAGAATTACAGAGTTTGGGTGTCGTATGACTACTTTATTTGCGGAGCAGAAACTACTCTGGGAACAGAAATGACAAGGGTGTTTTTTAAAGCTCGCCAAGTTGCTCTCCATCATTTATCATCAGTCTTGGTGAACCAGGGAAGTTCCAGATTACTGGAAGCTGGCCAATGTGATGGCCATCCACAAGTAGGCCTGGAAAGAGGGTCTGGGAAACTCCAGGCCTGTCCCCCTGACCTGGATGCCTGGCAAGGTTATTGAATAAGATCGTCTTGAGTACCATCACACAGCTCCCATAGGATGGCCAAGGGATCAGACCCAGCCAGCATGCATTTAAGAGGGGCAGGTCCTGCCTGACCAACCTGATGTCCTTTTATGACCAGGTGACCCACCAGGTGGATGTGGAGAAGGCTGTGGATGTGTCTACCTGGACTTCAGCAAAGTCTTCTGCACCCTTTCCCATGGCATTCTCCTGGAAAATCAGGCAGCTCATGTCTTAGACAGGGTCAGTCTTCACTGGGTTAAGAACTGGCTGGATGGCTGGGTCCAGAGAGTGGTGGTGAGTGGTGCATGTCCAGTTGGTGGCCAGTCACCAGTGGTGTCTCCCAGGGGTCTGTGCTGGAGCCAGTTCTGTTTAATAACTTTATTGATGACCTGGATGAGGGGATTGAGCAGCCCACCATCAGTAAATTTGAAGATGACACCAAGTTGGGAGTAAGTGTGGATCTGATGGAGGGTAGGAGGGCTCTGCAGAGGGACCTGGACAGACTGGATAGATGGGCCAAGTTCAACAGTATGAGGTTTAACATGTCCAAGTGCCGAGTCCTGCATTTTGGCCACAACGACTCCCTGCAGCACTACAGGCTGGGGACAGAGGGCTGGACAGCAGCCAGGAGAAAAGGGACCTGGGGACACTGGTCAACAGCCGGCTGCACATGAGCCAGCAGTGTGCCCTGGTGGCCAAGGCCAACAGCATCCTGGCCTGTGTCAGGAACAGTGTGGCCAGCAGGAGCAGGGAGGTCATTCTGCCCCTGTACTCGGCACTGGTGAGGCCACACCTCGAGTGCTGTGTCCAGTTCTGGGCCCCTCAGTTTGAGAAGGACATTGAGACCCTTGAGCATGTCTAGAGGAGGCAACGAGGCTGGTGAGGGGCTGGGAACACAAGCCCTGTGAGTGAGGTGTAGCTGATGGAGCTGGGGTTGTCTAGCCTGGAGAGGAGGAGGCTCAGGTGAGACCTTATTGCTCCCTACAACTCCCTGAAAGGTGGTTGTAGTCTGGTGGGGGTAGGTCTCTTCTCCCATGCAACCACTGACAGAACAAGAGGACACAGTCTTAAGATGCACCAGGGGAGGTTTAGTTTGGACATTAGGTAGAAGTTCTTTGCAGGAAGGGTGATTGAGCACTGGAAAGGCTGCCTGGGGAGAGGGTGGAGTCACTGTCCCTGGAGGCCTTTAATAAAGGATTGGATGTGGCACTCAGTGCCATGGTTTGGTTGACAAGGTGGTGTTAGGTGATAGGTTGGACTTGAGGATCTCAAAGTTCTTTTCCAACACAGCTGATTCCATGATTCTGTGACTTCCTGTATACTTCCTTTCCCATCACTGAGGATGCTGAATCCAACAGAAAAGAAGGAAAGAATATATTCTAAGAAAACCCCATAGGTCCAAATCTCTAAGCCTGCCCAATTCCTCACCCTCCTGCCGCTGTGCTATGTCTTTGTCCAGCGGTGCACTGCGCAGAGGTACCTCTGCCAGCAGTGACCCCAGGATGTGCCAGCTCATCCTCTGAGAGCAAATCCTGGCCAGCTCAGGCACTGAACCACTGACATCTGCCAGTTCAGTGCACTTTCTCTCCCTCTTTTTAATCGCTGTGACATGTTCAGCAGCACCCCATGCCAAAGCATGTACTGCAAAGAGCAATACAGTTTTTCCCAGCTCCGTATGCCTTGGCACATCTCCATCAAGAAATGAGCACCTCTTGCACTGCAGCTGGATGGTTTCAGTGCAGACAGGTTTGAACAGCATTTGAAGCTGGAACCACTCGTGGAAAGTTCAGTGCTTCCAGTCCATGCAGAAAGCACTTTCTCCTTTCTCTGATGACCTAGATGTCGGTAGTTTGTGTCTTATCGGAGCATCTTATACCACAGTACTAAGAAAACAAAATTCCATTTTTAAAGTATTTTTCAGGTCCAAAGGGTCGTTGGTGCATTGGAACACTGGTTAGATTGAAACCAGTAAAAACCTGGAGGAAAATTACTACTTTTATTTCAGCAGTCTGTTTTCATCCTCAGTTTTTTTCTAAGAAATGAGAAAAGGGATTTGTTTTTACGCCCAACTATGTGGGTTCCAAGGCTTCAAATATTTTGAATCCATTCTGTTTGGTGATGTGCAAAACTCAAACTCCTGATGCCTAAGTAATCCCTTCTATGCTCTCTGCCACCAGGTGTGCCCATGAACATTTAAATCTGCTTGTGAGCATATTGAATCTCATAGAAATATAAATATTTTTACACAGTTGTCACTTGCTAAAAATGTGGTGTGAGTGGCTAAAAAGAAGACAGAGCAAAAGGACTACCTGCAAAACTCCCATAAAACTGCAGTTTTGAACCTGTGAGGGCAGAAAAGTGAACCTACTGTAGTTAATAGGTTTGCAAATAGACCCCTCTTTTATTTGCTCTGCTCTAATGTACACTTTGTATTTATTCTTTGTAAACAGTCCAGCGGGAGAGTGAGTCTATTTAGAGCAATATTTGCAGAAATGGCTGTTTTTAAGAAAATACTGCAAAATATTTGCAGGTGGCAAATTTAAACCTAGAGTTTCAACCACTTGTAAGAGCTGGATTCTAGAAGTTGTTTTCATCCAGCCAGGGAGCAGATACCCACTCCTGCTTCAGAGAGGGTTTACATTACCTTGAGGATGTGATAGTCTAAGATTACTTGCAGGTTTGATAACCTGAGAGTCTTCCTTGCCTAGAAACACCCTGGTAGTGGCAAAGGAACTTCAGTAACTCTTACCTTCCTCTTCCATCTTCAAGAAATGTATAGCGCCTAAAAAAAGAAACACAACTGGATGTCTGTCTGTCTCTACCCTCTTTAATCAAAAATAGCTGTGTTTTGAAACTCATGTGAAGAACCTGAGTAGATGGAATTATCTGCAGATACAGCGAGAAAATTTTTAAATTATTAATCAAAAAATCTAACTTAAACTCAAGGAGCATGCTAAATTTTTCTGGCTTTTACTTCTGTTTGTTTTTGCGGGTTTTTTTTGTACATAGCTCTTAATTTTAGTTAGCATTTATAGTTTTATACTTAAGAATGAAAGAGTTAAATTTATTTTTAAGACTTCTTCCCTGAGACATTGTAAGCCATATTCCAGAGAATTTCCACATCTGAGCTACATAATCCCTGTAAATAGGGGATTTAAAAACGAAAAGCTGTCAGACCTTTATCTATACGTAGCACCAACAGTTTCCATGGTAAAAGAATGGTTTTCTCTTTTGCTTTTTTTTTCCCTCTGTTTTTGCCCCTAATTTTAATCTGTTTGTTTGTTTATAGCCACAATTTTGTTCGGTCTTTCTATTTTTTTGCAGTCTCAGGCTTAGCATTTTCCATTGTCTTGGCTCTGCAGGCACCAGATCCTTCGAATGCCCTCAGTGATGCCATCAGATTATCCCTCAAAGCTCCAAAGGCTCTGGAGATGTCATGTGTAACGTTGCACTCAGCAACACAGCTTTTTCACCACCCATAGGAGTAGAGTGTGACTGTGGGGATTTACATGGAGTGATGGAAAATGCTTGGTGATTGTTGATAAGAGCACAAACCTGTAGAAGATGGTAAACATTACAATGGGAGACAACAGGAGAAGCAGCTGCAGGAGTCCTGTAGAAACACACTGGCATGAAGCCTCAAAAAAAAAAAAAAAAACAAACCCCAAAAAAAAAAAAAAAAAAAAAACCAAAACAACAAAAAAAAACCAAAACAACAACAACAACAAAAAAAAGCAGTTGCGAGAAGAAATGTATTGCTTTTCTTGCTTTTCATTCTGGGGAGAAGTGTGAACTTGCCATTGTTGAAATCTCCCATAGCTTTATTATTGGCTCTGAGAAACAGTGTTAAGCTACAGAGGAGTGACTTAAGATGGGACAGGATGTTTTTTTGAATTCCCACTTCCCCAGTAGCTTCCTGAAGCCCAGCTCCAAGATAGCTGTGGCTCTTTGTCCCCCAGCCCTTTCATTTCACAAGCACAAGAAGCAGCACAAGATCAGATGTGGCAGCAGGCAGTCAGCATGAGGTTGGAAAATATCTTTCAATTACTAAGTGTAAGCTGCTTGTTGCTTGCCAAAAATTGTAACAATATATGACAAGAACAGAGTAAAGGTATAGCATAAAAAATCATCACAGAAATATAATCTACCCCTCTCCTTGTTTTCTAGAGGTGCATTTCAAGCTGAATACTACATTGAAATATTGCTTTGGTATTTATTTTTTTCAGTCCTAAAGTCAACAAAACAACATTTACAGATACGAAATTAAAAACCCTGAGACTTAAGCTAGCACTATGTTTGTCAGGATTTATGTTTTTCAAGCCTCTCCTGAGATGGTCTGCATCCAAGATTTCTGTTAACCAAATGGCCAAAGTTCACAGGGGTCTCTGTATTCTGAGAATCCATTTTGGGCCTTCCTTGGCACTACTTGATTTTATTTCTATTTTCAGCGGAGTACAATAAGTCTGTACAGCTGATAGAGTCAGGCTACATTTATTATCAGTCTCAGTTATCAGTTCACAGCAGGGACAGCTCAGTGGTTGCTGGCTGAAACATAAGCCTTGTGTATGGGTTTTATTCTTCCTTTTTTTTTCCCTCTCTAGCCCAAAGGAAAAATCTGCGCCTCTTTCTAGCTCATTCCTCCCTAGCCCAGTTGCAGGTTTTACTGTGCTCCTGATTACTGAAGGTAATGATGGATGTTAAAGGTGGCATCTCTCACAGTATATATTGGTGCCATGCCCATTTAGAAACTTTGTACAATTTCTGCCAGGGTATGGGTAATTAGCCTCCATCTCAATTAGGTGCTTGTTTAGGTTGAAACATCAAAATCCCTTTTTCTCTAATCACAGCATTACAGGGAAGTATGATGCCCTTTTTATTGCCAGATAGGGGCTACTCTTGGGAGCTGAGCAGCTGTATAATTTCTTTCTGAAATGGGTGAAGTGTTTGCTTCATTTAAAAAATTGTAAAAGCCTTTGGACAGCTAGGATGAAATAGGATATATAAGTATAGAACATTGCAGAAGTAACAAAGAGAGAGTACCTTTTATCTTCTCTTTAAACCCAAGGTTTTCCTCATGTCTCTGAACCTGCAAGTGCTATTGATTGGGAGATCAAGGTGCTGAGCCCACCTGTGATTAAGCACTTTGTATTTACTGGTATCCCACCAGCTAATCAATTCTCCTTACTCACTCCACACTCTTTGCTGTTGCCCTTTAGGGCTATTACACTTCACAGGCTTGTGTCATCATTTAAAAAACAACCAGTCCAGCCTGTGGACTGTCCTGAGCGTATGGTGGCTTTGGTAACCAGAAAGCAGCACCTTAGCACAGAATAAAAATCCAGTAGTATTCCCTAATAAGTTTAGATCACAATTTCATTCTTGAAGCTTTCTCATAGATTACTGCTGAATAGACACATACTGGAGTCAGTCTCTGACTTTGTCCCAGTGGCTGATTTCCCTTATTTATCAATTGCTGTCCTTGCTTCAAGAGAAAAAAATTCAACTACACTACATCTCAATTTCAAAACAGATGAGACTGAGGGATTTGCAACTTCCAAGGAGCTTGTAGGTTTTAACTCAGTCTGAGACTCAGTGTCTGTGCTTTAGAAAGTAGGGCACCCTCCTCTTACCAAATCTGGCAGCTGGTCGATTCAGGTTCTCAGAAGTATCTGAGAAAAACTAATTTCTGAGTTTGCTTATTCTTTGATTATTCAGGGCTTGAACAGACTGATGGGCATTGATTGCTCATGTATGAGAGATCTTCTGTTGGCCTTAGATGTACAAGTAACAAAGTCTACAAAGTTCAAAGGTGTTGCTGAATAGACCTCAACAATTTTGCTGAGCCCAGTAACCACCAGTGTCGGAATTGCTGAGACGTGCAAAAGGAGATGAATTCAAGGAAAGCCTCTGCAGAAGAGAAACCATGAACCTGCTTCTTCCTCCATCACTGCTGGAGTCTTGGAAAAGTGAGCATCCTTCTGCTGCCATAGGTCAGGCCATGCAGGGTCACTTCAGCTAGAGAAGCAGGGATGAGCAGCAATTCCCAGCAAGCAAACCTATTCTAGTTTAGCCCATTTTATTCTTGGGCTCAGGACAGCAATTTTTGCTACCCAGGAGAAGCAAAAGCTGGGTTCAGATGTTTTGTCCTTTTCATTTAGCATACTCTTGCTCTTGGAGCCAGCCGGAGATGAAGTGTTCAGCTGAGCTCTAATCAACATTAAAGCTCAAGGCAGCAAAAGGGGATGACTCAGCAGAAAAACAACCACCAACACAGCAATTCTGGATCTGAAATGAATGGCAACTTAGCTCTATGATACCTTGTGCTTATTTGAATGGGCAAACCAGAGAGATGGGAGGTGGTGAAGCTCTGTGATAGCTTTGTTCTTTTGAGGACAGTAAAAAAAAAATGCATAGTGCAGTGATTTGGTGGATTGAACTTCACAAACACAGGATAGAGGATTGGATACTTACTTTCCCCTGGGTTTGGTGTATGGAACAGATGCAAACTGTTCTGAAATTTTGCAGTAGAGTGCTAGTCTTCAAACTCAGTCTTTGTTACTGACACTACTTGGTAGAAGAATTCAGCCTAAGTTCAGAGGAAAATGAGGGAGTGGATCATTCCATGACATCCATTTCACCTAAGTATTTCACGTATCTTTGGCCACCAATCTGACATCCTCTGTGGGGCACCTGTTAAGGTAGAAGGTGCTGGATATATTTTTCTGTTTATACAAGCTTTGTGCATAAAATACTAGTAATGCCCCTCTCAATTATGTTCAAAACAAGTGCTTAACATTTGTTCTACTCTGTCACACATGGTTTCTATAATCTCTTCAAAATTACTCTCTTCCTTTTTAGTGCATCTCTTATGTCTGAGTGCTTCCAAGTCAAAGTCCAAATATTCTTCAAACATAAGTCAAGTGTCACTCATATAACGAGCTGCTTGTTGCCTTTGGGATATTTAAGTACTAGTCTGAACTAGATGCATTCGTGTTTTAGCACAGAGACACAAAATAGAAGTAGCATAGATTTTCTTTTTTTTCCTTATGGAACTGAATTTATTAAACACTCAACCATGAACCACACGTATGTGCAGGCTGCAGGTGGTTACCCTTGGATATTTAATTTGATGCAAAGCCTAAGAAAACATGTGGCCAGGCAGCTCCCACTAGAAAAGGGTGTGGTGAATGAATTAGTTTCTTCAAGGACTAAAAAAATATATGTTCCTAAAACCTCAGAACAGCCAGTAAAAACTGTATGAGCACGTCTCTGTGCAAAAAGTAATTATTTTAGCCAAATCATGTTCTCTGTTGAACTGCAGGTAGCAGATGGTTCTGCAAATGCACATATTGGGCGGCCTGCCACAGGGCATTATTAAGATCTTCAGCCCGCAAAAGAACTCACATGAATTATTTTTCCCTACTCAAGCCATATAAAATGCAGTGTACAGAGCAAGACATGAGGAAATTGAGCTGAAAATCCTGGGCCATCAGATAAATAGCAATAGCCTCTAGGAAAACAGGTGGCTGTTAGCACTATGCCATCCAATTGATTCAGAGTGTCATATTTCAAAGAAATGTTGAAATAGCTCCTTAAATGTTTTTATTGTATTTAAATACATTGTGGAAAAGGAAAATTATTGAAGCCTTATTTTTAAAACATTTTTGGGTTTTCAAGAAAGTTGTCTGTTTTGTGAGGAGGAAGAACTTTTAAAATATAATGGGACAATAGTTGGGATGTGTTAATTTGTTAGTGAGCTTCAGCTCACCATCTAAATGAAACCAGAAAACCTTAGAATCATCTCTGAGTTCAGATTCGTAGGGTCAGATTTGATCTAGCTCACACACCTGACCATTTGCTTGCTGTGTAGATCAATCTAGAGAGCTGGACTCACTTGGACCACGTCTCCATTTCGCTTGGATCATGACAGACTCCACTCTTTTTAGTGGCATCTACTTATTTCACTGGGACTTCATTTTACCTCTTAAAAATTCTGTCAGTTTTGTCTTTGTAAAAAACTCACTTAGAATCTGACAGATCTTCACAGTTCACTTTCCCGTTAGCAAATAGTTGAAGAAAATGGTTGTGGTTTTTTCTAAATTGTGCGAGGAATAGATCACACTTTTATGCCTCTCAGCCTCCTTGTCACAGATTAGTTCCTATTCACATCTCCATGTAGTTAAGCTCGTCTGACAGCATTTTGACTTCTTATCTTCCCAATAACTTCTGAGAAATTGCTGCAGGTCTTGCAACCTGTACTATTGCTTAGGCAAAAATCTATTTTATGAACTTTAAAATTCTGTTCTGTTTCAATCAGACCTAATAATATTGTCTAGTGACACGGACAAGAAAAAGGAGGGGGAAAAGAAACAAAAAATCAACAAAAGAAGGTATGTATTATTAAGAAGCAAGGCATCAAATTTAGAAAGAAACCGTGTGCTCATATGGCAACAACTCCTTCTCTCTCTCAACCCTGGTTGTGACACACTGTAATGTGGAAAACTGCAATTTTACTGAGTAGCATTTTCTTAGAAAATGTTCTTTCATTCAGTTCTGTGCCAACAGATTAAAAGCAGTGTCTAAAATAAAATCTTTAAGGAGATGTAGTCTAGATGCAGTCTGATTATTTTTTTATGATATACAAAACCTGAGAGCTTTTAGCAAAATACTTGAAGTTCTGCCTAAATTAAAAAAATCTGTTCAGACCTCTTCAAACTATTTAGGGATTGTTTTAAGCCTACATCTTAATTAAGGTATTTATGCTCTGGAAGGAACATATGGTCTTAAAACTAATGTCTGAAACATTGGAACGATGAGACAGAGGAAAATTACGTGAAAATACAATTGAAATTCTCGTGTGTTTGTTGCCTGAAGCCAGCAAGCAGAAAAGGAACAGACAGTCACGTTGCAGAGTAGAGAATTCCAGTGTCTGCAGCTTGCTATAGAAATAGCAAAAGTTTTGCAATTAAAAGCAGGCACTTTTGTGAAGTTAGTATCAAATAGGAGAAAATGTTGAGGGTAAAAGAAACCTCATCCTAAATAAGCCTCCAGGCTCTAAGGAAAGGTATGCAATGAAAACTCTGCAACTATGATCGCATTAATTCAAAATAATCCAACTCACATTGAACAAAAAGTCAGAAAAGCTGAGAGGAAATGTAGGGGCAAGTCATAACACTGTAAAAGAATTGCCAGAAATAAAAGGCGGGGTAACACACAACACATAAATGAGTATGTTTGGGTATTCCTGGGGTAAACAGCTCCATTCTCTGCCTTAATACTGTAAGGAACTCAGGAGGACACTTGCAAAAAGAGTTCATAAAAGTTGTCACAGAAATGTCATCTGTTGTGCAGCAGAGATGCTCAAACTATGGGTGCATTTCATCACAAAACAGTACAGTTTGAGGAAAGGCCCTGTTTAGCATTCTCTCTGATTAAAAAGATATTTCAAAGAAATGAACACTTAAAAATGAACTCCACTGTTGGAGTCTCCTAAGCCCAGAATTATGCCAGTTCTATGGGCCACTCTGCAAAAAGAGCTGGTAATCATGCAGAGGAGAAGAGAGGAAGGATTTGCACAGGGAAGGCATATGTAATCAAGTTTTATCTGACTCATTAGATGCAGCAACAAAACAACTCAGCAAAATAGCTCTCCTGGAATACATATTTACCTGCACAGATGCTGTGACCTCTCTTTCATAATACAAAGTTTCCAAGATGAGGAGTGGGCAATTTATATTCTGTACCCTTCACTCATCATCCTGCCTGAAGGCACAGTCTGAGTGCTGAGATATTACTGTAATGCTGATTTTGAATAAGGATTAAATTTACTCCAAATATTTTGTCTGCAAAATATTTTTTGCTGGGAATAAACAGAAAGCACTCTGCAAATTTGACCAGGACAGGTTGAACTGTGGCTGCTTTAAGAATTCTGGAGAGCTTGAGCAGCATCTATCACTTGGTCAACCTCCTCCTGACTAGCTCCTCTCCCACATTGCCATCCATCCTTGTAATCCGTACTACCCTCCCCACAGTGCAAGATGGAGGATTTCTCAAGGTGCCAGGTGCCTAATGTTTGTAATTCAGATGTTTCAGAATTTTCTTTTCCTTCTGCAAACACTACAGAGTATGTCTGTATAACAAGTCTCGCTCTGAGGACTAAGGGAATTTACAACGGAGTGCAATTACAGCAGGCCAGTAATAAACCACCTCATACACCAAAACCTGACAGTCTGGCACTTGTGTAACAGACATGTCATTGGGAATACAGGCCATTCTGTTATGTATTTTGTTCTGTTTGGTATGTAACAAAGAATAGGATAATATGTATGGAAATCCAATTCATAAACACAACTTCATACTGGAGAAAAAACCTAGATGAGAAGTCCCAAATTCAGATAATCATTCTGGATGTAATAAATGGAAAGCCTAGAAACCTGAAGCTTCCAAAGGCAGCTAGACGTGGTGACTCTTAGGTGTAGGAGTGAAACCAAGATGAGAAACTTGTACATGGAAATATCTGGGTTTTTTCCATTGTCCATTGTCCCTTTCCACCCTCTTTGACTCTCTCTTCTTTTTTTATCAGTTATTTACAGTCCCATGTTCCAGCTCTTTCCGATATTTCCTTTCATGTTATAACTGCAGACAAATAAAAAATGTGGAGAAAGCTTTATGAATACAGGTGTGGTGCCCTAGTATCTGCAGCTATGTTGTCCATTTTCCCTGTAAGAAGGCAGTTCGAAAATCATGTAAGGGGACACTCTATTACATCTGAAATTTGGGATCTCGTGTAAGCAGGAAATTTAAAATGAAAAACTGAAAATTTAAGTAATTAGAACTGACTTAATTGTAACTTGGAGAAGTAGTAGAAATGTTTGCATACACCATTAGATGGATTTCTGCTCTTCCATTGCGTTCTGTTTCCTGTTGCCGCTATTTTCCATGTCTCTTGTATATTTAATATCCTTTGTGGTTTAAAAGTTGCTGTTACAAATATTTGCAGCTTTGACGTACTGTGCTTGACAGATTAATAACTTCAAACTGTTTAGCAACCCTCTATCTCTTTAAAAGACCTCATTGATTGAAATGTGATACACACTATTGTTATAGGCTCGAGAATGTTAGTCAGTGCTGTGGGAGGAACTGGTTTGCAACAATTCTCTTTGAATCCAAGAACAAGTTTAAATATATTTTTTAATCAATTAAAATATTTTTGGTTTTTTGTTGTTGGGTTTGTTTGTTTGTTTCTTGTTGGGTTGGTTTGTTTGTTTGCTTGCTTGCTTTCTACCCAAAGAAATTATATTGAGTGAAGAAAATTCCATACTTTCACTGTATAATGCAGGACAGACTCTTTACAACCCTCTGTTTCTCCACGTGAACGTCACTGTAGGACTGGATTTGGAATGTATTTGACCAACTGAGAATTCCAGAGAAGATATTTCCATTAGTATGATGCTGTAAGCCTCTCTGGAGTCATCTTCATTTGGGGCCCCATTCAGCACTGAAGTTGGAAAAGTCCAGGAGAAGTCAGAGACTCTGCCGAGTGATTGCCCTCCAAAGATGTGCTGAGCTCAGAATGCTGCCTTAGGGCTGAAATACAAGCTCTAAGATAATTTCTGAAGGCATTCCAGAGAGAAGGGTGCTGTACCAGATGGAGCATGTGGTGCACTCTGTCCCTTTGGACTGACTCCTTTGCTGGTGCTGAGGTCACAGCCTGCTGCCTGGGCTATTCAGTCCTTGTCATCTAAGTTTACACTTTGAAAAGACAAGGAAGAGTGAGAGGGCAGAAGTCCCCCTAGCTAAGGACAGACAACAGAAGAGAATATAATTCAGGCAGCTCTTCAACTTTGGAGGCTTTTGGAGGTGAACAGGCTGCTGCATGTCTGGAAACTCATATATTGTGAATTTCCACACTCTAATCCACACAGACACATCCTTTTGCTCTTTGGGGACAGACCAGAGAGCAGTCAGGGTCTCTTAGAGGCACCCTGCTGTGGTGGAAGAAGAATATAGCATACATTAACCTAGGCAGAGTGGCTGTGGCTCTGCTCACTCTTTGGCAGTATGACAGGAACAAAAGATTTTTGATGTATAATAGAGAAGTAGAACTCAACATCTGCAAAGTCAGGCAAATTCTTCTCATTCCATGCAGGAAATATACCTCTGCTTATGCTGCTGTTTTCAAACATAAAAACCCAAAAGACAAACAAGGTATTACTGCAAGGACCAGCTCAGGCAAAATATGGGAGCAATCATCGCACTTCAGAGAACTTAATTTTCTGTCATCTACTGCCAGTTTATAGACTTTTCCTTTGAAAAGCAAATAGCACAAGGTGTTTTGTGAAAATAGGAGCAATACTGGCAAGCAGCATCAGTGGATGCTGCTTGAAGCCTCACCTGGTGTTCAGTGTCAGTTCTGAGACTAATGCAGTCTGGAAGAAAACAGGTATAAGAAAGATGTGAAGACAGCCCTCGAATATCTAAAAAGGCTGCTGCAAACAGGGAAAGGATAAATTGTTGTCAAGACCTGCCAGGGAAAGGGCAAAGACTAATGGGTTTAAGTTGCAACAGAGAGAGTAACAAAGGGGCTGCTGGGGGGGCTGTGGGATCATCACTGCTGCCGGTGCTTGTAAGCAGCAGCAGGACAGGTTCTCCAGCAGCCATGGCACGTTCCTCCTCAGAGCAGGAGTGGGAACCTCCCAGAGACCTTTTCCTACTCCTGGCTTCAATTTCATTGGCTTAGTGTGAAACACAGAGCCTGAATTCAGTCACAAACTTCTTTTGAAATGCACACATGTAAGAATTTTATTATTTGTAGATGGTGGTGAAGAGTGAGGACAAAATATGGAGTGTTCTTTGAGATGTCAGTTCTAAACCAAGTGTCGAACTACATAAAGAAGCTTTGTTAAGGACAGCACTTAAGTAATATTTTCTTTTATAATGCTAATGGTATTAAATTGTTTTATTTGGATTTTAATTTAAAATAACACTCTGGGAACTCAGAGTCCCTAGACAGTTCCTCTGGTGGGGCTGAGTATGGCATCCAACTTAATGCATTAAGTCCAGTCACTACATCATGAGAGGAGAGTGAAAACGTTCCTCAGTATCTCTAACTCTACCCAAACTTGTGCGTACTGCAGTGTTTGACATTTAATTAGGATTTTACGATGGCAGTAAATATTACATAGAATTAAGTTGTTGCTCCAAACATGAAGTGTTTTTCTATATATTCCTCTCTCTCATGGTCTGGCTGTAACAGAGCTAGAGTTCTTACTTCAGACTTTTGGTATCAGAGCTGAGGATGTTCTGGGGGTGGAGGAAACATGGTAGGGTTTTTGGGAACATCTCAAAGCTTAGAATGACTGCATCCCTGCAGGAGCAGCAATAGCTCAAGCAAGCACTTGCTCAGCCACCAAGTTTCTCCAAGGAGGGGAGCCAGATCCTGCTCTGACAAAAGCCAGCCTGCAGGACATCAAGAGGGTCACATTCCTGGCCAAGGACATTTGCCATATTGCAAGCAAAAATCCTGAACTAGCGGAACAATACACATATAGTCCATGCTCTTCACACTTCAGGAAGATTTCTGTGCCCGCTAAACATCTGTTGCCATCCATTTGCTGAGTTAGTACTATATATTGCTGTAAAATAGTTCAGGTTAGACAACAGTCCTAAAGATCAACTTTTAACAAAATGCAGGGGTGTTTATATTAAAAGACATAGCAAAGACCTTCTAAAGGTAGAGACAGAGGTTTGGGAGAGGAAAAGCATGTAGTTTTGTGCCAGAAGGTCAGTTGTGGGGTTGCTTATTTGGAACAAAAGTTCAGTACAGTATGGGATTGAGGAAACACAGATTTATGGCATTAAGTATGGGCTTTCTGTTCTAAAAAGGTTTTGTAAGATGTAAAAGAAAGATTCTCTCTAGGAAAATATCTCATCCGGGAAGACAGAGGAAATAAATTCCATTGTTATCGTGAGTTTATACAAATGATTAAAGCTAAACATATACTTATGGTTTTTTCTCAGTCAGGACTCCTGGCCTTTTGATTTCTGTGAAATATACACAATGTAAAGGCAAAGAAAAAGAAAAGGTACTCCATAAAAGGATCTGTTATCATAGATACCAATTAATGGTGTACTCCAATTAGGTTCATTGGAGTACATTGGTTCAGAAGCCCCAATACAACTGAAGTCAAGGTAGTATTGCACTGGAATGAATTTGGTTTAACTGTCCTAAAGAAAAAGCTTCTGATTATGTGATTCAGTGTCAGCACCTGACTGCATAAATATCTTTCCTTTTCCTAAAGAATAATATGCATTTTGATCCCATTTACGACTTCCTATTTTGTAGACTCTCTCTATTACATATATTCAATAAGGAATAATACTTATTAATTTCATTTTATGTATTTGTTGTATATTTATGAGATTTTTTTAAAATTAATTTATTCCACATTGAGTAGAATCTCCCATGTATGTGTTTTTTCATGTTGTACATGAAGTGCACCTTCATTATCCATTATCAAACTGCAGCAAGAGTACTAAGACACTAGGATAGCGGAAGACAAGAAATTAAGAGCATAAATGGTTGCATTTTGGGAGACTGTGTGCAGTGCTATGAAACTCCAATGCACCATGTTTCCTAACAATAAGAAAACTTATGTTGTAAGAACATTTTCTTTTTTCTTAGTTCACAGATTAAAAGATTCAATTCAGACTGAGCAATATTAAGCTAAGCCCATAGTATTGTTAGATTACACAGAACTCAGGTCATTCAAGATCTCTGTTCACATCCTGTGCTTATATTTTTCTTTCTAATTATTTAGTAGACTGCTAATTTCTCATATTTTATTCATTTAGTTGCTTCACCATCTTTGTCTGGATGAGTCTTTTGCAAAATTACATTCTGACTCTCCCAGTCTGGGGATCGACAGCCCTGTCTTATGCTCAAATTTCCCTGTATATGGCCTCTTTGAGGGCTTTGACTCCTTGCCCAGGATTTATGGATCTCCAGCAGCCTGTCTGCTCTGGGCAGGCTGTGGAGATGTCACAACTCTGGATGCATCCATGGCTTTCGTGCAGACCACCAGAGGAGCACGTACACAGGGAGCTCGAGACACACTGGCCCCACAGCACACAGGCTGAAATGGGGCTCTGTGCAGAGCACAGAATCTCCTGGGCTCCACAAGATCTGGGCTTAATGGAACACGTGCGGCGGGCCTGACTTTTCTCACAAACAGGTTATCTGTATTTCGTGTGTGCAGTTGCTCTGAGGTATCCCAGATGCATCAATTTCCCTGCGTTTGCATTATTTGGGCAGAAATCCTGGAATGAAATATGGGTATCCTGCCTTTAATACGAGCAGCACTGGGGGAAGAGGAAATGAGTATGACACTACATTAGCATGTAGTATATTTACACTAAATTGGCTCTTGTAATCTGAGTTCAAGTCATTATTCCTGTACTGGCTGGGCATCACTTTATGCATTATAACGCTATTTTAATTCTGCAGGTTATATCAGCTTGCTTTTTTTCTCCACTTTCCGGCTGTGAGATGTGTTGCAATTGGATTTTCATGCCATTCCCAGCTTTTCACTCCTCTAAAGTGAGACATCATTGAATGTATACCCCCTTTCCAATTTCCAGGTGCCCATGCAAGGTGAAAGACAGCATAAACAGGAAATATAATTTGTACCTTCTTATTAATATTGTATCTCTGCTATCATTTGACACCTCCTTTGTTACTGTAAGTGTTGTGCAAAATCTCATTAGTGGTCATGCTTTCTGGTTTCTGTTCTCTGTTTTAAATCTGTTTCTCATTTCCTGGCTGTTAGTTTTTGCTTGAGGGTTGTTTTAATTTATGGCATTGTCATTCTGGCTCCGATTTGTGGTGTGAGATGATGGTCTGTGTGCATTTCTAACAGTTCTTGTAGCTTTTCACGTTCATGTAATTCTTTCTTTCAAGTACTCCCAAGTTCATGTTATTTTGCATAATGTCATTGCCATCTGGATAAAAATTATTGCACCTTAAGCATCAGTAAAGACGATTATCATCTGATTTAGAGTATTTTGAAGTTTGCATTTTAGATGGAATTTTTTGACCCTGACTTTTTCCATGCTGGCAAATGAGCAATTAAACAGCTGCACGGATATTACTGAGAGTCTTTCACGAACATTTCATTGCAATCTATGGGGCAGTACTTTTGCAGTGACAGATCAGAACATTCAGGTTCAGCTCAGAAAAAGGAAATAAATGGCATCAAGAAATAGAATGTTTGCCATGAACTAAGAGAAATTATTTTAATAAATTGGCCCAAAGCTTCCTTTTGTCTCTTGTTGTTACAATTTAGTAGCAGCCATCACCCATTTAAAAAGGAGAGCTCTGTATGAGTGCTGTGAATCTCTAATACCAACTAACCATAAATTCCTGTTCCCAAGCACAAAAGTGTATTGAATTCACAAGGTCTTGTGAAACACTGAGAGGGGAAGAAGTATTTCCTATTTGGCTTGTCTGCTTTTGGGGCTTATATTCACATGATCATATTTTATTCCATAATCACACAGGATGAAAATAAACTCCAGGTTAATGATGTGAACACACAGATTTAAAAGCTCTGGATGTAAGAAGCATTCACTATTTGTATGACTTCAGTAATTTGGTGATGCTGACAAGTCTGGTGAGGTTTCTTTCATTTCTTCATGGGTTTAGGAAAATTATGTTTCTGCTCTGGTTTACGGAGTGATGTTTATTAATTTAGTGTCTTCTAGCATATGTCCACTTGCCATGGCGGTTTTCTTAGGCAACACAAACACTGTTAGAATTTCCATCCCAGATTTATTTCCAAAGAGCAGTGTCTGAAATCAGCAATTTCAGGTAAAATCAGCATTGCAGGTAAAATCCAAAATTTGTCTCATGAGCAACATGAAAAGATGCAAATTGGTACTGAGAACTCTTTAAAGGTTGATGACTGAGATCATGCAATATATATGTTTTAAAAAGTTTAATATGACCTTAGCTTTGATGATGTTCAGACAAGGTAATATTGGGTTTGATCAGTTTTTCTGAATGTTGTGCTACTTTTGTTTGGGACTTTAAGCACTTCTGCCGAGAAATATGACTTCATTTGGTTGGTCCAGGAAGCAGATAGTTTTTCCAGTGGTTTTTTTGGCCCTGTGAGCATTAATAGGATAACCTTATATTGGTTTTGGATGTGATAGAATAATTACTTTAGGCTTTATATAATTATTAAGTATTTCCTCCATGCTGAGGTTTATTTCTGGTTTTCCTCATTTTTTTTTCAGGACCAGTATTTTCCAACTTAAAGAACTAATCTACTGTTTTCTGCTTTGTCCTGAGCTTCCATTCCTCTCACTTGAGTCTGAATGAAATATTTTGCTCCTTTATGCTGTCTGAGGCAAACTTGAAGCCAGGGGAAATACAAGAGGTACTTCCCCCTTGTACTGGATTTGGTTCCCCATCCGAGTCATGGCACCAATCCCTTCCCTTTCAGGGCAGAAACTTAAACCTGGAAATCAGAAGTTACCAATAGGGAAGTCACCAAAGGAAAAGATGTCAGAAATTTTAATATGAGTAAGATGAAGTTATGTAATAATTTTCTCAGAAGAGGAAGTTGAGTGTGGTCATGTGCTTGTTTGGGCTTTTTTTCCCAGGAGATTGCTGCCCTATCTTTACCACAAAACAAGCAAATAAAAATCTTAAGACAGAATGCCAACATGGGAAAGTATCATCCTGATTGTTTAAAAATTGATAGTGGTAAACAGCTGATAACTGTTTATGCAATGAATAATGTCTAGTTTCTTTGGCAATAGTGGAAGAAACTGTTCAGCATATAACTATACATTTATCTATTTTAGAGGAGCTGATGAAGATGCTGGGGGGAATCCTGATCTCCTTGATACCAGTGGAAATTGGATATTGAAGTGTGATTCCATTCTCTATTGAGATAGGTTATTACTTCGTACATAAATGTTGGGTTTAGACACTGATGTGAATAATTAAAAACTCCGTGTCAGGAGTATCCAAGGAGACTGCCACAGATGAACAGTGAACAAGTGTCAATTTGTTAGAATCAAGAATCTAAAAATTTTAGATCAAGCAAGCCTAGGCTGTGTTGACAGATCATCGTAGTTAGGCAGTTCCTCAAACAAAACCTGACCAGCTCAATTCTGTTGAGAAATGATTTTTCACCAAAGTAATCTACAAAACACTGAGAACTCAGCATTCCTTCAATTTCAGTGATCACTGACTTTGGGCATTTCGCATACTCAGGCCAATGTAATCCAGTTAAGTAATCCTCTTTTTGCATTATTTGATAATTTTTTCAGTGAGGAGGAGACAGAACAATATTATAAGTTATGAAACCCATGGGAATACAGGTGCAAAGGCACAAAGTTATTTAATTAAAAAGGAGAAGAAAATGGGACTCCATTGCTGATGCTCTCTCTTTGGACTTGCACAGCTAAGAAAATTTGCTGCATGAGGCGGCAGACCATAGTGAAAGCTGCTAATGGGAAACCCTGGAAATCTTCAATGCTGCAGTTGTCTGCAGAGGTACTTGGACAGTCTGACAGCAGGCACTCAGCTCAGAAAGGACAAACTTATTCCAGAAGTCATGAAAGGGTTTTCAGGGAATAACGGCATTGCTGAGACCAAAGAAAATATTCAGTACATATGCGCTCTTCAGAGGGTTGTTTCTCCTCCTGGCTTGAAATGTTTTATTGCAGGTATCTGGCAATTCTGCTGTAGTGACAGTGATACAGTACTGAAGCAAGAAAAAAAACATTAAAAAAGATGACAGCCTAAAAAACTTGAGTGGGATCATGAGCCACAAAGCAGTTAGAAGGGAAGAAATAATACCAAGAAAGATTATTTTCAAAGTCCATTAAAAATTCTGATATTAAACTATAGTCAAGAGAATTCAGATTCATTTCTGCTGTGGATACTATCAAAGAACAGAGTCTGACCTCTCTCTTTTTTTTTTTTTTTTTTTTTTTTT
>VXBQ01013481.1:149234-196310 GCA_013400175.1 Phainopepla nitens
TTTTTGGAACTACTGAGCATTTGCTTCTCCTGCTGACTTTAAATAGAAGCCTTGGGGACTCCATGCTGCTAAGAATGAGGCCTGGAATCATTAGCTGAAGGACCTGTTCATAAAAGGGATTCTTATCTGAGTCCTAGGGCCTCTTTGCACAGGACTTTTCTTGGAAGAGAAAGGAAATAGATGAGAAAAGAGACAGTCCAGATGCTAAATTTTTACTACTTCATCAGTCTCTGGCTAGACCTGATGGTTTCCATGACCATTGTTCTGATCTCCCCTTTCCAGCCTTTCTCTTATCTCCACCAGCTGCGACAAACCCTGTATCTGCTTTTCTGTTCTCTTCCTCACTTTCTTGTCTTTCTTTTGAGCCTTTTCCCATGCATTTCACTTAACATTTCTCTGACAATTATTCTGCATCTTCCCTATCCATTTCTGCCCCTCTGCCAAAATTAAAAGAGGGGGAAATGCCCAGCAATACCTCACATACCCTGGGAACGACGACTGCATTTGCTGCCATTCATTGCTAGCTGCTCTGCACAAAGGGATGGGCAGAATCCAACGTGGCGTCCACTGGGTTACCATGGTTTGGAGTCCTACTGGAGAGGCAGATATCCAGCCAGTTGTTTGCATCCTGCCCAGCACAAAGACAGTCACACACACAGCTGGTTGATCATTAGGCCCTGTCACAACAACCATAGCTAATACCACAGTGAATAAGTTGACCATAATTTTTTGGTTTCTGTGGCTTGCAAAGAGGACTGCATTCAAAATTCACAAAATTAATTATTACATTGCTCCCTGATTATTTTGAATTTGTAATTTCTTTCTAGAAGGAAAGAAAGATTTACAATAATCCATTTAGTCACCGTTGTTCCTTATTAATTCAGTGTCTGGTTAGACTCTGGGCAGGCTAAATTGTTAGGGTCATTTTAACTCCTGTTTTCATTAGCCATTATTATGTCTTCTCCTGAAGTTTATGCAAATGAGGGGTAGTATGAATTTGTCAGAATTATTGTAACTTCATTCAATTTGCCAGGCATAGCAGGACTCTCTCTAGCTCATTGTTTTGGGCAGGCTGTCCTGCACTTGTCTCTTTAATTTCATTTTGCATGCAGGGCTGGTGGTTTTCTGCACTGTAGTCTGTGCTTCCCATGGGGGTTTTATTTGCTCATGGAATTACCCCTGATAATAACACTACACTTCAGGCCTGCCTGGGTGTTCCTTTGTGTCATTGTGCATGACCCATGTGTGCACCCTACATCACTACATCCCTTTAAGAAAATAGTATTTTTTATTACCACAATAACTAAAATTCACTGTGCAAGCTGAGGGGCAGAAAATGTTCTCTCTCTCCAGAGAATGCCAGTCTGCACAGAAAGCAGAGTTGGTACAGAGTGAAGAAAATTTCAATGGATTATTTTTTTATTCCTTTTTACATAAATATATGATAAAAAGAAATATTAATTAGGGCAACGTGGTTTTTCCTTGTAGCTACATAAAAATCCTAGAAATGACTAAGCAGTATTCTGTGCTTTATTGTGTACACAGGAATTTTTATCTGCCTTTCTGATTAACAGGCTACAGAGAGGCTGACAGTAGCACAATGACGCATGATCTGTAATGGTAGTTTATGTGCTCCCCCCAGCTCTTCCTCACTGCTGGGTTGATTGAATAGAAGAAAAACAATGGATTTTATCCTGGTTACAGTGTTCCAGGTACTTTTCTTCCTCCTTCTCTTCCCCATCTCCTGATAAAAAATGTTAAGTCAATACTTATCAAAGAGGTCATTATGGTGGCAGAAATGTCAATGCACCTGACTTCTTTTTGACAGACCTCAAATGCTCTATTTTTCTTTCAGGTTTTTACAATCATTAACTTCACTGATCTTTCTCCTAATTTCTTCATACAGATATAAGTTAAAGTAGAGGGATACATTTCTCCATATGCTTGCCCCAAAACATTGGGAAAGAGAGGTAAAAATCCCTAATCCAAAAGCTTTTGATAGAAAAGGAGAACAGGATGTGAGTTTGAAGAAATCTATCAAAACAACAGGTAAAGCAGCAAGGAGAGCAGGCAAGAACACCTTTGCTCTCTGGGGATTGCCTTCATTTCCTGGTCTGTCCTGTGATGGAGGATTTCTGCTGCCTGACAGGCAGGCACTGTACCCAAGAGCAACAAGGGAAGAGGGGGTCTTCCCTCTATCCACAGTCTCTTCAGGAGTCCAGATCCTATCAGGACTCTTCTAGTACTCTCCAGAGAAAGGTTGGCTTCTTTTTTTTTCCCCTCAAGATTATTTAAAAATTCTACAGTGTGAATTGACAAATATTAACATAAATTACGTAACAGGACACTTACAGTTATTATTACTAAAACTAAGAGACCCAAATAAGCTTGTTCATTTTGCTTTAAGATATCCAAGTTTTAA
The DNA here is from genome assembly GCA_013400175.1 of Phainopepla nitens. Classification (NCBI taxonomy): domain Eukaryota; kingdom Metazoa; phylum Chordata; class Aves; order Passeriformes; family Bombycillidae; genus Phainopepla; species Phainopepla nitens. The sequence continues at coordinate 151,657 of VXBQ01013481.1, forward strand.
AGAATGAATGTTTCCTAAGTCCATAATAGACCAGGTCAAAAAAGCTTTATGCACTCAACAAAATCGAAGAGATTCTACTGCAGTCTTCCTTTAAGGTAGTATTTATCTACTGTTTCCACATTCAGAGTGTCATACATTAGGAAAAGAGTTTTCCATAAGTAGGACTTATTTCCTTCTGGAGTGCAATATTGTTGAAAGTTTTATAATCCGGTCTGAAAACGTTCATATAAGAAATTCCATTTTGAAGCAAATCAGAAGTCTAAATTTCTTGGTTTTCAGTGTGCTTAGTATGAATATCATAGGTAGTCTAACAGAGATTCACTTTCAATCTCATAGGATACCAGATTGAAGCTTGATGGGTTGGTTTTGGGTTTGTTTGGTTTCTTTATTTGTCAGTAGAGGGTATGGATTTCTCCATCTAAAAATGAAGCAAGTAGCAGGTTATTACCTCTATTATCTGTTTCTTCACCATTTCACATACACCTTTTAGCTTGACTGATAATGTGTTTAAATCAAGAGTTTAAAATATCTGAAGAACAGGTATTCAGCTTTTAGTGAAATTCACTGATATTTGGTTTTCTGCCTTTGAAAATTGTTCCTCTCGTATTTTCATTATGGCTTGAATGGCAGATTTTTTAAATTTTTTTTTCAAGAAGGAAAAGCAAGAACACAAACACAAGCACTGTAAAAAGCTTGCCAGCTTGCTGCCAGTTAATCTTATTCCAATCATACCATTTCCAACCTTCCTCCAGGCTAAAAGGAAGGAAAAAGTGAGTCTTGCAATACAGCCAGATGTTGGCAAATGGAGGCTCTTCCGGTGCAAAACAGCATTGATTTCACCTAACTTTAGGCATGTAGAAATGCTTTGAGTGTGCTCTCACAATAGCAAAGGAAGAAGAGCGTCTCCTGGAAAATTCATCAGAGCAGTGAAAGAGCAGCTTGTCCTGAGGACTCGGTGTGATGCATTTTAGGATGGGGAAGAGGTTTTGGACTAGCCTGAGTCTAAACCAGAACCCATTTGCTGTTGGGTGCTCTAGATGCTCACCTGGAAGGCAGGTTCTAGCTCTACCTCATCAGGTGGCACCACCCATGGCTGCTCCACAAGGTCAACCAAAGGTGACCAAAGTTTCTCAAGGGCCTCCCTAACATTGTGCTAACGTGGGGTGAATTCCCCCTCAGGAGCTTTTCTGCTTCCATTTTTAAATATTTCTAGGCATGTATCTTGACATCAAAGTTTTAGATGGTTAAAATTAGGTGTAAAATGAATCTCTGAAGTATGAAAGCCATTCTCAAATATTGATTCTGAAGAAGCTCGTCTTCTGTGCAAGCATGGCTTGAACCTAAAGAGCTTCAGAAGTACCCATTTCTCCCTCTCTGAATTTCAGATATAAATTGCAGACTGTTAAATGAATAGCAAAGGGCTGCATCCAGCAGCCAAATCAGCTGCCAAAATGTTAACTGAGCCCTGCAATGAGCTCTAAAATTATTGGTTCTGTCATAGGGCACAGGGACCAGCACAGAGAGGAAGAGCAGAGCCTCTGATTCTCACCGAGGGCACAATTCCTGAAAGAAGCCTTGGGGAAGTTTTCATCTTCTCTGAGTTTAAAAATAAAGAAATACAATACAATAACTGCTGAACAAGACTCAATGTTCAAAGTTCAGCCCTTCCTGTGTATACCTGCAGTTTTCAGAATAGCAGAGGATCTAATTTTTCTTCTTTTGTGCAATAAGTAGTTAGGTTATTTCGATTTTATCATTCTCATTGTGGCTTTTTGATTTTAGTGTATTTCCTCACTGAATACAAGACATAAAAATTACTTCTAATATTATCAAGACAAATTGTCTGTCTTATCAACTGGTGTGCTGAGATATTTATGCTAAAAGTTCTCTTTGTAACCTTTCTCCTCTAAGAAATCCTAGTCTGAAAGGTGAAAAACTCTATATTGTGTTTTGTACAGGTTTTGCTTCACCTTCTTAATTTTTTTGTTTTTCCCTCTCTCCATTTCTCTTCTTTCCAGTGCTGCAACATTTTTAATGCATGCAAAGCAGAAAATCTTCTCAAGCCAAAAAATACACTTAATGCAAAAAGCAAAACAAAAGTGAAGGAAAATGTTCTAAAAATTCACCTCTCCTTTGCTGCTTAGTAGACTGAAAGTTTAGAAAGTGAAGGCATAGTTTAAATACTTAAAGCAAATTTAAGATCCTAATCACTGAATAATAAAACCATTTTATTTTAAAATGCAGTGGATACAAAGGAGGAGGAGCCAGTGGGACCATATATACAACTAAAGGAAACCATGAATGCATTTTGCAGAACCAGGATATAAAACTTTTCTTCCACTTATATCAACACACAGAGTCTGAAGATTCATCACCCTCTCCTGCTTTCACATTCAGTTGCATTTAATGTCATCCTAAAGGTGATGCACTTTGTATTTACAGACTAAACCAAGATTTTGTCCCCATCCTTTTTCAGTTGCATTTAACTTTCTCAATACTCACTGCACAGACTGACATCATGCATGCAAGGTCTTAGAAAAGCTATTTGACAGTTTTCCTAACAGGATCTAATTTGAAAGCATGGCTTTATCATAGAAAATAAGCTCTAGAAACTAAAACAGGGCTTGATGAGCACCTGTAACTGAAACCCAGCTGATCCAGTGTTTCAGTTGTGAGGATCGTACTTCAACCTACATCTGACTTTCCATGTCAAGTTCTGTTCTAGTCAATTCTGTGCCTGTCCTGCTTGCTGGCTAAACATTTATAACCTTAAACATAGTGATCATCATTGCACGCAAACCACTCTCTTTTTTTTTTATTTCAAAGTGACATTCATCCAAAGTATTTTAAAATCCCTTTTGAGGAACACTGAGGCTTTTCAGATCACATATTGAACACTATGAGGAACTGGTTGTTCACCTTCAAAGACAAATATGCTGGGATGTTTGTTTGAGAGCAACTGTTTAGAGGAAGTCTGAGAGGAAAAAATGCCTTCTACTTGTTCTTTTTTGTAAAAGGGAAGAAGTAAGAGATTCCCAAGATAGTTTCCTGTGAGAAAGGAAGAAAATCCTTCAAGTCTTCTTCATCTCCTGGTTTTCCCTTTATAAGAAATGTTTTACTTTTGTGAATACATAAATCACTTTGTTCTTTTTAACATAAGGTGGGTGTGAATTAAATGCCGGACTTTATCAAACACTTTATTCACTGTTAAAAATTCAAGCCTTTCTCATAGATTTTTTTCCTCACTTTTAAGTAAAGGCCTTTTTCCTTGTTCAAACATCCATTGGAAATTTGAGTGTGTCTCTTTTCAGACAATGAATGTTCAAAAATCAGCAATAAATTATATTTATTGAGCTTTGAAATTTTTGCATATGTATGCTATGCAATGTTCTTTCTATACAGAATTTTCCACTGTTAAACAAATGCAGATTTGCTTTCTGGGATGACTTTCTGTCACTGATGTTTCTGCCTGTTATCATGCAGATTTATCAAAACTGTATGTTTCTGAAAATCTTTGCTTTCTTGATGCTTGGTATTTCTCTGGTGTGAAAGTCACTGCAGCAGGTGCAAACTGTGAGCTTCCAAAATCACCTTCCACTTTCATGCATTGGCTCTGGAAAATTTGGACCTCAAGAATGTGAAGTTGTATATGTTATTAGAAGGTAGTAAGACAAAAACTTGCAGGTTTTATGTGGGCACAAAAAAGTTTTTGTAGAACTGATATATACAATTTTTTAATGAAGAACAAAATTTTGTGATCCCAGTGGTGACAGAAAACAAAATTTTAAAGCAAATGTGCTGCAAGTTTAATCCCCTTTGACCCATATTACTCAGTAATATCACTGAATGTTAATTTTGAACAGTAGTATTAGTTGCCTCTCAGCATCCATGCCAGAATTATTTTTAGATTAATAAGAGATGGTTTGAATTAGAGAAACTGGATGTAGAATGGACTTAAATAAACAAAAATGCCGCTGGCTTTAGCCAGAATTTTGGTTTGGAGTGTTAGAGAGAAAGGACATTTGTGATCCTGTTATTAAGGTCCTGCTGTACTTTCCCAGGTGCTGAAGAAGCTGCAATTAGAGCCCAAAAACAGCTCAGTGTCCTGAAGCAGTTGCGGCTGGAGGCCTGGGTCTGCCTTCACTCATTATCCCAGGGGTCTCATGAGAGGTCAGTGGCACTCAGGACTCCCTAAGCAACTCTTATTTTGCTCCAACTTTACTTCCTCTTACTCAGGGAATGAGTCCCACCTTGGAGGAAGGCAGGGCTATGGAACTCTGCAGTTCTTCATTCCCCAGCTTCCTGTGGTCCAACAAACTCACATTGACAGCAGCCTGTGTCAGTGTAATACCATGATTCAGGGGCAGCAAGCCTTGAGGGGGTGAGCCAAAGAAACTGTGACCTGGAGATCACTGAGAAAAAAAACAACCTAACTTTGAAGGCTTCTCCTCAGTTTTCAGAAACAGAAGATGCTTCTGAAGCAATAAAAAAGTACACTGCTGGAAAAAAAAAAATCAAATAAAACCTGAAATGCAAAAGCTCATTTTAAAAGCTTTTTGTGTTTTACAGAACATTTTGCATTAAAATATCTCCTCTTAAAAAAAAAAAAAAAAAAGGGAAAAAAGTTATTTGGGTATTTTTAACTTGCTTTTCAATCTGTTATTTTCAGTCCCTTTAATTCTGGTGATCTCAACAAACAGGCATTCGCTGTGCTCCATCCACATCTTTTTTGTTCATTTTTATTTCTTACCCCCTCAGATTAACTAGAGGAATGGATAATATAAACCTTTCCTGAATGCTTCAGGACTAGATTAATTCAACACACATACACATGAACACACATACACTGGCAGGTTGCACTAATTTCCCAACTGCTAGAAAACTGCAGAACTGTTCAGTTTTTGGGTTGTCACCAATGAAAATGAATTGCCCCTTTGGCCCTTTGTCTCACAGCATTACAAGCCAAACCTGTACAATTCGGGGGTTTTCTCTGGATAAGTTGCTAAGAGATTTCTCCCTTATGAATCAGGTTTTATTTGGCCTCGTAATTGCCAGTGATTTGAATTCTCTCCCCTATAGCTTCTTCTGTGAAGATTAATCAATAGAGTGAAAGGATTTATTTGTAGGACATTAGTTATTCTTGAGGTTTATTCTTGCTTACACATCTGCATGCTGGGGATAATTACAAGACAGACACAGTAAAATCTTTAAATGTAAAAAAGCACCAGCATTTCATTTAAGTTGGTTACATAGCAAAAATGCAGGTTTTCAGGGCCTTAATGTCTCAGTTTGGTTTGTAACATTAAAAATAGCTATATCACATTCTCTTCCTTTGGTTCATGATCCGGTCTGTTGCTAAGAAACCCTTCCTCAGGTGGCTTTGAACTTCCTCAGCAATTTCATCTGTAGCTATACTACCTTGTCGAACCATAGGATCCTGCTGCTACCTCACTGGAATTTACATTCCTTGCTGAAAGTGGCGCAGCCATTGTGCAGATGAGAAGCTAATTCATCGGTGCATCAAAGCATCACGCTTTCCTCCTCAGTGTTTCTTGTCTCGTGGTTTTTAAGTGTGTCATTTATGGTTTGATGTAGAGAAAAAGTGTGCATGAGTCGGAGCCAGTCATGAAATTCTCCGATCTCTTCTGGACCCTCCCTTCTCTTGTGGCTTGGGCTTGTGCCATAAACAAATGAGCCCTTTCGTCTGGCCAGCCGTGTGCCCTCCATGGAGCTATGGGAGATTCCAGCATGACAGTCTATTTCCTAGCTGTAAATCAAAATGTTTGGAGGGGGCTTTTCCTTCCTCTTTTTCAAGCTTCAAATAAAGCACACCTCAGGACGGCGGCAGCCGCACAAAGAGCAGCCAGACTGTCGGAGGGAATGGTTTCTTTTAAATATCGTTCCACGGAATTGGAGTGCACTGTGTTCAGACTGGGAGCTGTTGACTGACAGCCTCAGAAATGGGTTATGCTGAACACTGTGTTCTTAACTGCACATGGGATACTATATAAAGTAACCTATATACACACCCATATGCATTTAGGTGAATGCGCAGTATGTTTATTCATTCAGAAAGAACATTCTTCGGGCGTGCAATGCCATCATTGCTTTAATCATCACTTTTTTATCAATTTTAACATCTGATAAACGTCGCAAAGTTCAGCACATATTGAACTAGAAATAACTCTGAGGGAATATTTATGAATTATCAAGTTAGAGTTTGTTTTTCAAATTAGTGAACTTCAAATCAGTTCCAAAAGAAAGCAGTCATGAAGGAAAAGCTCTCCAATAGGAAAAATTAAGTCAGCCAGCAGCTAAAGGATAAATTCTTAGGAAAAATAAATCTGGCCATTATACTCTGAAGTTGCCTTATTAACTGTGTTTATATTCTGAGATTTTCCTTCTTCCTTCTCCATTGTCTCAAAAAATGCCTTTTTTTCCAGTGTTTTATACTTTAATATGAACACATGTTTATATTGCCATATTTCTGGCAGCATCACAAGCTCATCTAAACCTATTTGCATCTGAAAATTAACATTTGCATATCTTGTGTTTGTTAATATTGGGTCATACCCTCAACAGGTGGAAAATGCCATGTCTTCTTTGACTTCAAGGGAACTGTGCCAGGTGATTTTTTTCCGTTGTTCTGTTTCACCTGGGTTTTGAGTCCTTCCGAAATACATACCAATGTGTGGACGTGGTTTTCAAAAGTACAAAAAAAATATTTTTCAAAAAACTATAGGTTTCTGAATAGGCCAAAAATATCTTAGAACTGTAAACCCTAATATTCTCTGCTCCTCCAAACTACAAGTTGTACAGCTTTGTTGTGCTGCATTACAGCTCTTTGTCTGAAAGGTTAGGGCAGGCTTTAAAATGTGCTTGGCTTGCCATACTGTGTTTTTATTTTCAGGGAGCTAATGTGGATAAAGAAAAGAAACCAAAGTGTAGAACAAAGTTAGCTTGGATTTCCTGTGACCTTGGGGTGTTTGGTGCAAATGTCTTTGATTTAAAAATTGAATAATAGACAAATAATTTGGAGTTGATCTAATAGTTATAATTAATACTAGGAAAAGGTCAAAACTTTATGAAATTTAGCCATGAAAGTCTCTCTTCAAAAAACTGTTGCCAAAGGTAATTCAGTATCTACAAACATTCAGATTAAAAGATGGCTGAAGTTTTAAAACTGAGATTTCCTCTTTGCTGAATAACTAAAGAATATTATTTAAAGGATGGAAAAATCACTTAATCTGAGCAGTGAGTTGAGGCATTGACTTCAGCCACAAAAAGTATATCTGAAACCAAACTTTGCAAGAGATTTCTGGGTATTGTGGCTCAGCTAATTATTTAGACTTCCCTCACTAAAGTTAAATCTAAATTAATGTTGTCCCAAAGCTTTTGAGAGCATGAAAAAGATGGAAGTAGAGCAGAATCTGACTCAGCTTTTTGTATTTTCTCTACCAATCAGGCATTTTGATAGAGTCAACAGTTCTCTGTCACATTCTGCAGAGGTTTTCTATTAAAAGAAAAACATTTAGCAAATACTTTTCTTCTTTATCAGGGAGGAAATGTTTTACCATTCTCTCCAGCTACTGCTGAAGTATGTGCTAACATTATACTCTGCTTGATTATCTATTCACCATTTCTCAACAGGATTTTCTATCTGAGACACAAACGCAGTTGAGGCAGCAACACACATCAGGAGATGATCTGGTCCAACTCCCTGCTCAGAGCAGGGTCAGCCAGACCAGGTTGCTTGAGGATGTGTCCAGTCAAGTTTTGAGTAACTCCAGTGGTGGAGACTCCACGGATCCTCTGGGCAGCCTCTACCAGTGTTTGATGAGTCTTAAGCTGGGTCTGGCTGAGGTGGAGCCAGTTTTCCCACAGCAGCTGTCACAGTGCTGGGCTTTGCACTGGCAGCCAGAAAGGTGCTGAGAACCTGTCAGTGTTTGGGTACTGCTGGGCAGTGCTCCCACAGCATCAAGGCCTGCTGATGGGAAGCAGAGAATGAATCTTTTGTTTGCCTTTGCTTCCACGTGTGACCTTTGTTTTTACTCCATTAAACTGTCTTACACTTGCCTGACAAGTTCTTTTTTGTGTGGTTTTCTTCCCCCTGTCTTGCTGGGGAGGGAAATGATAGAGTGAAGTGGTGGGCACCTGACATCCTCCCGAGGTCAAACCGCTACCCACCCTCTCTGTAAAAGTGTTTTTTTTTGTTTCCTGCATTTCAGTTTGTTTCAATTGCCTCTTCTCTGGGGAGCTTAGTGACAGGACATGATTCTGACTCCATCTTCTTTACAGGCCCTATCAGTTATTTATACCCATCGATAAGATTCCCCTGAGCCTTCTCTGCTCTGGGCTGGAGAGTCCCAACTCTGTCTATATCCATTCTGACTCCTCCCAGTCACCTTCTCAGCTTTCATATATTTAGAAATGGTTTCCAGGATTGTTTGCCACATCACTTTCCCAGGAATCATGAGGAGGCTGACCAGTCTGTAGTGCTCTGGATGCTCCATCTGGCTCTTCTTGAAAATAGGGGTGACATTTGCTTTTCTCTAGTCCTCAGGAACTTCCCCCAGCAGCCACAACTTTTCACAGGGTGTTGGCAGGGCAAATTTTACCTGTTGAGACTGGGGTGGGCATATTGAGATTGCCAGTTTATAATTCAGCCTTCTTAATGTCCCCTGTCATGCCATTTCCTGCCCCATTGAGAGGTGAGTCCACAGGTTTCTCTGGTCTTCCTTTTGCTGATGAAGGACCTGGGAGAGTCCTTCCTGTTCCTGTTCAGAACTTCCTTGCCAAGTTCTAGTCCTGATGGGTTGTGACTTCACTAAACCCATCCTGGCAAGGTTAGACAGTGTCTCTATATTCCTTCCATGTCACCTGACCTTGTTTTCACCTTAATCCTTCCCTTTTAGACTTGTTTTTATCAGCAGCTCCTTTTTCATCCATAGAAGAACCTCCTGGCTTGGCTTCCTCCTGCACATGGAGATGGACTATTCTTGATCTTGGAGAAGGTGGTGCCTGGAAACCAAGGCTTCTTCTTCTTCTCCTCTCCTTTCTCCATACTTTGAAGTCAGCCCCAGTGCCTGGCCTCCTGAGGTCTGGGCTTGCAATAATAATTTTTTGCCATTCTCCCTCCTCACAGGGTCTAAAACTCTGGCATCTCATGGTCACTGCAGCAGATGTTGTCTCTGTGAGAAACCACCACCCTCTGGTCTATTAATTAAGAAAGTAGGACACAAATCTGACCTATCTCTGTGACAGAATATGTTTAAGTTTTTTGCAAATGATTGCGATGGGGCCTTTGGTCTTTTAAAACCACAAGAATTAATCCTTGGGGGCCAACATTATAATGTTTCTGGAATTTGTTTTTTATAAATTATTTCAGGGCAGGAGGTGAGTGTGAATGGGGAGGAAATGGTTTCAGAGGCGTCATAAGGGAGCCATAAGAAATCTGTTTGTGAAGGCCAAATCACAGACCAGGTCCTGGGTGGGCCAGCTCTCTCCATGGTCTTCACAGGGAAGAAATTATTCTAGTTACAGGTAGTTCCCACCCATTCTCTTCCTTCGTTCCCAAAAGTCAGATTCCCAAGGACTGTAGCAGGAGAATATAGGATTAGGACAACACAAATAGGGAAACAGTGGCCTCTGCAGTCTTGCCTTTTCCCAGACTGAGGCCAAGTAAGATGCAGCCACTGAGAGGTCTCTACAAAATTTATTTCAATTTTTTAGCAGCTTAGAGACAGAACCATCTGAGAAATACCTGAACTAATTTTGATGGAGATTTTGTTATAGCAGAACTGCTTTTCTTAAAAGATGTACAGAGATCTGCAAGAAAGGTGCAGTGTACTTCTATTTACATGCTGTTAAAAATTCTTGGTACTGAGTCCTACAATAATTCATTTGTAGATGTAAGAATTTATGTTTAAAAGCCTTCCTCAGTTTTGTTTTATGTACAACAAAATTTATAACACATTGACAAATAATTTTTCTACATAGAGTAATTTTTTTTTCAAAGCAGAAAGATACTCTTGAGAACAGAAAGCAAAATTAAAGTGGGGCATATAAAAATGATGCTAGAACTAACAGTATTGATACAGAAAAAAAAATGCTAGGGGATTTTTCAAGGAGATTTTGCAAAGAGATACGTCAATGAATAACTTTTTCTGTTTTGTTTTCATAACACTCTGGCCAAAAACAACATCAAAAAAAGTGCTGTAAAAGCCTTGTAAAATCATTTAGCCCCTTCTTCAAATCCCTGCCAGTGCAGTATTATTCCTCAGAGTGCATTCTCCACTGTCTTGTCCAGGTTCAACTGCTATATGGCTCAGACAATGGGTTTCCACCACTTCTCTTGAGAGATATTTCTACACTACAATAGATCACTTTGTTAGGAAATTTTGCCAAATGTTCCTTCAGTCAGTTTTAATCCATTAATTTTATTGACATGGTACTGGGTCACCATAACCAGCACATCTGTCTTGCTGGTTTTCTAGTCTTCAATTATTTGTAGATGACCAGAGCACACTGTCTTTCCTCCTGGTGATCACTGACCTTAGGTAGCACACCAGGGTTTAGAACATTTCTTTTTTCTCTATTTTTACATGATAGTTTATGCAGTTATTTTCATTGCTTTGCCAGTTCATTGATTTTCTTTGATAGTCTAGTTCTTTTCTTTCCCATTTCTGATATTGTATCATTTCACCTGGAAGGGACTAGCATCAGATTTGAAATACAGCAATGAGTATTTCTGATTTGTTCAGTTAACTTTTCGCCTTCCCGCTGAAGGAGGCTGTTAAGACTTCTATAATATATCCTGAAAGACTGAGACAGGTTGGCATTTTGCTTGCAAAATATTCAATGCTGTTGGCAGATAAAGGTTTTTTATTAAAAATAAAATGTGATTTAATATTTTACATTTCATGATTCCACATATCAAGTGACTTTAATTTTCTGTTGCAGGAAACGTTAAAACTATGAATAAAACCTTCTTTTTACCTGCATCTAAAATGCTCCCTCCTCACTGCATTATTTCTTCATGGTGTGCAGCCAGTCCCACATGGGCACTCTTCCATGGGCTTTGTCAGGCCATGAGAGGTAAGATGAAACCATACTAATACAACAATATTTTCTTTACTGTTTTACCTTGTCCTACACTCTCAGGTAACACAACCTGTACCTTGAAGCATGGCTCAAGTTTTGTCAGACTTCTCTTTGTCCAGAGGTCTTTTGCATGTTCCAAAAATTAATCCAGCAGGATTCAGGGTTCAGTAACCAATTTAACCACTGTAAAATAATGGGCATGGCTTACACTTCCATTGAGTTTTTTCATCCGTCCCAAATCACATAAATGTGGTAACTCTTAAAGAATCTGTCTTCTAGCTTTTTTTTCAGCCACCATCCACTGCAACTCTCATATGAAAGGTATTTTGTTCCTTTTTAAGAAACTGTGAAAAGCTACCCTAATTTTAAATTAAATATGTTCTATTTTGGAGTTCTTATGTGTAAAAAGTTCTTATGTGTAAAAATAACAAATTGAATGTCTGCAACATTCACATAAAAATGCAGAGTGGATCATGCAATTCCACAAGTAGCTAATTCATTACTGAATTTTAAAAATGTGAGTTTTTTGCTCTTAATGGAGAGAAATATGGAAATATGGAAAGACAGAGCCTCATTTTCTGCATATGGGTTAATCAAGTTGCCTAGTGAAAGATGTCCTGTCTACAGCAAGGGAGTTGGAACTAGATGATTTTTAGAGTCCCTTCCAACCAGTCTATTGTATGAATCTATGAAGTGGACATTTTCTAATGCTTACAGGGCTTATTTAATTTTTTTTTAATATATATATTTTTTGTCTTTTTTTGTTTTCTAATATAAAAGGCTGCACTGAAAGGAGAGGAGTAAAGCAAAGGAGAAGCAGTGACATACCACTTTCTCAGCAAAATGCGAAGAAATAGCACTTGAAAGATGGCATTTGGGTGGAGAATAAAATCAGTTCTATCTCATGTAACACCTGAAAACTTTGTCATGTGCCAGCAAAGCTCAAAAGTCACTGAGCAGGGAAACCTCAGTTATCTGTTTTATGAGCTATGCCTTGCAATCCACAGAGACAATGCTTTCCATACACTGGACTTTCCTTTTGTTTCTGACTACTACCTTTCCTTTCATCAGTGTGTTCACAAGGATACAGCTGCAGGCTCAGAGCCCTGACTAAAATATTTTTTGGGCAATGTCCCTGTTTTTTGTTTAATTACAGCATTAAGGACATGTACATTGCTTTATAAACAGGAAAAAAGTGTTGAGAATCCTTAATCAGAACCTCTAATCACAACTTTTTATATGTGTTTACTCAGAAATGCTAGGCCACTTTCCACAGTTATTTAAATCTCTTGCACCCTCGCTAGTTTTAACAGAAAAGGCAAGAGTAGGGTAAGAATAAAAGAGGTTGGGATTTGTCTCCAGAGAAAAAAGTCCAGGTCTGGCATTTGAAGCTATGCTACAAAGCACTTGCTCAGTTAAGACTGACAAACTTCCTGAAGATTTGCACTGTAAAATTTACAAAGAGGAAGAGATGCTAGAAACATAAGCAGTTTTTCACAGCTGTCAGTCTCAAAAGCAGCATCACTGACACAGCCACGGAGAGATGTGTCAAAGTGAAGAACAGGTGAAAGAAGAGCATCTGTGGTTTGACAAAGTACTTGACTAATCAAGCCAAAGATGGAAGCAATTTCAGTTGCTGCTGGTTATTATGGTACAGAAGATTTCCATAGATGATAAAGACCCAGAGCAGGCCCTATTTTTATTAGGCACTTTACGAAATTTTACAGAGATACTGAAAAGATAAACCTCACTAATTGTGTATAATTGCTGGAAAGGAAAAAATATGTCCCTGGAGTATTTGCAATCATGTTATGAGTAGGTGGGCTGCAGTATATTCACTTTGATAACCTGGACTCAGTGAATCCAGCTAAATCTACTGGAGTAACAATTCCATAGATTTCCTTAATGTTTGCCACTTCCACTAACCTCAGTGACAATAGGCAAGCTGACACTTTTTTCTTATGGATCTGTATAGGATGGCATCACTCTTTTAATCTCCTGTAGCTAAGCAGAGTCACTGAATTACCATTTCCAATGTCATAACAGTATGTAACCCACTATAATTTTTATATATTCTCCTTATAAGTTATTCTAAGTTATCCTGTGCTCTCCTCTCCCCATATTTTGAAAAAGACTCTCATAAAAGCAGAAAGCTATGGAATATGTAGCTCCCAGAACTTTAAAACAGATTATTGGAGTGTAATTATCTTCTGAAGATATGAGGGTAATGTGGAAGGAAATTATCCTGGGATCTAAATCTGGTGTACATACTATTTTAAGGGAGTTATGAATGACAAGGAGTCACAGTATCTGTTCTATTCAAACAAAAACAGTAGTGGTTTCACCTCAGTTTCATTATCTCTGGTTTCCTATGCAAGGAAGCATAGTTTTACCTAACATTTGAAGTTCTTAAAATTATTTTCCTCATGTAATTGATCACTTATTTTTTTTTTTTTTTTCTTTTTGTACCACTGCTAGGCTTGGATTGCTTTATCTTACACAAATGCTTATGGCTCAGCTCTCACTTCAGATGAGCAAGCACCATTGCCATCGAAGTCAGTGGGACCTGCACTTGGATGTTTGAGAGAGAGAGAGTTTGGGGCCTTAACCCAAATATGCTATAAATTATTTTTAAATTATATTAGCAGAGAACTAGCATTGTCCCTGTGCAGCTGATTCTGTTTGTTCTGTATCTATCACTAATTTTTTCAGGAAATGTTTGCAAGTGGAGTCACGTATCAAATCTGATTAGCTGAATTGTAACTATGAAAAATAACTGTCTTAGAATTAGGTAGCAGAGACTGAAAGTGCCTTTAGGAATTCAATCAAATTTATGCCCTTGTATGTGGAGAGCAATTTAGCTTTAAAATTTGTACCACATGTAATAAATCCAATTTAGTTTTCAAAGACCCCTTTGTTTAGCACTGGGTTTAAATACAGCATAAGCTATTTCTCTCTCTACCTATAAAAAATGTAAATTATTCATGTTACCTGTATTCAGTGACCTCTAAATGAACCTTCTCAAACCACAAATGACATGCTACAGTACAAGTTCATTCCTAGGCTGTGTGCACATTGTCTAAATTAATCTTTCAAAGCTGCAGTTACAGGTTATGTTACTTTTGGTTTTGGCTGCAGCAGATGATTTATTGGTAAATATGATATTTTGATTGGTCCAAGAAAAATCCTTAAATTAGAGATTTCTGATATTATAGAACCAAAAGTCTTATAAGTAATCTTTCTATGTCTTGGGCCAGATTGTCAGAAAAGTTCTGTGGTCCTCACCTCTGGTGTGTTTAGGATCTATTTTAGTTACTGTCTTAAGATTCTTCCGTTTTTCATAATACACAATACTAGTACATTCCCAGAGGTTCAAATAATATTGTCCTACTAGCCATTTAACTCCTTAAAAGATATTTCTCTTTTATCGCTGAAGCTTTGCAATTTTCACAATTAGTTTTTGAGAAAAGAAAGTAGAATCCCTTCCATATTTGCTTTCTCTACGGGGCAAAACAAAGTTTGGTTGTTTTCATTTCTTTGACTTGAATGTATTGAAAAAAAACTGCACAGAGACTTGAAACTGGCAAAACTATGGATCTCTGTTGAGTGACTGAAGGTTCTGGGGAAGGGAAGATATTACAAAACATAGATCTGATTGGTTGTGATGCAGTTGCATTCAGGAAAAATACAAATGAATTTGATTCAATGACAAAAACCTAAGTTAGACTGTATAAAATTGGAAATCAGCTAGTATAACTTATTGATTGTACTCTTGCAACCATTTCTCTTATTTCTAGTTCAACCATTTGACATGGTGTGGGCCCTCTTTGCTCTGCCTCAGTAGTTCAAGGCTATGAGACATGAGTAGGACTGTGATCACAGCCATGTCCTCAGTTTCCAGTCTATTGCAGCAACATTTCGTAACAAATCTGCATCTCTCCCTCTCATCTTCTTCTTCAGCCTGAGCTTTAGACAGCTCATCCTTTGACTCCCCCATACAGAGACTGGACCTTGTTCAGTCATCCCTGTGGATGGCATCCTGTCCTTCAGGTGTGAAGTAGTATTTCAATGCTCTAATATGGATAATTTTTTTTTGTCATCTGGTTAGGAGACATTCCCCTTTCCTTTTGGCTAAGCCTTTTTTAGTCAGCGGGCTGCCTAAATTGACATCGACCATATGGAAAAAGTACGAATTAAAAGTACAAATTAAATTCCTTAAAAGAGTGGAAAGTGATAGTCACAACTGAAAGGAATCAAACCCATGGATACATCACAAGTTAGTAGGAGATAAATTCGTTTCCTTCTTTGTCTTCCCTTTTCCTCTGAACATTAATTTGCTTCTTTAAAAGGCAAGAAAAACCATGCAGAAAGGAAAATCAGTTCATGCATCAAAACAAAACAGCCAGGGTAACTACAGGTTTCTGGGATCTGGCAAAAGATCCAAGAGTTTCTACAAGCTTCTGGGGTCTGAATGGATGCCTGGAGCATTTTGTACTAATATATTTGGAAAATACTCAAGTCACATAGGTGGCCCAATGAGAGTGAGCCGTATTGAAGTGCACAATAAATCCTTGTGCTCAGTCTGAGTTGTTAGTTTCTTTTATCCTGTAGGCTTTTGGGGCTCTAATAAGGGCTGCAGATTGACTGTGGCTTCAGAATTCTGTACAGGTGTCTCAGTCTGCCATTAGAACAAGCCAACTGAATGAAGGCTGGGCATTTTTGGCAAGTGGTAGGATATTTGCTAACTTTTTTATTTGGGCAGTTAAATAGCATTAAATTAGCTCAGCTAATTCAGTACAATTGTCAGTAGTAGGGTGACTGTCCTTATGATAAGCCCGTCTGAGCGACACATATATCACTTTGTCATTAGAGACACAAAGGGGTGGCTTGTAGACGTTAACCTTACTGATGGAATTCCAAGGTCATAAAAAAAAAAGAAAGAAAAATAAAATAAAATAAAATAAAAAGTTATGTAGCTCTCCTTAGTATTAGATTTCAAAAACCACAGCAATTCAAACAGCCCTCTGAGAGCAAGGGATTATTTTTTGTTCCTTAGGATATCCATTACCTTTTGGGTTTGTGTAGCTGTATAGCTGCCCAACGAACTATAAAATGAAGCCAAAGGACCTAGTAAGTCAAAAATATCATGTAAGTGCTGTCACAACTCACTTTAATTTGGTGTATAAAGTGCAGGTAGTGACTTATTCCACAACTGGAAACTCTGATTTAAGATCTCAAAATTCAGAGCTATGTCTTTCCAAAGCCATCAGCTTTTGACCCAAGACCTCTCTAGTTAAGAAAAGTCAGAGTGGCAGACCTTAGCTACCTTCCTGGGATATCAGAAGTTGAGATCTAAAGGTCTGTTTGGACATCCCAGTGGCTCCATTTCCAGAAGTGCCAAGTGGCAAGCTTTGGACCAGGCTCCAGTACTAGGCTTTGATTTTAAGAGTTTGATTTTAACCCTACAAAAAGAGGTAGAGGATTTTTTTTAATGAGAAGGTGTAGTGACATGACAAGGGGTAATGGCTTCAAACTGAAAGCAAGTAGATCAGATTAGAGATTGGGAAAATTTTCTTAGCTGTGAGAGTGGTAAAGGCCCTGGCATAGGTTGCCCAGAAAAATTGTAGATGCCTCATCCCTGGAAATGTCCAAGGCCAGGTTGGATGGGGCTCTGAGCAACCTGGTCTGGTGGAAGGTGTCCCTGCCTATGGCAGAGGAGTTGGAATGAGATGGTTTTTAAGGCCCTTTCCAACCCAAACCATTTTGTGATTCCATGAAATCATCAGCTGAGCAGAAGTCAGCACCAGCCACTGACAGTCCTGTCTTTCAGCCACTGCTCAGGGAGGGCCATGGGGCCATGAAGTTCCTTTGCCAAAACTGGTGCCGCAGAAACACTGTAGATCCTTGACCTTGGACTGGCAGAGCTGCTCTTGAGGAGCTGAGCCTGCTGGGAGGCAAAACTCTAATGCAAAGGGACTGGTAGTCCCGAAAAAAAACAAAAAACCCCAAAAAAACAACTACCAGAACACCTATTGATGAAATACTGTTAAAGGGATGCTGGCAGCATTTGAAAAGTATTCCCAGTTGTGTTTTTAATAACATTGGCCCAGAGAATGAGAATGTGTACTCTGAGTTGTAATAACACCAAGGAATGTACTAGACCACAAACTGAGCATCATAAAACCGTTGTTTTCACATTTTCCTAATAAAATGCCATGGCATTGTAAATCTGTTTTTATTCTATTTGCAATGGCAGAAATGTGTTTATCATAAAATCAAACCCTATTTCAAACTGTAGGCCATAGGACAGTGATATTATTCATCCTGTTCAGGATCATGGTTTGCATCACTCCGGTCTGAACAAAAAATTGCAATATGCTACTTAAAATCCCGTACTTTTAAAATGCATTATAGCACTAAGTGCACGCTCAAGTCTGTGCTGACACTGCAGTTTGTGGCAAAGTAAGTCAGGAAAGTATAAAACAATTAAATGACAACATGTGGAGTAAAGTATGACTATCTGGAATAGTTGTGACAGAGGCTCGGTGTGAAATGACAAACACAAGTGATAAGTCATGATATAATTAAATGGGCTCAAGTATCAGTTTATCAAAGATTCCTTTCCTCCAAAGTGCCAAGTACCTATTAATTGAATTTAAAATTATGCCTCAGTCTATAAATCATGAGATTGTAACAATTGACTTCCTTCTAAACCAACTATTTTATTTTGTGATATAAGTATGTATGAGCACTGCATCTCTACAGCAATGTAAATATGTGTAAATTTGAAAGGAAGAAATTAAAGTGATTAAATGTATAAAAGCAGTCTCAATAGACCAGTTGTTTCAAAATTTCCCACACAGATAGAACATTCATCAATAGACCACACCAAATAAAAAAAGCCCTACAAACTCATTGTGAATTGCAATATAAATGTTGTTCTTTAATAAATTATGACAAAGAAAGCCTCTCAGAAGATAATGGGATTCACTGCCACATCCAAATAGAAGGTACCATGCAAAAAAACTATTATTTTCTCATTTTCTAGTCCTCTTGGTATGATGCCTGAGGTAAAAAGTGTAGGGCTTTGTGGATATAATGCAGATTATGAATGGAGCATTCTGTAATTGTGAAAAATAGAGCCAAAAATGTCTGTATTAACCGACCATTTTGATCTGTACATTTGAGTTTTCACTTGAGAGGGCAGCAGCTTCATCTTATTCCACTTGAGAGGCTGGATCCCTTCATAATAAGTACCCACTCCACTGTGAGACACTGAATACCAAGATCAGGAACTCACTCTTTGTGGCTCTGCTGTTCCCTTCAGGGAACAACCTAGACCAATTTGAATGGAGAGGTGGAAGTGGGAGAATCACCCCTAAGACAAGAGGAAAAGACCAAACACACTTGAGATGAGGAAAGGAGCAAGCTTAACTAGTCTCTGAGCTGAGGCAGCCTCTCATGTTTTCATTACTTTCCATTCATCTACAATTCTGCCAGAAAGAGGATGTTGCAGGATTTTATTTAGAATAAGAGGGGCTGTGATGAGATTGCCCCAACCCATTTAAGAAGCCAAGCATACAAAATATGATTTAGGATACAAACTGAAACATGCCATGGATAAAAATTTATGATAAAATTACATTACAGTGGCTCAGTCTGAACGGATCTATGTTTCTCCTTTGTATAAAACATATTGTACCAGACTCTCAGTGGGGATACATTTGCAGAGCTCATTCACTTTCACAGAGCTGCACAAATCTACACCAGGTGAGGATCTTGCTTAATATTGATTATCTTCATAACATTTCAGCAAGGGATTTAATTCAGGATTAGATGTGTATTTCCTCTCTTCCTGCTTATATTGCATTCTCTGTGTGTTCTTAAGATACCCATAGGCAATTGAAACAGAGGTTATGCATTGATCAATACTAGAAAAGGAAAAAAAGGGAACAAATCTAATCAGACAAGGTCAATCAAGGTAGTAGACGCAGCTTTGAGTAATAAGATATGTTTCAAGGAAATACAAATTAGTGAGAAAGACTTATGGCTTCTAAAAATCTATGACTTCTAAAAATCTGGAAATGTTTATCCCAAACCATCTTTAAAATGAGCCATTTCACTGTTGAATGTCTCTAAGCAGAAAATACAATCAAAGAGGCACATAGCCCCGGGATGAAGATGATTGCTAAAGAATAAATTCAGAATTTGTTGTAAAAGCAACTGAAAATATATACTTCAAAGTATGAGAGCTTTCTGAAAAAATTTTTTCAGTCTTCATGTTATAAAAATATCCTGAGGATGTTTCAAAAGGGGACTAGGAAGCCATGAAGCTGCCGGAGAAGGCCCAGCAGAGGCTCCAAAGGTGATGAGAGGTCTGGAACATGTCTCCAATGAGGAGACGCTGCAGGAGCTGGGCCTGGTTAGTCTGGAGAAGAGAAGGCTGATATTATTGCATACAAACATCTCCAAGGTAGGTGCTAAGGACTGGTGCCAGACTCTTTTCAGTGGGGCCCAGCAACAGGGCAAGGAGCAATGGCCATAAACCAAAACACAAAAAGTTCCACATCAACATGAGGAAGAACTTCCTTAAGCTGAGAGAGGCAGAGCACTGGGGCAGCTGCCCAGGGAAGGTGTGGACTCTCCTTCTCTGGAGACCAAACCCACCTGGACACGTTCCTGTGTCACCTGCTTCTGGTGACCCTGCCTTGGAGCGGATTATTTCCAGAGGGCCCTCCCAAAACAAACGATCCTGTGATTCTGTGAAATCTACTTCTCTGACTCAAGCACCTTGTAGAAGTTATTCATTACTCTATGAAATCAGTGGGGATCTGCCATAGACAAATTCAGACAACTGCTTGGGAATGGAGTACCCGTGGGGGTGTTTGAAATAAAAGTTTTAGAAAAACATCTATATCAAATATCTCACAAACATATATATCTACTTGCAAAATCAACAAACCTGCTTAAATTCCCAATAAACTTCCAACATCTCCCTGGATATGCTGCAGATTTAGACCTTTCATCATGTACTAGAGTAGCTTAGCAAGAGTTTAAAAGGAAGATGTACAATAGGGGATACAATTCAGCTAGGGAATTTATCCCATAGAGGAAAAAGAGTCTTTGTATCTCAGAACTTGCCAGGAGGTATAATGAGACACTTTCAGGTCTATTTTAAAGACTTCAAAATAACATTTTCTTTATTCAGCTTTCAACTTGAAAAAAAAATTAAAAATAAAAAATAAAAAAAAAATAAAAATTGCGTCATAAACCACAAACCTTTTAAAGAAACGATTTTTATTCAGTCAGAAATGCCAATATCATAAAGTCTATATTCTAGTCTGCTCTAGTAAGTGGTGAACCTAATGTAGTCAGAGCCTTTCTCTGTTCAGTGTTCCAGAATTACAATGGAAGCAAGTGATAGACTTCTACAAATAAAAGAATGGAGATAAAGAAAAGGGCTTGAAAGGAGAAATGGGCTCCTATTTATCATATACTTAATGGCTGAAGGTGGATGAGAAATACAAAGATCTACTCAACAATTAAAAACAGGGTGGTAATAATCCTAATAGGTCTGACAAATTCAACATCTAGCATAGGGTGTTTAGTGACAGAAAAAACAAAGACAGTTAACAAGTAAAAGCAATGGTTCAGTTTTAGCAACTGTTAGTGGAACAGACTGTAAGGAATCTAGAAATCAAAGATTAAAGAAAGGGGTTGACTACAGAAACTTGGGGCAAGGAAATGTGTGAGTCCATATGTCAAAAAAAAGACAACTGACATCTAAGCAATAACAAAAAGAATGCCTGAGTAGATATATATATTCTTTAAAAATTCCACCAGTCTACCTAAATCTGCTGGGAAATATGTTGGGCAGGCAATCCTCTGCACTGGAACTCTGAAGGACTTAGAGGGTTCTCCTCTCTCCAGTGACCAGCAATAGGACACAATGAAATGGAAAGAAGCTGCGTCAGGGGAACTTCAGATTAGACATCGGGAAGAAGCTCTTCACTGAGAGGGCAGTTGGTCCCTGGAGCAGGCTCTCCAGGCAGAAGCATCAAGCCTGGCAGAGTTCAAGGAGCATCTGTTTAGTGACAGGCAGCCCTGTAAGGATCAGGGAGTTGGACTTGATGATTCTTATGGGTCCATTTCAATTCAATACAGTCTATGATCCTACAGTGTTGTATCTCATGTGTGCATTTGAGTATGTAGATGGCATTTCTTTCCTTTGCCCTTTTGTAATTCTCTGAGCATTGAAATCTAACTTTTTGTTCCTTCTTGAAAAATTAATTACCCTGCCTGACAACTGTGGTTATACAGGAATTTGCCAGCTCTTAAAGGTCTCTCTTTGATTTATTATATAAGGTTTTTTATGTGCCCAACACAAAAGCTATTTTGCATCTCATCTGTTGAACTGAAGGGAAAGCCCCTTCTTCTGGGAAGTCCATCAGAAATTTCTCTGTGAAACTGATACAAGCTGCAAAGTCCCCAACAGTGTCTGTGCTTTCTATCCACTGCAAGATTCCCTTTTGAGGACAGTGGCTGCAGACTGTTGCAGCGAATTCTCAGTATGAAAAGCTACACAGGTCACCTTTCAGTCTGTTCTTCAGCAGAATGTACACCATTATTTTGAAAATGTTGCCTTGGCTTCTCCTCATCTCAGTCATGGAATCGAATGCTTTGGCCATGTTTACTCATTATTGTCCCTTGGGAAAGCGTGTAATAGGATCTCTGCTTTACTTATAGATTTGGGAGAAAGGGCTCACTGCTCTGTTGTTCCATGGCATAACTGCATGTTGTTCCCTCCACATGGATGTAACCAGTTCCCCATCCATTACTGAATCTCCAGGGATTACTGCAGTATAAATAATATATAAATTCTGTGAGGAAATCCCTCTCTTCTGAGAAAGATCTACCAAGAAAAACTCTCCTTGTCACACTAGGTAAATTTAGATGAATACACTTCAAATTACTGGAGTTTAACTTAACTAAAACCAATACTACACAGAAGGGCATCAGCCTCAAACTTTCTGTTTTAAACTTATCTGTATAGTTTGAGAAACAAACTCTTGTTAAGTTTCATGTGTTATCTCCCAATATTTGCAAGAAAATAAGGCCGAGGGGTGTGATTGTGCTTGATGTACATTGCCCTTAATGTCAGTGTAGGTAATGGAAGGATGTTAGGAAGCCTGCACTTAAGCATTTTCTTTAACATGCATTATACAGTACTATGGCAGCCTAAACTGAAAAAAAAAAAAAAATTCAAATGAGTCTCAGCTGCTGTATTTTATTTTGGACTAAAAAAGAGAATTATTAAAGGAGATGTTTCTTGATCCGACATTCCTCAAATTGAAAAGAGACAGAGAGACAGAAAGAAAGAGAATGAGAGAGAGAAAGCAAAAAATCAATAAAGCAAGGAGGAAAAAAAGCAAGCAAGCAAGAACTGCCTGTTAGCCCAAAAATAAAGACTTTCTGCAAGATAGATTCATAAATGAAGAGCCTGATAAGGAAAAACATTTATAGCTAAAGAAAATGTTTTATAAATTTTAAATATGTGTGAGCATGAACTAAACAGCAATCAAAATATTAAGAGTTCTGATATAGAAAGAAAGCTAATAATAATTAATTTTTTGTTGGAAAAGATATAACAGAGTAGCTAAAAGATAAGGAAAGCTGGGGTTTTTCTGCCTTCCTAGGACTTGTCTAAAGTGCAGTATTTTGAAAGGATTCAATAAAGAAATCTAAACTGTAAAAGCAGCTGTAAATAAAGAGATTTTTTAAAGAGAGAAAATTTCACACTGTGGATGGATCCACATCACCGATATTCTCTCTTATCATATGGAAAAGAACTGCTTCATTCAAGAATATACACAGAAGAGTGTGTTTTCAGGTTTAAAATATGTAGATCACACCTTAGGAGACCCCTTGCACCTCACGTTTTATTTTGACATGGAATGCTGAATTTCCATCATCTCTGTAAGTTATGTACTCCTCCCACTGAAGAGAAGTGGCTAACTTCCCACCTCATCATACTACTATCATTTTTTCCATCCCTTCATTTCAACCTAATCCAAGGTGCACTTTGGTACACGTAGGTAAATACTCATATTCACAAAGGTCATGGGGCACATTCAATTGAAATAGTGTTGGAGGTTAAGCATTTAAGGGAAGTATTTTGAAATGGGAAGGACTCTGCCAAAAAGCCAAAAAGCTCTGTAAAGAACAACAGTTTCCATACACCAGGGAGAATTCCAAGAGCAAAAGCTCCTGAACTGAGAGTCCAGCCTCAGTTTTGCAATGGTGCCCCTTTGCCCCTTGGGTTCAAGTGGATCTGGTCCATTGGACCCACGTCTTCCTCAACTGGTCAGAGTAGAAGACTCAGATCATGGTTCTGTTATTTTGTGCTCTTGATCCAGCTTCTCTATATACATTTTAATTTCATTAGGTTACAGTCTGTTTGAAGCAGGAGAAATCTGTGTTGTATTTCAAATTTTGTTGGCTGACACTTCATTGCTATAATGGAACATGACTCATGGCAGGTTTGAGCCAACAGCTTTAACTATATACATGAAAGCTGCATTTAACACATATTGTGCCCACTCTGTCTTTCAAGGTCTTATCTTTTCTGATCTATCATTTTTCTTTATACTTAACAAACTGAGGAGATAAAAGATAGCTACATTGCAAACACATTATGCAAGATGCTAGATAGGATCCTGCTTATTCCCACCTGATGCCCATCTCTTCCTGTGCACAGCCTGCTTTATAGCTTAAATCATAATGAAACACATGATGCACATGCAAGGGAAAAGTCTGGAGGAACAATGGGCTTCTGTTATTAGAGCTTGCAAACAAGTACTGAGAGAACCATTTACCTATTTCACTGAGACAACTTTAAATTGATAGACACTAATCAAACTGTTCAAAAGCTGCAAAATCTGAACCTTTTCCAACAAAGTTTTATTATTTTGAACATAACTTTCCATAAATCAGCAAAATGTGTAAATAATGAAGCTAAATAATTTGACATTTCACAGAAATGCAGAAATCTTTTTGAGAAAAACAGAAAAATATGGCTCTGTGGTATTAGGATTTCTTCATTTATTCATATGCTGTGTCACAGAAGCTGGTTGCTGGTGATTTATCTATTCGGGGTTGGGGGATTTTTTTGGTTGTTTTTTTTTGGCTGGTTGGTTGGTTGGTTTGGGGTTTTTTTGTCCTATTTTGTTTTTTTCTGTCCTATTTATGGTTTCTTACAATTTTCCGCCAATAATTTCATTGCCTGTGTAGGTCAGTGAGAAAACTTTTTATGAAGAATTTTTTGCTCATGGTGCCATTGTGAGTAGCTTACACAATTTGCTAAGCCATTTTGATTTAAAATGAGTCATGTGAGATGAATCTCCACAGTGACTAGATAATAATTCACAAAAATTTATTTTAATGGGATCAGAGAACATTTTGGTTTGGAGGAAACCTCTGTAGGTCACTTGGTCCCAACCCCTACTCAAAAGTTTTTATGCACAAGCACTACTGATCACTAATTCAAAATGTAGCTTTCGTGACAATGCATTTTAAACTCTCCTATAAACGTATCTGCAATACATTCCTGGTGATTACATAGGTGCTGATAGGATGTACATATTGCATATTGGCAGTATCAAAGTTCAAAAAAGGTAATTTAAACAACGAGATAAATGTACGTGTTTGTGCAAAATATCTCTTTCTATCTGTTCAGTTCTAGTCACAGCCTTGTTGTTTTTTGTTTTTTGGTTTTTTTTCTAAAATATGTAAGATTTTGTTTTAAAAAAATATTTCAAGAGGGTGAGATTTGTGTCAGAAGAGCAAAATTATTTTTGCTTGAAAAGTGAGATTAAAAATGTATCAAAATATGGAAAGGTTATGCTGACCTGAGCAGTACTAAGTACAAAACAACTGATTAGTTCCTTTCTGGTTATGCTCCATTTAACTGTTTTCTGCTTGAACCAGCTTTGAAGAACTGCACGAACATGAAAATTCCTAACACAAGGTGGTCATTCACTTAACTCACTGTGTCTTCTCCTTTTAAGTGTGCCCTTGTGCCCCTCTGCCCTCATTTTACTTCACTGCTCCCTGACTTCTGCTTTTCATGCCATTTTGCATGGACTGCTGGGAGCACAAGAGGGAACGAGAGACAGGAGTGATTATCTTCAGAGTAAAATCTTTATCTGTATCTTAATAACAGAATTCCCTGTTCAGTGTTGCTTTTTGACTTCAGGTTTTTTTCAGTGAATTTATTTACAGTGGAAGAAGTTGAGTGGCAGATTGATTGAAGAAAATCAAATTTGCAATGCACAGTACATAATCAAACACTATTTTCAACCCACCAAGAATTTCAACCTTCATGAAAGCACATGTGTAGAAAGCTAGTGTTATGTACTGGTACAAAAAAATCCAAGCAATTTCTATAAAAAATAAATAAAAATATCTGTTTTACTGAGTAAGGCTCAAAATCCATATTTATTCCTTTTTATTTTCATGTTTGAGATATTTTGGATATTTATTTCAGCTTTCCATCTCTTTCTAATGTGGATTGATACATCTCTTTATTCATCCAGTAATTATTTCAGATTTGAAAATTTAAAGCTCTTATTTAGACCAATACAAGTAATTTTTTAAGAATGAGATGCTTGATGCTACAAGCAATATGAGAAAATCCTCTTGCTTTAGGAGAAGAAAATAATTTCAAAAATTATTTCAAGTTCCTATTGCTTAGACTCAACATCATCATCAGTTTTTTGGGATTTGTTTTTAGAGGCTACCTAAGCTTGAGGCTTTTCAAAATAAACAGGCTATCTGAGCTGAAAGCTCTTCTCACACCTAATAAAATACATTCACTTGTTTTAGTTTTGGTAATTTCATCAGAGTTCACTGAGTCCTTGTGAAGGATGATTGTCTGTCAAAATGGTTTTTCCCAGCAACAAACATTCACAGAACTCACAAAACTCCTGGTAGATTCATGAAAAAAATTCTCAAGTTGTTAATTAAAACTCATTTTAACAACTTTTCTTTCTGTCAGCTCTAGTGCATCTGATACTGCTCCCTGAGCATGTGGTACATCAGCCTGATCTCTGATAACTTTTCTTTGTTTTTCTGTACAATAGGGCCCAAAGGACTTGAGTTCAGAACCACTGAGTCACAAGAGTTCTATGTCCCCACACAAAACATGACTTCCACCCAAAAAGCTTTCATTGCAAGTGATAAAGGCAGCCTGTTTTTATCCCCCATTTTACTCATGCAGAATGGAGAAGAGGGAGATTAAGTGATTTGGCCAAGGTTCCCCAGGAAATCTGAGTCCAGAAGTCCTCAGCTTTAATCCACAAACTGTCTTTCCTCTGCTAGGAAACAGATGTTAAATTGGAAGTTAATTTTGCCATGAAACATTTTTTAAGAACTGTGAAAGGCAAATAGTCTCTGAGAATGATTACTTAGCAGACTACCAGCTCTGCAGTCTTGCATCTTAGAAGTAATTCATTCCATCTTTGCTGGCAGGCTTTAAAAGGTCTTTTGTTTTCACTTACTGATTAGTATAACAATCTATTTTGAAAGATATGTGGGCTGATAGAAGGTATCATTTATTTGCTTCAATGGTAGATTTTTGCAACAAAATATATGAAGCTTTTAAATGTTGCAGATTGAAGCCTCCGATGTCAAAGACAAACGTTGGGATTATAAATACAGATCTTCTACAGCACTGTAAGTACTGTAATCAGTAACAGAAACTTGCATCATTCACTTGCCTCCTTTAAAGTGCTGAAGGCTTTTCCTTTTAAAAACCACAGGCACATATATTATCAGTCAATATTGGCAACTGAGGCAAACATGTAACCTGAGTTAATTCTATAATTTCTGTTGCTTTATATAAAATTCCCATTTAATGCTAGACTGCAGCACAATGTGGGTTAACTTAGAATTCCACTTGGCCTTCCTCTCCTCCTCTTTTCTGCTATTCAAATCAGTCTTCTGGAAAATTGGCCTCAGTACCAGTGACGTGCTGCTGAACTTACAAGATCTCAAGAATATCCTACCAGATTTTGTTCTTTTGTTGTAGAATTGTTTCCATCTGGGGCCGAGATATAAACTTGGAAAATGTAAAGACTTTTCCCTCTCACCCTGCCTGCCTTCAAAACATTGGCAAATAAACCTCCTTGTCAATGCAGCTCATATTGGATTAAAACACTGAAGTAAATTATATTTCTGTGGGTGTAGGAATTAGTGGCATTTATTGGAAGTTTAATGTACTGTCTAACAATCCAAGCAGCAACTATATACTTTAGAATCAAGTGAAAATTAACATTGAACATAACAGAATAGAAGAGAATAGTAGAATCTGGAAAGAAATATTGGTCACACGAGACCAGACCTGCTAAAGAGCACAGTTACACACATTTGCAAGTGCTTCATTTGTGTAGAGTCTCAGTGTGTGAGCATAACTCCCTGGCTGGAGTCCACATAGCTGTTTTACTAAACTGGAGTAACTAAGCTGGGAACAGAACCACTGTTAGCTCCTCTACACTCAGCAGCGGCAATGGTGACTATATATCTAAAGCTGTGCCTCATGTAAAATTAAATTAATGTTCTTTTATTTGGTCCGTGCTACCACGTCTAGTGAAAATGCTTTTGATATAAATGTCATCTATAAAAATATTGGTACTAAGCTTATAGCAGGTAACTAAGCAAAAAAAAAAGGCTAAATTTACTGGAGGGAACAAGTTACTTCAGACTTTTCAAAGTGTCTGCTTGGCTTGTGTTTCCTGGTGTATACAGCAAGCTTTCAGTGTTCATCATTTGACAACACTGTCACTGCCTCCAGCCTTTGTGCTAGACATTTGTACATAAACTTGTGTGTGGGTGTGTGTTTCTGTGCCTCTGCTACTGTTAGTGCACCAAGAAACGCTCTTATGGCTTCTGCAATAAAAACTCATTTAATACTGAGAGGACTTTTACAGTGGTAACTGGAATTTGAAACATGCTGTTGTAGGCACTCTAAACTAATAGTCTTTATTTTGTTCTCCACATCTCCACAGAGCAGCACTAACTCTGCAAGTTATGACCAGTTTTTCCGCTTTTTACTTATATATATACACATACATATGTATAATCTGTCTGTATGGTGTCCCAAATATCCACACCGTTTTTAAATGAAAACATAATCTCTGCATTCCTGACTGTCAGATATTTGTTATACTCCTTTTGTCAGCAGCACTGATAGGTTCACGACCAAAAAAGAGTCTGCTAAGAATGAGCACAAAGACTCTTTCTGTACTTGGGCACACTGACCTCCAGTTTCATTAGTGCCCACAACTTACAAGGAAGAGCTCTATGGGTGAAGAGCAGCTGTTTTGGGACCCTTCTCAGAGACACCAGGGATGTTGTGTGCACTGTTGAGCAGTGCAGAGCAGCGCTGAGGACATGACATCCCCACACAATCGCTCTCCCTGTGTGGGAAAGGCCCTTCCAGGGTAGTCTGCTCCCACAAGCTAGAAGCCACTTGCAGCTGCAATGCACTGGGTTCATACCTAGTTCACCATTTTCAAGAATTTGGGTTCACTGGTCTAGGCATATTGTTGAGGGCCTGAACCATGCTATAAGGTATCATTAATATATTCCAAGGTGTAGGCCTAGGCCAACTATGGCCCTCAAAAAGCTGTTTGTGGTCTCTGATGCTACTCATTTATGCTTTTCCTTCCAGATGTAGCAGTTCTTCCATCTTTTATCTTCCCAAATATTGTTTACTTTGCCTTTGAATGTGAAGTGATATGCCATGTTTTTTCCACAGCCTGCCTTCCAGAATCATCACAATTTTTTAAAAAGAAAGAAGTATCAGTCTTCTTTTTAAATATTTTTTTCTGATTTATTTACTGATGCGGTAAATCTCATATTCCCTCAATATGGATAACCTTATTGCTCTGAGTCTCATTCATGTACTTCTTCCTTTCATGTTAATTTTGTTGATTTTGGAACTGATGCAGCCAGTCCTACTTACTAGTTGTCTCATTTGCTTTTATAATTACAAAACGGATTCTTATTCATCTCCTGCCAGGGGCTGTGACTTTCAAGCACTGAGTGAATCACAGCATAATTTTGGTTGGAAGGGACTTCTGCAGGTAACCTGTCCACTTTTCCACTAGCACTACAGTTTAGTTCATATGGAGCAGATAGCTTCTTTTACTCAACAATGTTTTCCATTATTTGGAGTGCACTTCTGGAGGTATGAGATTCCAAAAATTACCCTACTCCTAGGAATTTGGGAGGTATAGGCACCCAAAACTTAAAGAGTGACTCTTCATTTTTTAATCAATTAGAAGCCTTTTTTCTCTCTCTCTCTTTTCTAACAAAAGGAATTTTTTTTTTTATTGGAGCTTTAATTCCAAATTCTGTAACAATTTTATAGTTTACTGTGCAAATCTGGATGGGAAATGAAAGCTATTACATTATTCTTCAAATAAAACACTGATATTACTCATAAAACCTAACCTAACTTATTTCTGTCTTCCTTTTTTGAAATTTCTGGCTTAAAAATGCAGATCATTAAGACAATTAAACTTTCCCTGGTAATTTTATGCATTTTGATAACAATGCTGATGAGAGTTTTGACTGCTCAATTTTTTCACTGAGGATATATCTTTAATTCATCTTGCTTGCTTGTTCCAAGTTCAGTCCTGGACAAAAATTCTGACAGAGATGATCTTCTTTCAGTGCATAAATACAATGAACCTGTGCAATATAATACAAGACCTTTTAATAATATCAGATCTTCTGTGAGTACGCTGAGGCTTTTTGAAGGCACAATTACTCTCAAGCCTTGCTCTTGCTTGTTAAATATTTCAGCTGCTGGTTGGTACTGCAGAAGGGAAGCTGAAGAATCCCATCCACCTGAGAGCTGAACAACAACAGGAAGCAAACGTAATCAGTTGTCTTATATGGAATCATAAAATCATAGAATGGCTAGTTGGAAGGGACCTTAAAGGTTATCTAGTTCCTATCACTGTCTCATGGGCTGGGACACTTTCCCCTAGACCAGGTTGCTCAGAGCCCCATCCAACCTGGCCTTGAACACTTCCAGGGGTGGGACAGCCAGAGCTTGTCTGGGCAACCTCAGGATTCCAATGCCTCATCACCCTGACAGTCAAGAATTTTTTCCTAACATCTGAACTAAACCTACTCCCTGTCAGCTGCAGCAGGAAGTAAGGAAAAAAATATTACTGTAAAGGTGGAAAATTCTTCAAAGGTTCCCAGAGTGATGGCTCTGTCCTCAGAGATTCCTTCAGAGAAACCAGAAGGACAAAGAATGGAGCTTATTTGGATGCTGGCCCTGCTTCAGGCATGGAGTGACTGCAATATGAATTTTCTGCAATTTTCTCATTCTTGAGCTACCGCAAGCCACTTTGTGCTAACTCAGAAGCCACAACAGAATCCTTCACTGGTTCCACTTTTCTGTCTAGACCTGTCCAAAAATAACAGAATTATTTCTCCTTTCTACTTAATGTTAGACATAGACAAATAATCTTTTCTTGCTACCTAGTGTTTCCTGCTAAGCAGATACCTACAGACGGAAGTTCACTTACAAACAGATGCAGCCTCCTCTTCTGCTCCAGATCCTCAGCTTGCTTCTGACTGCTATCATCTTTCCAGGACTTCCCTCACTTCCCACAACAAAGCACAGTGTAGATAAGCCCCCCATGTGCTGGGCTGCACCCAGAGCCCCGTGGGCAGCAGGGCAGGGAGGGGATTCTGCCCCTCTGCCCCGCTCTGCTGAGATCCCACCTGCAGGGCTGCACCCAGCTCTGGGCTCCCAGCACAGCAAGGACAGGCACCTGCTGGAGCCAGCCCAGAGGAGGCACCAAGGGCATCAGAGGGATGGAGCAGCTCTGCTGGGAGGAAAGGCTGAGAGAACTGGGATTGTTCAGCTCAGGAAAAAAAAAGGGCTTCAGGATGACCTAACTGTAGCCTTTACAGCACCTGAAGGGAGCCCACAGGAAAGATGGAGAGAGACTATTTAAAAGGGTCTGGAGTGAGAGGACGAGGGGGAATGGGTTCAAACTGACAGGGAGTAGGTTTAGTTCAGATGTTAGGAAAAAATTCTTGACTGTCAGGGTGATGAGGCATTGGAATCCTGAGGTTGCCCAGACAAGCTCTGGCTGTCCCACCCCTGGAAGAGTTCAAGGCCAGGCTGGATGGGGTTCTGAGCAACCTGGTCTAGGGGAAAATGTCCCTGAAAAAAAATGATTTTTAAGGTCCCTTTCAACCCAGGCAATTCTATGATTCTTTGAAAACTAGAATGGAAGAAAAACCTAAATTAAGATATTCAACCTAAAACCTAACACAAGCTAAGAGAAATCATACTCATTTCTCAAATCTCTGTCTAATTTGCATAATTTTTTTCCCTCTTTCTCCATGTTTAAGCTATTAATGAAATATCAAGTGCCAGAGTAAAGGATATGCAAGTGCAAAACCAGATGAATGGCAGTATTTTTAAAAATCATTTTGGGATGGGATGCAGGACTTTTTGCTTTACAGTCTGTAACATTTCCACAAATTAAAACCATTCCACTAAGTTGATCTCAAAACTTTTGAAAAAGTTCTTTTCAGAACTAAAATGTAAGAATCAAATAAGCATTTTCCTAACTATTGAGTCAGCAATTAATTCTGAAAAATCAATACTCTGGAACCAGTATAATGCAGATGTCAATACATCAAAGCTGCTGCCCGTGCCTATAGACAAGCGTGTCTTTCACATGATGAATCATTGAGTTGTTGGAAATATTTTCTTCTGTGAAAAGAAGACACTCTTTTTGCACTCAGATATTAGAGTATTTCGAAAATGACAGCTAAAATCTAAACCTACATTTGGAGTTGGGTTGTTTGGGAATTTTTCTGGAAATGTACTTGATGATTTATTTAAAATTAGATTTTAAAATAAGAAATAATTGGTAACTCTGTTAATCTGAGTCAAATTCACCCTGGATAGAAATAGTAATAGGGTCCAGAAACTCATACTATTTCTAATCATCTGTTGGAAATTTCCCAGATCTAGCTCAAATGAAAACCGAATCAACACAAACATTAATCTGATCTGAGATGAATGCACTGAAAATCTTCAAGATGTATTCTCAGACAACTACCAGATTGGTTTCTGAGACCAAATAGTTTCTGAAGATACAAAGAGACATTCAGTAGTATGAACACTTCCCTGAAGCAAAGCTCTGAATATATCTAAAGTTGTCTACTCTGCAATTCTATTTATGGGACGCTCGCACCATTAAGCATTTCAAACCTCAAGCAGGAGGTTCTGTCAGCAGAAGATGAAGATATTTCCCATTAGTTGTGCTCCAGACCTTGCATAATTTATTGCTGCTTTGTGTAATTATTAGGAGCACATGCCTGGGAAGAACTATGTGGAATATTTAATGCAGTTCCTTTAGTCATGTACAATAAGTCTCCATAAACTTCTTTGGAAGGTACTTGCTAGAAGCAGTTAGTTCATTGCTCATCACTACTCTCTTTGAAAGGTCATCTGAAATCCTTCTTCTTTTTAGGATAGGAATCTTCTAATTTCCAGACTAACTTGATTTGGGAAGTCTTTTTAATACTGGTGTTCTGCTTTGGCTTGAATAGCTCTGTCTCTTTGTGATCATTCTGACATACTTCAACCATCCAGAGACTTGCCTACAGAATAATCAGCACCCATTAACCTCCTCAGCCTCGCCAGAGAGGCAGCTAAGCACAAACAGGGTTTGCTGTGATGGCTCTCACATGGAGCTGCACTCCAGTGGCTTCTGGATAAGATGAGGTGTGCATTCAGTCAGCTTGGCAAGGGCAGAGGTGGCTTGGGGCTATCTATGATAGACAGGTAAAAATGTGATACACTTGTGTACACACCTCTCCTAAGGAGAGATCTCCATTCCCCAGTTTTTCTACTATCCCTGTCACTCTGCCTGTTCCACTTTGCATTATTCTCTTGCAACTGCATGCCATACGTAACATTAATGGCTGTGTAATAAATCACATTTCAGCATTACAGGGTTGTTACTTTTAGCCACCATGTCTCATTGCAATGCCACTGCATCATAAAAAATTCATATCCTTAGTTTGAGAAGTGGGATGTGATTGGATCAGCAGAGCTCCACATATTAATGCTAAACATGAAATAAAAGAATGCTGGTGGATTAAGGAACAAGCAGAGATTCTAAAAGCAATTTCCTGTCTAAGCTGTAGGATAAATGGTAAACACACTCCTTGGGCATCTATTAGACAAAAGCTATGGAAGTTCTACACTTTTGTTCAGAATATCATTGGTAATCTTAACTCCAGATTGGAAAGTTACAAATGGTATGAAATAGTGTATTAAGGAGTCTTACAGTACTAAAAGAAAGTGAGTGACCAATCTGCAGGTTCTACAAACATCTCTCATGTCAGTGTATTAATGCTAACTCTTAGAATAGGCCACTTTGATTTAATACAGACTTTTACCTGGCTCTGTGTGTTGGAAATGGGAAGGCCAAGGAATCTTTTTATTAGTGAGAAATTGTCCTTAAAGATAAAATACCACCAGTTCCTAGATATCCATAATTCCTTTCTATTGGATACTATTTCACTTTCTTTTAAGTTGATGGGAATTTTGTTCAGTAGAAACAGAACTGAACCTCTGGTCAAGCATTCATATGTGCATAGAAAATATAAATATTCTCTGGGGAAACTCAAGGGCTATGATTCTTTGGTAAATCTTCATGTGACTACAAAAGGAATGTAGGAAAAAAATCCCATATACTTTATCCATTTATCCAATTTGATTTATCTGTGACTAATGATTCTTCAAATTTGCCTTTAATATGTTATGCTTTGAAGGTTAATTTGTTTCTCTGGTTTATATTGCAAGACTTTAAAACAAAGCAGAAAAACAAATCATAGAATAGTTGATAATGCTGAAGTTACGTTGCAGTTCATTATACGGAAAGCTGTAAATAGTGAAGTTTTGATTAATATTTAAATACTAATTAAGCACAGTGATTTGAAAATTGCCCTTAGGTATTGAAACACAGAAGAAAGTCTTCATATTTCAGAACACATACGAAGACTACTAAAAACAATGAAAATCAGATAATTTTTCTTATTCCCCATGGAAGTGGCAAATTACTTGAATCAAACATCTATAACAAACTACAGTATTGTTTATTCAAAAATATTTTCGCAAGTGATTCACATTCCAGTCCTATTGGCAAGAATTTTTTTAAAAGTGGAAATCAACACGAGTCACTGGAAATAGATTGGATCTTTATTTTGATTTATGAAGATAGAAAGCAAGTTTTGTTTGGGCAAGCACACCCTGTTAAATTTAACTAAGATATGTGTTCTTAAATCTTCATTGTGATCACTATCCTGGGTAGCAGGCCATAGAAACTGACACATTTCCAGTTAAACCAGTCATAGGTAGAAGCCAAACCATAGCCTTTGCTTAGCTAGATCAGGATATGCAGGAGTGGCAGACAGGTATTTAAGCAGCAGGCCACGACTGTGTTAATTAAATTCCATGGAGAACCATCCATTCATCCTTTCTCGCACAGATATTTATTTTCTCACACACCAGATATTTATCAGGGCCAACTGTGTGTTTGCTTGGTTCCCATTCGTGATCTCCTGGCTTGGGGTGGGCTCTCTCCATGCTCAGCTCCAGGAATCAGGTGATGGAGACCCCTGCAGCTGTGACTGAATGGAGGAGGAATATCGAGCCAAGGGGAGTATCTGCTCTGGAAAAGCTACAGGTTTCCCTTTTCTCCTCAAGCAGAAGATCTCATCTGGCATTTGGGCTGCCCCTTTCAGTTTTTGTCTCCTCTGAATAGAGTCAAAAACTGTGAAAAATCGTTTTTGTTTTTCTTCAGTTTTTTCTTTGAGCTGTTACTTTTCTCTGACTTGTGCCTACAAAAAGAAAAAAAAAAGAACTCTGACACTTTGATTCTGTTGGACTCAGATCTTACCATATTTATAGCAGGATCAGAAAAATACAAAGTGTGAAGCAAAAGGTTTCCTGAAAGCCAGATCAGATACTAAGGTTTAAGTGACACAAAGCTCTTTAACCCCTGTGAATAGAGAAAACAATTTTCTATACTTATATGTATGCTTCTCCAAACACTCCATTATAAAATAAGCTTATTTTAGTTTGCCAGCTGACCACCACTTAAAGGTCTGTCCCACATTTCTCCAGTTCACCCTAGGAAGACACAAGAGACAGGTTAAATTGAACTTAGTTTTTCATCAGGGTTGATATTTTAACTTGCTTTGCTTCCGTGGTCACGGGACAATATGATGGGATAATCCACTATTATAACCTGCTGTAGCTTTCATGTGTCTCTCACCTACACCTAAAGCTCAGTCTAAAATAGATTTTGAGCAATACAGTTTATGTGGGAATTCAAAAGCAGTTTTACTTCACCAACTGAATCTCTGGAGCTGAAAACTTAACAGGAGTTCTGGATACTTTACATAATTTTACATATCTTTACATTTTCTCTTGACTACTGCGATACATTTGAATCTGACAAGCTTGCAGTTGGACACATTGGGTGAAGTTGTAACAGTCCATTGCAATAAATGTAGCACTTGATGTGGTATCCGTTTACTATTCCATGTTCTCTTAGCCTTTGTCGATTTCAGGTCATGAATTAGCCACATTACAGCACATCAGCTTTGCCTGTTCAGAACAGATTTTCTCCTGAACAGGAAGGGTGCACATAAGTACTCCCTGTTTCTGCACCCCAAAATGTGAGCAGGGTCAGTTGTTTAATGCTATGCCTGTCAGATTATTTCCTCATAATCTTCTATCCCCTACAGCACAAAATATGACTGTGGGTGATATAGCTACACATGAAACCTTTGAGCATGTCTTAAAATTCAAACTACTGCATTTAACTTTCCTTAGCAAGGATCGCTGCAAGCGGGGACACTCTGCCACCTACACTGAACTTTACCTTCTGATTTTTGAAAAGGTCTGGAGATGGGGATTGTGGCCATCTGGAAAGAAGATCAGCTCAGAAATATTTTCCTCCTGTAAACTTTTTGGCATGATTCATAAACCACTTAGGGTAAAAAAAATTAAGAGCCTGGAACACATGGTACTGGAATACCCTGCCAACCACACATTCTGGTTATTTTCTGAACCTAAAAGAAAGAAAAAGCTGGATGGAACGGTAAATTTATGTGGCCTTACTTTTGTGATAGGACAGTACTTCAGAACTTGAGAAAAAATTCTTGTTTCAGGGCTCCCCACAGAGCAAAGCTATTCTTTGGGAGAGTTTTTTCCTTCTGACTTCCTCTAGGTTGCCAGGTATGTGGACAGAGAAATGTCATCTTTTTATGTGTGTTCATGAACTTCAGAAAAATAAAAGTAATAAGAATCCAACTCCAGGTAATCAGAGTATCATGGAAGATTCTGCATCTGGTTGTATATTAGGAAGACATAATTATAAAAAATATCACTGTGGCACATCTTGCCAAATGTTCCATCAAGGCATGTGCTTAGCAAAGGCCCAGTTATGCTCTTGTGGAGGTCTTTCTGTGCCCTTTACCCGTTGCTTTTACCACACTGCTGACCCTGATGTTTTCAGCTCCCGGGAACCTGTGGTCTGTGTAACAAAAATGCACAATCACATTGCCAGCTGCTGGATTATCCATATTGGATATTTATTAGTGTGAGCAACAGGGAGGATGTGAGGTGAATTCCTGTGCTTTTCTTTTCTTTTTCTGTTGGTTGGGGAGATGTGTGTACTGTCTCTTCTATGATACTGCCCATCAGTTGTGCCTTTAAGAGAGTGCTGCTCAGAAAAGCAGTGCCACTGATCATGTTCATATCACGTCTATAATAGGGTTCATTCCCTGGTACTTAGTGACAATAGTTTTTGTTTAACATCTTCGATTTGCTTAAATTTATTTGCTGTAAATTTTAAGAATTACCATTTCCCCCTGCTGTCAAACTAATACAGATCTTGTCTGGGTATGTGTGAAAGATGAATGGGTAGAGAAAACTTTAATAGGAGCAAAAAGTTGCTGGTAGAAGAACATGCTTCCTTTCCAAATTCATTATGTTTTCAGATTAGCATGTCTTTTTTCATGTGCAATGAATCCCCTAAATCTGTAAAACTTTAGAGGTGTTTATTATAGATGTTTTCAGTCAAACCTGTTCTAATTGTTATTATTATTCATGCAAAAATTATGAACTGGGTCACTTTGCCACCCGTAAAACACCAGTAATCTAAATTGCATTTTGCAGCAACCTGCAAGTTTTTGAGGTTAGACATATATTGACTATAATAGGAGGTCAGACCGGTGTTAAGCACATTTGGAAGTGGTTTTACTATTACATTACTATTGTAATGAGAAGAAGTGAAAATACAGAAATGTAGCATTCTAATCGTAGATAGCTCTTTTTGAAGCAAAACATATTTTTCACATCCAGACAAGGTATCAAGTTAAAGCAGAGCTGTATGAAAAGGAACTTCTTTCTCATTGTTTACACAGAAAGCCTGGGGAGAAAAGATAATACTATGCTAATCAAATATGTTCTAATAATGTCTATATGTAGATGTGTGTGTATCTATACGTATGTATAGTATATAGAAACCTATACTGGTATTCCTGTAGAAGTTGATCAGGAGCTTTAGGAGCAGGAATGGTCTTTCCATCATATCTCTTTCTAACACCTAGGAATTTAATGAGGACTCAATACTCCAGATCAACAAAACCAAGGCTATATTAGAGTTTTTAATTAGCAGGATGAGAATGCCTAGGAGAACTTGCTAGGG
Organism: Phainopepla nitens; assembly: GCA_013400175.1. NCBI lineage: Eukaryota > Metazoa > Chordata > Aves > Passeriformes > Bombycillidae > Phainopepla > Phainopepla nitens. The sequence goes on from VXBQ01013481.1 coordinate 189,591, forward strand.
GATTACTGTCAGAATTTTCTCCTAGGGTGTTCTCTTGTCTTTACTCATAAAACAGAAGAAATTTTGTCATTTCAGTGAATAGTTTATACCACCTGAAACCATTCAAATTTCTCCATCTAATAAGAGTAAGTTAGTTAGTCGGATAGCAGAAAAATACCTAGAGTTCATTGTGATTTCTACCCTCCATACATGCAGCATTGAGAAAAGGTTTCTGGCTTATTGTATTTAACACTTTGTCATTGTTTAGTTTGTGATTAAAATAACTTTACTGACAGAATTTTTGGTGTTTAGGTCAAGCAAGCCAAATGTCTTTCACTCATTTGAACCACAAAAATCTACCACTTTTTTTCTTTCTTTTTCTTTTTTTAATAGTTAGAGTTGGCTGATGTATTAACTTTGTAACAGCTTGCACAGCGTCCCTTTTTTAGGGAAGTATTTTAAAGTCCCTTAATTACTGAACTGCTCATATTTACATTTGCAGATCCAATGATTACAGGACTGAGGGATTAATTTTTAGATGAGATGGTCCCAAATTTACTGCAAATACATGTACAATTAACTTTGCCTAAAGAGATACAACCACCAAATTTTGAACAAATCCGAACAATATTATCTGATGCAGTTAAAGGTGCTCTTTATAAAGCTGTTACAGTACTTATTTGTATGAAATCTATTTTGTTCTACATGTAGTATAAATCAGTTTCATTCTACTACAGTGCAGAAAAATAAGTTTTTCAGATTCCAGCAATAGCAAAAGTGTGTCAAGATTTGAGTGGGCATTACCTCTTCACACAGAAACGGCTTCCTTTGCCCATATGTAACAAATAATATCCATTTGGTCTATGTGCTATAAATGCATCAAATGTACAGCAGTAGTTTTATGTGTGTGAGTGAGCCAGGGAATGTGTGATCAGCAAGCCATTGTGAGGTGCTGGGAGAATGCACTTCATGAAATGGATACCTCAACGTAGCTGCCAAAAGCCCCAGATGATCATTTCAAAAGTGTTTTCAAATATTTATGGGTCTTTAGGGGACCTATAAAGACCATTTACTTTCCAGAAAAAAGGCCAGTGTAATCTGAAGAAAAAATTATTTTTCTGGCCACCCAGCTGCACCAACGAGGTGAGATATATTGATATTACTTGCATGTAGATATGTCAAAGAACGGTTTTCCTAGTACGTGAGGTTTGCAAATAAATTCGTAGTGGAATATATGGAAATCCAAATTCAGTACTGGAAAGTTACATTTGTTTAGAAGTCTTGTAGTCACTGAGGAGACACAAACTATTTCACAGCTTTCCTTGAAGCAGAGATAAACAACTTCAGACTTTAAGTCTCTTGAGCCCCCTTTGCTTTCTCCAAAGGAAAAAGTCAAACACCTATATATCTGAAGCATGAGCAAAACCTACTATGAATCAACAGTGCCTGTTTCATAGAGAATACTTGTGCTTGAATATAGTAAATTACAAGCTACACATAATGAATTCCAAAATTGTTAGCGTGGGAATACATTTTGGTACTAGTTATGAAAATAACTAGAACAACCCATTTTCTTTGGTTTCAACAGATGCAAGTGAACACTACGTTTCTGAGGCAGCCTGAAAGGAGAACAATAAGTATTTTAGTGTTTGAAACTAAATTTTAAAGTGTTTTAATGTGCTCAGAGCTGCAAATCTGGTAAACAGCTTTCTTGCCCATCACGTAATCAAAAAATGTATTCACTTGTAGATACAGATGGAGAAACCTCAACATCAAAGTACTTTATTGGCCATGTACCATTCTTTTGCCTGCTACTGTGGTAATGAATGATGTCACTATAGTTTACTGTCCCAATCTGATTTTCTCCATAGACTACCAAAGGTATTAAATTTCCACTTCCAGGATTTTTTTTTTCTCCAATAAGTTGTTGCAATAATTTATTCACAGATTTAACTCTTCAATGGCGTAGTATCAATTGAATTTGGTTTAGTTTTGCAAACAAAAACATTCTTTTGAATGTCTTCCTGTCTCCTAGGAGCTGTTCTGCTCCCTGATCCCAATGGCCTTATCTTTCCCTTCCTTTTCTGTTTGGCTTAAACATCCCCTTTCCTTTAGCACATTTTATTTCTACACTGAGATAAATACATTCTATCTGAATCACTGCAAATGTGTGTCATCAGATTTGCTCTCTGATCTCATTTTTGTTGACCTCTATCCATCAAAGGTTCATTTCTACGTTCATTTCTCTGAAAGCTCTTTTGGCCGTTTTAGCAAATTTATTTCTTTATCCTTTTAGAAAAATTGGAGCACCACGAATGAAAAGTGTTACATTTCTGAACCAAAAGGAGAAGCATACAGGATATATTCCTTTTTTTTTACTCAATCAGCTGCTTGTCTACTTCCAGCAAGATAAGGTGGCTATATGAAAAAAAACACAAATCTAGAAATATAGTTGCTTTCTGTAAAAGACAAATTTTCTATTCACTATGGCAGCAGAAATTATCAGATTATAAATTGCTGAATACTATATAGGAGTGTATTATAGGACTAGTTTTTTTGAGGAGAGAGGAAAGAGCATTTGGACAAAACTTATAACAACTGGTTAAAATAAACATAATAAAGGTGCATTCTGAACATTTTCAAACAAATCACGATTACGTTTTGCAATATTTTTACTCAGGTACTGTTAAAGTATCCATTTTCATTAAAAGGAAGAAAAACACAGAAAAAAAAGAAGGGAAAAATAATTTTGATATCTCAATTTATGACTCATGTTTAGGTTATATTCAGGATTATTTGACCTGGAATTTATGCTGTAAAGAAACAACTTCTTTTTTGTTGTTTTGTTTTGTTTGTGGTTTTGAGATTAATAAATTAAAAGAATGCAATAATTACATCTTTGGGTCATTTTTAGCCTAAGAGTTTTACATAAGGTTGCAAATCTTCACGGAATGGTCTGAGTTGGAAGGGACATTAAAGATCATCTAGTTTCAACACCCTGCCAGGGGCAGGGACACCTTCCACTAGATCAGGTTGTTCAGAGCTCCATCCAGCCTGGCCTTGAGCACTTCCAGGGATGGGACATCCACAGCTTCTCTGGGCAACCTGTGCCAGGGCCTCACCACCCTCACAGGGAAGAATTTCTTCCTGATACCTCATCTAAACCTACTCTCGGTTTGAAGCCATTCCCCCTCTTCCCCAAATGGGAAGGAGGAGCTGAAGTCCATCAGCTCCTAGGAATTGCCTCAGTGTCAGCCTTTCAAAGGAAAGCAACAACGTGGGGACAATTTCTTTCATTTCACCACCACCGCCAGATCTGAATCAAGTTTGCAGGTCCTTGCAGGGACACAAAGAGGAACGTCATGAAACCTCCTCCGCATTTTTCTGGATTAATCCACACAGAGACATTCCTCTTGTTTCCCTTCAAAAATCCCCTGCACAGATGTTGTGCTTTCCTCCAGGAGAGTGGTAACACAGCATAAGCCATGCCTAGAAGCAAAATGCATCTCACACGTGTGGTGCAGCTCACAGGAGCGGGCACCTTGCAAGTCTCAGCCCCCTCGGCCTATCACCAACTTCCCTTTGGATTTGTGATCCAGACACCGAGCACTGCAGAAGGTGCTAACCTCAAATAAGCTCCCAAACAAAAATCCCAGCCTCTGATAATGTGTGAAAAGCCAGTGTGTGCCCAGAGATGGGTGATGTTTAGTTAAATTCACTGAGCTGTTCACAGAAGTCGGAGCAAGGTGAGGACAAGAAATTAGCATTGGGGAAGGTGGGTGCCAAGGCGATTGTGTGATATGGTGGCTAGTTATAGCAGGGAGCAGAATTCAATGACCAAGGGGGTCTCTTTCATCCTTCTGCTCTCACATGAGTGTTAAATAGATTTAAGCAAATGTTAAGAATTACTGTATTTGCTCTAACCCTGCCTGTCATGTTAGGACTACCAAGAGTTGGCCCTACTCTTTATATTGCGTGGTGCTACATAGGTCACATATCCCAACATATTACTCGTCCTGCAGATTTATAGAGACACTGCAAAACCCAGAAATTAGAATTTACTCTATTTCCCATTCAAATCTCACCACAGGCTTGCTCACAGTGAACACCTAGAAACTGTGCAACAAAGAAAGGAAATAACTCACTAACAGAAAACAGAAACACATATCTAACTGCATTTATAATTCCAGGAACACATTGTAACTCATGACTGATTAAAAAGGGAAGAAACTATGAAATTCTGCCAGATATTTTCCAGCATGAATGACTCCCATTCTGTCTCACACACAGAACAGACCGAGAAGCTGTGTTGCACACTGCAACAATGTCCTATTTCAGCCCGAAGAAACTGTCAGAGATAAGGCAAGAGATATGCAATACTATAACCATTGTTTATTCTAGATTAATGAAAGGGGAAAATATCCCTTTTAGTTGCAGCTTGCATGCAGACAAGCATTAATCTTACAAAGCTCAGACTATCTATTCTATTCACAATATATTAGCAGTTAGCTGATCTATCAGCTGATATGAATTATTGCATTGGCTTATAATGGTATCAGTTTTCATTATAGGGCAGTCATCCAAGTCTTCTCCTATTCTGTTTGCACATCCTTATTTCTTTGTTTTTCCTTTACCCTTTGGATCCTTTCTGGCCAGGAGGTTTGTAGGCTGAATATGCTGGGGATTTTTTAATGTCTGAAATACATGAAGAATTAGAAGATCAAGCAATCAAATAAATGATTTTCCAGACAACTTGTCAAGCTTGCACCACACCTTCTTTTCATTGACCAAACCTCCTTCTGCTCACACTGAAACATGTTACAGCTTGGGTAGACAAGGGCAGAAAGGAAGGTTGGAGGTTGGAGGTATTGATTTGGTTGGCTGTTCTTTGTTTGGTGTTATTGTTGTTGTTTGGAGTTATCTTTGTTATTTTGCTTTAATTGTTTTTTTTTTTAAGAAATTTGCAGGCCTGGATTTATATAGTGCATGATTTCAGGACAAAAAGACAAAAAAGGTGGAGGAAGGATAGAATGGCAGGCTACTGTCTAATAGAGATGGCTCAGAAAATGCCCTCAAGGACAGATTTTCTAGCCTTTGACATTGCAAATCTGCTAGCATGGCTTTGGACACAGCCTGAGCAAACCCATGGATCCTACAGGACCCTCATGACAAAGTTCACTCCAGCATCTTAGCAGCTGTTCTCCAGGATGCCCCTCGGGCTTCTCTTTCTGCCCCCAAAGCTTCAGGTTTTGGGACAGGAAGACATGGGTTGTGTGTGGGAAGGTTTCATATATTTACCTGACAATATTTTCCTGCTAAATTGGCAATAGCACTTGACTGGCAGCAACAGCAGTCCCTCCCTGAGGTAGCTTAGTCTCAACCCTTGGGCAGCACCTGTACCCATGTTAGGTATTGCTGCCCTTAGGGTCAGGCTCCTGTAGGCATGGAGCCCTGAGACTGCAATGGCACCTCCCTGCAGGTTTCCTCAGCTGCCCTGGGGCTTCTGAATGGTTGCCAAGTACAACTGGGGGGACCACTGAATGATCAGGGTGCTTTTCCATGTGACAAAGAGGCTGAGTCTTTAAAATAGAAGCCTGTGTATATTTATACATAGACATAGACAAAATACGTGTGCACGTATTTTGCAAAAGGAACTCTGTCATGCTTCTTCCTTATTTAAAGCATTTATTTCCCTCCTCCACCCTCTCCGTGCTCCCTGTCTCTCTCTGATGGCTTGCCTGCTTCAATCTGCATTATATGATTTTGAGGGCAGAGTTTCTTATACCTAGCCTATGTTTGAAGAGGAAGCAGCAAGCACCACTTCAAGTCTAAATAATGACAGTAATCATTTCCAGCAGACAGACAATCTCCTCCTGGCTGGCTATAGTCTTCAGCCAGACTCTTCAGCCAATGTAACTGGCAGTCCTGATATTTCCTCTGAGCCTGGCACAGAGTTAGGATGCTTAGCAGTGTTCTAGATGCCAATTTATCAATTTATTCCCTAAAGCAGTTTGATTTTGCTGCATGTGAAAATATATACTTATCTATTAGAGGAAATACAAGTGGAATAAACCAGGAAATATTAAAACACAGCAGGATGCAGTGAGATATGGTGTTTCTTAAACAGTAGCAGGAATCCTAATAAAATGCAGATGCAATCATGTTGAGGGAGCAGTATGGTAATAAAAAGTGAAGAAAGGAGCAAGGTGCATAAAAAAAAGGGGCAGCCCTCAGGTGGAAGAATGACTGAATTTAGCAAAGACATAATGTGGTGCCTGTTACAATTGAACAGATTTGCTTTCAAAATGTAAAATCAGTGGGTGGACTGCTTTAATGCCTGGTGTAACTCCACCAAATTCAATGGAATTATACCCGTTCTGAAAGTAGCTCTGCACAAGCAATATAATATACTGTAGATGTGAATAAAGTCAGATGGACAGAACTGAAAAAAAAGAGAAAAGCATTCATGTGCATTTCCTTAAATGTATTTTAAATTCATGGCTCTTTTTGTTAATTTTCCAAGAATATTCACAGCAATCGTATTTTGGTAATGGAAAGCAAATATCTAAGAAATGCTTATTCTTTCAAGTTTTGTAGCTCTCCAGGAAATTTATTTTGTTATATATAGTTTATATATTTTTAACATATTTTATATATTTTTATTTTATTATATACATGTATTTATTTTGTTATATATAGTTTACATATTTTAATATTTTTTATTTTATATGTATATATTTA